>JAVLVB010001108.1:4855296-4941287 GCA_032876305.1 Orestias chungarensis
TTCAAACACAGTGTTGTGACGTGGAAGGAACATGATGGTTTTACAAAGAAGTGTGGTGGAGATTTAGCACCCTTTAATTTGATACCCCTGTTAAAACGTCAGAGGCTTCTCTAACAAAATTAGTGAAAAAACTTTCTATCATCAGGTTTTGGTTATAACACAATGTCCCAAGATTGACAACTCTTAAACATGGTTATATTCATCATTTGAAAATGATAAGAATGAACCTATCAATAACTTTTAGAGGTTTTAGAATACATGAAGCTCGTGTGGAGGTGCACCTTCTAGGAGGGCAACCATTAACAAAGAGATACAAAAAATGGTTTAAATCAAAACATATAAATGTTAAATCACTGGATCAACGTAGAGTCTCAAATGCTAATTAATATCTATGGCGATACTTGAAAACTGATGTTCACAGAGACTCTATCGAATCTCACAGAGCTGTCAGTCACTGGATGTGTACGTTTATGCCGTGCACCGTGTGCCATATCAGTAAAAACTCAGACATGCATGGATTGCAGAGAAATTTCTGAGGCATTGTGCACACTTTGCAGTCTCCGTCTCCTCCTGGCTCTGAGTAAACAATAAACACCAGGCTGCTCAGCACCTGTAATCCTCCGACGACTCAATCAACATTTGTAAAGCTGCTCGCACGAGGCTCGTATCCAAGACTAACTAAACCGGCTGTCGGCGAGTTCCAGCATCACCGTCATCTCCAAGCCTCTTTCATTTGTGGCAATACACCCATGCGTCCACCAATCGGAGCAGGGGCCACGCGCCCCATTGGCTTCAGTAGAGTTGGAGCTCTGGACCCGTCCCACTCCCTACAAACATGCAGCATCACGACACAGCGACAACACACCCCTCCCAGACCTTGTTGCTTATTAATTTAGAGCTACATGTGTCTACAAGCGCTGGCTCCTTCATCTGAAGCTCCCTGGGGATTGGTCGCCTGCGCCTGGGGTCTCTATCAATCTGTCTTTTCCACCTTAACCCCTTAGTTCCATTTTAAAAGTACCCATTTCTGTGGTTTTTTTGACCTCCTGGATGATTAGAAAATGTAGGTTTGCATTTGGGAACTGTCACTTTCTGTGCCTCATATGTTAATAACTGAGCATAAAACAATAAGCCCGCTCTCTGTTGAAGCTGTTGCCTTGTGCGGCAGCTGTCACACCTCCTCTAAATCACGCTCCAACAAAGACATGCACCCGAATTAGACGGTTACGTCAGATTCTGTGATTTGAGGAAGACTCGGTGCAGATCTGTGCGAAGGAAGTTGTCTTTACCCCTGGAAGGCTGGAAAAAACAAAACTATCAAGCCAACAGTCTAATCCGCTGTGCAACCAAGAGACAAATCCTGGAGCTGCTCCATTGGCAGGAACCGGACACTGTGACAGAAGGGTTTTGCTCATTTTCTGTTTCAAAACTGCTTGCGCACACAAGAGAAAAGATCAAACAAATATTCGGCTGATTTGAAAGCAGTGTGTACTCGTGGATATTAGGATAGGTCCCTCTTATCAGAGGATTTTACAAAGTGCAAGCAGACTTTCTGCTTGCACTTTGCCCTATTATTAAAGGAAAACCTAGGTTTGCTTTTTAAGAAGAATTTGTACCTTCTGACTTTGACTGGACCATTCTAACAAATTAATATTAGATCTAGACTGTTCAGATTGAAGCTTTGGCTAGATGTTTATGGTGAGAATTTGCTTAAAATTTGAGCCTCCATTTCCGTTTTAGGGTCAAGACCCACTGTTTGGGTTCGACTCTTGATCTAATTTTTGCCTGGTACCTGAACTAATTCCTAATTTACATAATCCAACAATCACGGGAGAGTTGACAAGTCGGTGGGTAAACATAAAACATTGCTAAGTGAACTGTTTCTTTAAGTACTTTATTGTTTACCTACTTGAAATTCTCTCTGACACACAGCATTGGTAAACATTAGCAAGATAATGTTTTCATCAGTTTACATTTCAGTTTGTTTATTCAAATTAATATTTTTCCCATTAAATTTCTCAAGGTCCAACCACAATACACCACTTCTCTGTCTTAGTTGGGCAGTCGGAGATGGAGTCACATGCCTTCTGCAAATCTCCACTCACTTCAACGTTTTCTAATTGCTTTGTGCAGCATCAGACACGATTTTTCGTCAGATTGGATGCTAAGTCAGATCTGTTGTGTTTTGACCTTTTGCAGCTTTGAATCCATGATCATAGCAACTCTCCCTAGTATCTTGCGGCCACTAAACAAAAAGCTTTCCCACATCCTGATGCCGTTATCATTATGTTTTGCAATGAGAATGTGATCAGAGCAATGCATAAGGTTGCTTAGAAGCACAAATGTTACTTGACCTCTAGAAAAAAATGACTTGTAACTTGTAGCTTTTGTGATTATTCGTCGACTTATTGCCCTGAAACGCCCCCCAGAGGGGAGCAGTTGAAAAAGATGGTGACCGGGGTGTGAGGAGTGACTGATGATGATGCGGGCTCTCCTGAGGCAGCGGGTGGAGTAAATCTCCTCCAGAGGGGAGAGGGCAGCCGCTCAGTCTCTGGGCGGTGTTGATGACCCGTTGGAGCTGCTTCTTCTCTCCTGCAGTGCAGCTGGGAACCACAGCCAGATGCCACAGCTCAGCACTGACTCCGCAGAGCAGCGGTAGAAGGACAGGAGCAGCCCTGGTCTCATGTTGTTCTTCTTGAGAATCCTCAGGAAGTACGGTCTCTGCTGCACCTTCTTCAGGATTTTATGACACTACGCTGGTTCTCATGGGAAATGCAGTCTTCATTCAGGCAAAACGCTACCGCTTTTGTCCACACAGGCCACCAAAATCGACTGAAACTGAAACTTATTTAGTGATGCTTTAATTTTGATAATGTGGAAAATTTTGTAAGAAAATAAAACGACAAGAAACAGATTGAAAATAGAATTCATGTTAGTTTTTGTGTTACTTCCTTTTGGTAATGCATCGCAATTACTCCTTTAAGGAAAGCACAAAGCGGCATAAAACTTTCATTTGATAAATCTATTTTCTTTTATAAGCATAATTTTCTTCTTAATTCATTTTAGCTTAAGTTATTAGGCACCATTGAGGAAGGTCTAAAAAGCTATTTATGGTTCCAAGCGCCACAAGTTGCAGATTCCTGATGTAGATAGAAAACTTGTGGTCATTTGATTAGAGCTCCTTCTTCCACCATAGCTTGGGGCAAACTGTAAACAGGGTATCTGGCTTTCTCTACACCATAGATTTTGTCTTGGTCACTCTTTCATAAACAGAACTGATCATCTAACTTGTGGATTTTCGCAGCAGCTGTAGGTGTTTCTCTGATTACTAAAGGTCTGTCCTTTTATCACAGAAAACATCCACTGAGTTAAAATCACACACATGAACATCACTTTATAATTTTGCAACTTCTTAAAGCAACCAAGATTTGTTAAAGAGTGTTAAAGTTGTTATACCGAAAAACATACGGGTTCATATTCCTTTACCAACAGTAACGCCCTGTTTGTTTTGGTTTATCACACAAAATCCCAATAAAATTGATGAATACATTTTCAGCTGTAAGCAGCAACCAGACGGAGCAGGAGCTCTCCAAGAAATAAGCTGCAGCTTCCAAATAATACTGCGTTACATTGATACTATTGTCTAGACCGGTTTTCCCTTGTGGTCCACCAGAACTCTTGTTTCTGATGAGCTTATTGAAGCCAGTGTCTTGTTATCCCCTATCGCGACGTTACTCTGGCTAACAATGTACCAGGAGAAAGCTTCTGCACAGGAAAAAAAGGCTGTTTTTATTTTATGCCTCTGCACTAAATGTGTTTTTTTTTTCTGTCATTCTTCCTTATTTTCTTTCTCTTCTGTTCTTCACTACAGAATGGCTCCCGTGAGCTTTTTGTTCCCTTTTAACCATCGGATCTCGGCATATACAAGGCTTCTTTGTCAGGTGTGACAGCTGAAGTTTAAACACAAATCCTACCTGCAACTTGAGCCAATCCTCTCAATGAAAGTCAGCGCAGAAATCAGCTATGTTTTGATCCAACCTGCTTTTTTTTTTTTTTTTCCCAATGCATTGTTGTGAACTGAGTGCTGTCAGAAAACGGCACAGCTCATTGTACAGAGCGCAGTTTCATTGAGTAACACTGCAAGGCCAACAACAACAGGCCAGCAAACGCTTGGGCGGACACTTGAGGATGTTGTTTATCTGTATGCACCACATGTACCCAAAAATATGAAATATTTTTGGGTACATGTACATATTTTATTTTTTTACGTTTGGCTAAAATTACCTAAACTTAATATGATACCATAATCCACCTGCTGCTGTCAGCCCGCTGAAACCAGACCCCATAAACTGTGAAGAATTCATTGGACAGACACCGAATCAGCGCCTCCCATCATTTCTATTAAAATGTAACTTTCTTTTAAACTTATAGTGGCATTCCACAATAAACCACCTTGTACAGCTGTCAATACAAATAACAAGTGTCAGCATAACTGTATAAACAAAGACAATTACAGGTATGACCCTGTGAATAACATCCCTTATCCCAACTCACAAAAAGGGCACAAAAAGGGTTTTCATGCAAATATTAAAAGTCAGATTTTTTAAATTCCTAAAATATTGTGTTCTTTTAAGTCTGGTAGAAACATTAGATAGATATTTTTTTACAAAGGTCAATCGTTTCATTGGAAATAACATAGGAAAAACACACAGAGTGCTTTTGCACTCTGGAAGACGGCAATAGGATTCAGAGAGCTCCCATGCATGGATGCAGAGGACATAAAGAACGCCATGCAGAACGACCGCAGGCCAAGATTAGAACCCAATACCTTCTTGCTGCAAGGCAACAGTGCTACAGGGCAGACAATTGCCTAGCATTACATGCAAAAACAAAAGCATAGAGAGTAAGACCTTCATATAGGTATTAGACAATATAATTTTTTTAAACAATTTTATCTTTCGTAATATGATCACCTACTATTAAAACCCTTTAACGCCATATGTATCATATTTGATACGCACGGTTTATGAAATGATCTCAATATATCTGAGAACTTTTGCATCTTTCAATGATAAAACTTGGCTCAAAGCCCTGTTTCACACATTTAGATACACCGGAACAAAGCAGGTAACTACACAACGATAATTTTGACTTATCACAATGTAATAATTGATAGATATACAAAAAATGTTTCCTGTTGAATTTTTTTCCATATTTTTTTAAAGGACCAGTATTTAAAAATCGACAACTTTATCTCTTTTTTATCGGACTAGGCTTTAAAGGGTTCATATTTGAGCTAACACATAACCTTAAATAGGCAGTTCTAGAAAATAGTTAAAATGTATTAAAACCTCTAATTATAAAGAAAGTTCAATTTGATGTTGAAAAATGAGATAATTAACTATATTATGATATAATGTTTTATTTACTATACAAAATTAAGTGTCAACAGCTGTATATGTTAAATATTCCTGTAAAAATCCAATCCGGCGTACGATATTCTACTGCTGAGATTAAAAAATAACATAAAAAAAGCAATATTGTGCTCAGAGTCAAGATCAAGCTTGACTCTGAGCTACTGCCTAATGATAATTAAACATTTTTCTTTGTTTTTTGGGGGGGGAAAGACTTAACATTTCAAAAACGTTTCACTGAGTTTTCCTTTCACTAAAGTTCTATAATTGTTTGCCGTTGTCTGTTGTTACTTTTTGTGCACGTAATACAGCATTTTTAACACCCTGGTGCAAGGAATCTCACAGTAGCAGCAACATGTTGATTAAGAGGGAAGATCAGCTCATTTTTACACTCACACAACCTCGTAGAAATCTATGGCCTACCTTGAACATCGCCAGCCTGGATCTCCTCTCTGCTCTTCAGAACGGGCATGATGGAGTGGCCTGCGACGCAAATACTCCTCTCATAGCCTCAGATGAAGGGATTTGGATGTAGACAGATGAATTTGCATGCAGAGGACAGAAGTGTTGTGGCAATTACTGAACTTGGGACTATTGATGGTGGAAAACTGGGAGGGGGTTTCTAAACTATAAGTTGGAAGGAGGACGCTGTTTGACAAGAATGAGATCCAGAATGTCTGACGTGTTTTGTTTTTCAGGATTACTCAAGTCTTAAAATCTAATTGTTAGCCTAAAATGTCTGTAACCTAAGTGAAGAGAGTTGAAGAGACTAGATCACAAGGAGTATGGCTGGATGGACTCAAGTCTTTTCACTGGTTTCTTTCCATCCAATTGCTCTTCCCTTTCCTCCACAGCGCTTACTGAAGCCTCCCTCCAGAAGTCTGCAGGAGTGTGAGCGCTGTTGCTGTGGAGATGAGGAGCGCTGTGTCTTATACGTACTCCTCCTCGTCACTCTCCCCTTCTTTCTTCTTTGGCCTTCTATCACTTCTTTGTTTTTTTCGCTTAATTTAGCCGGTCATGATGAGCAGGTTGCCGGGCCCAATCTCCTTCCGGAGTTTTCTCGATCTGAGCAGAAATGAGAAACGGAGGGCAGAGTCATTCAGCATGAGTGTGTTGTTCGGGAAGGCTGCATGTTAAACAAGTCAGTTGCTTCTGAGGTCAAGGTTTAAGTCAGTTAAGATGCTGTGTCAACGTGCCACTCAGTGTGGCGAATGTTGTGAGACCCCGATGTTAGCAGGCATTTATTTTCACAGCTAACGCACCGCACCCGCTGTTCTTCTCTACAAAGCTTGTATCTGGTGCTTAAAATGCACAGCAGAAGTGAACGAAACATTTACCGGAAGAAATGTGATAACATCAATCATAAGAGACTCAGTTGTACCTACTTAAAGGTATCTTATTTACTTCTGGTTATACTGCAACATGGGCCACAGTTTATCAGCCTAAGATCAATCAGACTTCCGTAAAGTCAACGTCATAGTTTGTTTATTTCTTAAAGTCACGAGTCGATTTCGCAACCACTGTTGAAAAGTAATCTTTTTTTTTTACCTTGCTCTGTTGTTCATCTTTTATTGTGACGGCACAATCTCATACTAAAGAAAATCTCCAACCCCATTTTAGCCAGCAGTACTAGCACTGAAATGTTTTTCCTATTACGTTTCACAAGGTTGGAGCTACAGCAGAGTTTCTCTTTCTACAATTTCTCTATATTTTCCAGAGACTAGGGGTTTTTCTTATTTTGTCCTCAGATCACCCAACTGTTTTTCCTTAGGAATATAATCTAGGGCCTAACATGACCAAAGAATTAGGTTTTATTTTGTTTTTAATGAATAATTTGTGTTGACATTGCCAAGTTGGTTTGTGTTTTACATTTTAACTTGTACCTTCAAAATCAAACTGAGCAAGGCAGAGAAAGATTTATTTATCTTAAGGCTTTGCACGCATTTTTACCCCGGTCCTATTTGCTGTGGCTAACTCAACAGGTTCCCCACAGATTCTTTGCTTTAAATTTAGAACAAAGTTTCCAATTTGCTTCATCATGAGTACGTACGGCAAAAAGCAGTAAGTCGAGACGCCACAATGGCCGGCGCCAAGGAAACTGAACGTTTAAATTTAAACCTGTGGAGGTGACGTGTGTGAAGGTGGACGTCGTCTTTTTATTTTGTCCATTTCACTTTTTTTTTAATCGGGCCTCTAATTTGTTCTGTACCCTGTTGCTTATTAGAAGTTTTATTCCCGCTTGTCTGTCTCATCCGTAAACAGTTTCACCAAAGGCAACAGAGACATCATTCTGTCTGTACAGCAGTGGAGCCAATTACCGGATAAACAAATGTGTGTATCCACATAAATTTAGCCAATCTGCACCCATAAGGGTCACGGTTTTGACACGCCATGTTATGTTAGTTCACCGTGCTGCAGATGCACTTGTCATTACTGACAGAGACAAACGTGGGAACGAAAGACCCAGGGCTACATAATTTAATCAAACTTTGGCAGCAGTAAAAGTGAAACAACGTTTCTCACAATCACGTGGAAAAGCTTGAAAGCAGAACAGCACAAAGACTACAGCTGGAAGCAGTCATGCAGATACAGTGTGCAACTTTCCATGCTCACTTTAAAAAAACAAACCAACATCAGGGGCAGATAAACCACAGACCGTTCGAGGCATCAAACATACAGGTGAAAAAGGAGCCAGAGAACCTGGACTCTGCAGGACAGTTACGCATTTGTTAGATTTCCGTATATGTGGTTATATTCATGTAAATTAATATTTGCACATTCTAAGTGAATTTCTTGTAAACTGTTTGACATCTAGTTAATAATTTCTCTATTTACTTTAACAAAACGGATTATATGGAGCGTCTAACCAAGCGTTGGGTCGTAATAGTTAGGGTGAATGTTTAAATATAAAACAATTATAAACTAATCGGCTTTTCAGAAATTCTACTTTTTGTACGTGACGCCTAATTTTTCCATTCTAAATGTTTGTTTTTCCAGCTGATCCAGACCTGAAAAACAGTCAAATACATTCAATACTTTACCCAAGCTTTTAAGAAAAGCAAGGGAGACTCAAACAGGATGTAATTTCTACATATACATCTTCAGAGGATTGTTTCTGCCTGCTGAAATGTAAGTCGCTGTAACTTGGGGGGGTTGAATAATATGCGCTGAGCACGTTAAGCCTTGGGTACATTGTGAATTGATATCCGCATGTGCAGGATTTTAATCCCATCTGGCAGTGAAATGAATTATTTATTTAACCAGTTTTGTTTACAAATATCCGTCTTTCACTTTGTATAGTCTAATTATCTCTAAATCTCAAGGTGGTATTAATATGATACATATGGCTCGACTCACTTTGCGAACACTAGTTGGATAACGTTTATCTGATTAATGTATTAGATGGTAAAAAAAATGCATTATGTATCAAAAGAAAACTCTTTTGTTAAGTCAAGAGTTTCATGCAAATATGTTTTGGTTTCTTCATTGTTTGTTTTTAATATAATATTTGCTTTTTCTTTGCAACAGCCCAATTTATTTGATCTAGTGGTAGCTCTAAAAACATTTAACTATCCTTTTGAAAGTCGTGTTGAATCATCTATAGTTTTTGAGCTTAAAAATATTTAAAATATCCACATAATGGAAAATTTAAAACAATATTAAAACCGGAATTTTTGCCAGGTATACAATTTTAAAGATACTATGCAGTGGTGGAATTTTTATTTTTAACAAATATGTACTTGAATGGCAACATTCAAGTATATGTTTTGTGCATACTTGGTTAAATGACACCACAAAATGCGCCAGAACTGTAGTTATTAGTAACTACTTACTAATGCCAGCACGTTATTTTAAGCACATTCTGAGGTATCACATTAAAAAAAGTTTGATGGCAAGAACTACAAAACTGTTAAAAGTATCATTTTTACACTAGCTTTTAAAACTAGTTAAAATATTTAATGTTGTAAAGGGGATGTGGAAACGGATTTGCTAAATAAGTTCTAAGGTATAATACTTGTTTAATTACTTTCTGTTATTTAAAGCCATGGGAAACATGACAAATTGATGACATTATGCTTTGCATAGTCTGGTTCATTCGCTCTAAACCAGTTGGATGGAAACATTTCTCCACTGCCATATTTTTGTAATGTTTTGTAATGTCGGCTCACAATTTACAAAACTGCATGAAAAAACATTGGGAATGTCATTAGCATATGTTTTGTTTCCCCATTCTGTCGAGCTTTCTGAAAGAAACACTACCGCAAATTTTATTCATGGTGTAACAAGAACTTCCATCCATCCGTCTTCTATACACCCTTGTCCCTATTGGGGTCGGGTGGGTCTGCTGGCGCCTATCTCCAGCTTACAACGGGCGAGAGGCAGGGGTAGACCCTGGACAGGTCCCCAGTCCATCACAGGGCAACACAACCACTCATACACACACTCACACCTAAGGACAATTTAGAGTGCCCAAACAGTCATGTGGGAGGAACCCAGAGTACTTGGAGAGAACCCACGCATGCACAGGGAGAACATGCAAACTCCTTGCACAAAGACCCATGACGGAATCAAACCCAGAGCCTTCTTGCTGCATGGCAACAGTGCTACCCACTGTGCAACTCTGCAGCCTGTGACATGAACTTGCGATATTAAAATATTAAGATATCACACTTTAAAATTATGTATTTTATGTGAATCACTAAAGAGCTGCTGTCTATTTATCTTTATTTATGATATAAGTTTAATTTTGCGGTAAGAGAAGAAGCAGCTCTCGAGGCACGAAGGAAACAGTCGGTAGCTAAAAGTGCGTCTTAAAATTGGTAGACCCTAATTAAGTAAAAGCAAGGATCATATCGAAGGCAAAAAAAATTTCAGACACTCTGGAAAAATTATTAGAAGTAATACATTTAAAAAATGTTTGTGACATTTGTAAAAAGGGATATTTTATGGTATAGGGGCCATTTTAGATTTAACAAGACCTAAAAACTACTCATGTTGACAACGCTTGAAGGAGAACTAGCCCTCACAACATCCGAGTGAACGAAACTCTCATTGGGCACAATCCTTCATATCTAAAGTTATTACTTGATATCTATTACACAAGTGATAGTTTACATTTCTGCTCATTCATTCTACTTTAAAAAAGGACAACGAATGTCACACATGCCTTTACCCACTTATATGTAATACCCTTTAGTACTTTCTGGTGTTTTGTTGTGTAAATGCACTGTTGGAATAATTTTGTCCATCTTTGCCACCTCTTTGTTTGTAAACGAGAATTCGATCTTACTGGATCCCCTTGAAAGGTTTAATAATACTCAACATCTCTATAGTCTTGTGTACTTCTTGTTAACTTGTGTATCACCACATCAATGCCCATCAATCTTCCTGCATTTTAAGTTAAAGTTAAATACAGTTAAATTAGTCACACTCAAATTACATTTCAACATTGTCTTACGCCTTGTGTAATCTTTGTTTTTAAGATGCAAAATTTCCCTTTTATACCGAAAACATTATTGTTGTTGCAATCAATTACATTTAATGTAAGTTAAACTAGTTTTACAGGGAAGTTAAACAGCAGTTTTAAATTGTTAAAATGACAAATTATGCCACTTAATGCAGTCTAAGCCACCCGTTTTCTCGCCAGAGTTCTCTGTTTTTAATAGATTAGCAGCCTTTTATAGCTATCGTGGGCTCTTTAGGCTCAAGCTGCAGAGTCCCGTTTACCAAAAACAGTGCATGAGTCACATTGGATATATATATTTCTTTTACTGTTGCACCACCTCCATTGATACTCATCTGTTATTTTGTCTGTATTTTTTTAGTTTAGTTTTGTTTTGTATTTTTAAAAAGAGCTAGTCTTTAAACAAAGGGGGACTGAAATGTATTTTAATGCACACACCTCTGCCTCACTGAGCATTTTTGGCTGGTTTCTTCTATGACTTATAAATAGAGTATCATAAGCCTCTTTTGCTTCAGAAACAGAGTTGAGCTAAAGCAGTAAGGGAACAGGGTATAAGATTCCTAGAGAAACAATGGTTAATGTGTAAGAAGGAAAAAAAATAAAAATAGACCGAGATCAAAGGCACGGTCTGGTAAACAATCAGTCACAGTAGAGTGAAGAAAGGTTTCAAGCCTCGAGCAAACGTTGCGGAAAATACGAAAAACAGCTTTTTTTCCGCGGAGAACCTGCAGATGGAAGTTCATGTACGACATGGAGATCATGCAGACAAGACAGGCGCACGCTTCTGCTAGATCAGCTGGACTTGTGCACGCCCACCCCCACACTCACCCTCTGCCCATGCATGCGCGTACACTCGCCTCGGTTGGAAGTAGTGAGAGTGCTAAATGGGTTCACTACTCACCTAATTAACTTTTTTTCTGCAAAATATAATTAATAGACTGTAGTGGAGATGTTTCGACACAGAGTTGAGAGAAAGAGCAAAAGATAGAGCAAATCGTGGGTGGCGGGTTCCTTCTTGACGACATGCCTCCCTCTAAACAAGAGGAAGAGGGATTTTTTTTTTTTTAAGCCAACCTTCTGCGATCCATAAGAACGTGGTTGATGTGGCGACTGAAAAAAACCTGGTGTGGGCCTAAGCTACAAGTCTGCCTTAGCGTTCTGCGTGCAGGTGATTTCAGCTTACTGTCCGTGTGCCTGGTGGCCTGAAAACTGTCTGAAAGCTGCCACAGAGAGAATTAAAGAGGAAGCATCGAACAAAAACGTAAAGAGAGAATGAAGCCTTGACAGAGGAGAAGACACGGTCAATGATGGGAACGGGAGATCCAGTTCTATCTGTTTACATCTGTCTATCTGTCTCTACAACCAGAGTCTCTGAAAGCACACAATCAACCATCGGCCTGCTGATGCCCACCTTGTCTGTGCTGCATGTAGAAAGAGGCAAAACAACATGTGGTGGGGTACAAAAAAACATTTGAGAAATTTGGAAAAACTAAATGTTTGGATGTGCATAAAGGTGGGAAGGAGGAGAGCGTGCAGATGCGGTGGGATTGGATTCTTGGAGATATTTCGGCTTGTGTTGGATGAGAAGCAGCGGGGGCACGAGGGAAGGAAGCTGGAACAGAAATAATAGCTGGTGATGGACTCACAGGACAATTAAGGCATGAAATGAGGAGCAATTTTAATGACTTCACATGACATGCACTTCAGAAGCCAATATGCAGCTTAATAAATGTCTTCTTTTTTTTTACTGCATGGCAAAAACTTTTGCGATAAATGTTTTTGCGAAAAAAAAAAGTTTGTGGTTTTTAAATCGAAAAGGGGTTCATTACAGATACAGAGGAGAAAAATCTTAAAAAGGAAGATGAGATGGGTGGATGAGGAGCGTGAGAAAACGGCGTGAGACCACACCAAAAGCCGCTCGGCAATCAACCCGGCAATTTTTTCTGAGGCTTCGGTTCAGTGTGCGAGTGCATGTGTGTGTTGATGTGTGTTTTATGTAAACGTAAAGCACACACAAATACACACAGACAGACAGATAGACAGACACTAAACCAGAGTTAACCTACCTAGAGGTAACATTAAAGAATCCCGCAAGAGTGTGATGCAAAGAAAATGGGTGTGGAGGGACCAAGAGAAGGGGGGAAAAAAACAACAAAAAAAGGAGTCATTCATGAGGAGTTTTTAGTTGTCTCTGAAGAAAATTCATCCAACTTCAAATCACATCAGAGTTTAGAGACAGAGGAAGGTGTGAGATGGAGGCATTGTGAACCGATGAGTGGTAGATAGAGATAAAAAGACACGGGAAGTGAGAGGGGATGGTATAGATGGGTGGAAGGATGTAGGGGGAGACAGTTAGGAGGGACGGGGGGGAGACAGAAATCAAGCCAAAACCCCTCTCCTTTCTGACATTCATGGATATAAGAAATTATACACCACGTAGATGGAGAAATAGATGAGGAGGCAGATGACAGAGAGGGAAACTATGTGAAAAGATGAAGCACCTCCCAGCACCGCGATGAGGAAAAGGAAAAATATAAAACGAAAGAAAAAATTGAATACTCCAAAGCCTTCCGTTATTGTTATGTTTAGTGAGGCGAGGAGGAGAAAAAGTGGGTTCTCAGTTTTATCCCCCCACTCCCCCGTTCTCTCCCTCTCTCTGCAACTGATCAGCCGTCTCTCCCCCCTCAGTCCTCCTCAAAGCAAGATGCCACCTTCCCCTCAGATAAGCGGTAACCTCAGGCTGGCTGCATGATGCTGGCGTCGCCGTGTAGAGACTCAGAGCATGGAGCTGAAACACACTTCTGGCGTGCGTAGCAAGCAGACCACAACTCCAGCTGCACTCTGTTTCACTCTCCTTCCTCCACTCTGGAGACAAAGGTGAGAAAGAGAGAGAGAGAGAGCAGGAGGCGCTTAAAGATGAGGGAGAGAGAGGGAGAGAGAGGGAGAGATATGAAAATGTGTAGGATTGTGAATAAAAGAGAGTACAGTAAAGATGGGCTGCAGCAACAATTGTGCAGAAAATAGTTTCTTCTAAGTGAGCATTGGCTCCCTCTGTTGTAGCTCTATGTTCACAGACCAAAATAAAACAACTGGGACTCTTTGTTGGAGATTTGTTACATACATACATACACACACACACACACACACACACACACACACACACACACACACACACACACACACACACACACACACACATACATACATACATACATACATACATACATACATATAATCCATTGGCTTTATGAGTGGGTACATATTCCTTTCGGCATCTCCAATGCACCTGCTTGCTTCCAAAGAAGTATGGAGGAGATGTTAAGTTCACTCAGAGACAATTGCTGCATTCCCTACCTGGATGACATTTTGTACTATGCACCGACATTTGAAGAGCATGTCGAGGGTGTAAGCCAGGTTTGAGTGCACTCCAGAGACACGTGTCAAGTTGAGACCTGAAAGTTTTTATTTTTTTCGCAAAGAAGTAAGGTATGTCGGGCGCCTTGAATCAGCTGAGGGTGTGAGAATTGATCCCAAGGACTTGGAGGCAGTACAGTCTTTAAGGACCAAAACACCCCAGACACACTGCAAAGCCTGTATATGAACTATTGAAAGTCAAGCCCAGCATGTCAACCCAGTTGCCTCCCCAGCCAAAGACTAAGGGCCTGCAGTTGTCATGTAGGACCCGTGTCCAGTGGACTAGTGAACACCAACAGGTACTCGAAAAGTTCCCTAACACGCTTACAAGCCCTTCTGTTCTGGCCTACCCTGATTTTAACTTACCTCTCTGCCTCCACACAGATACCTCTGAACAGGGCCTTAGGGCTGTTCTTTACCAGCTCAGGACCGCTGAGGGTGATAGGGTATGGGTCCAGGACACTGTCTCCAGCTGAAAGGAATTATCGACTTCATAGAGGCAAGCTAGAATTTCTAGCACTCAGCACTAGTGTGCGAGCATTTTAGAGCATTTTCAGACTTTCGCTTCAGTGTCAAGTACAGACCCGGCAAGACCAATGTTCACGCTGACATACTGTCACGGCTGCCCCCTAATATTGACAAGTATGTTGATGAAGGCACTGAAGAATTATCAACTGAAGTGATTCAAGAAACTTGGAATGGAGCGCGAGCAGCTCAAGAAAGTGATGTTGCATGGGTTGCTGGCCTTGTTCTTACCACAAATGCACCTCAAGAACCACATTTACTTTTCTCCGCAATGGACCACAGTTAGCTTGTTTAAGCTCAAAGAGGACAAAACTGTTGGTGAGATAATAAGACTAAAGGAGAAAATGACACAGTTTTAACAAATGACGTCAGAAACACAGTGAGTAAAACAGCGAGGAAAATGTTACAAGAATGGAACAAATTACATTTTGAAAATGGACTAATGTACAGGCCGACAAAAAACAGACAACAACTGGTTCTCCCAGCCAAATATAAAGAGTCTGTGCTAAAACACCTAGACCACAACATGGGACATATTGGCACAGAAAGAGTACTGGCACTGGCAAAAGAAAGATTCTACTGGCCATACATGAAAAAAGACATTGAAGACTATGTTACCAGAAAATGTGCATGTATCATCAACATGAAACCAACAACACAAGTACGCGCGCCAATGGGCACCATAACATCCAACTCGCCATTAGACCTGGTCGACTACCTTCATCTGGAGCCCAGTCAAGGAGGATACGAATATATACTTGTGATTGTGGATCACTTTACCAGGTTTGCCCAGGCGTATCCCACCAAAAACCAATCTGGGAAGACAGCAGCCGAACTGATCTTTGGAGAGTTCATTCCACGCTTTGGATACCCAGCACGTCTCCATCACAACCAAGGCCTTGAATTTGAAAATAAACTTTTCAAGACTCTGAGGGAGAAATCAGGTACTGGACACTCAAGGACATTGCCATATCACCCTCAAGGTAACCCTGCAGAGAGGTTTAACAGGACACTTTTGCAGATGTTAAGGACACTTGGTGAAAATGAGAAGGAACGCTGGAAAGATCACTTGCCACACATTTTACATGCTTATAATTGTACACGTCATGAATCCACAGGGTTTTCCCCCCACTTTCTACTATTTGGACATCACCCACGTCTTCCAGTAGACATCTTATTTGGTCTAGTTGGGGAGAAACAGATAGTTTCACAAAGAAGTTATGCAGACAGGTGGGCGAGGAAGATGATGGAGGGGTACAAGATAGCCAGTGAGAAAAGTAGAATGTCCAGTATCAGAGGCAAGTCTTCCTATGACAAAAAGCTAGAGGGTTTAGTTTTACGGCCCGGTGATAGGGTCCTTATCAGAAACTGTAGTGAACCTGGGGGACCAGGGAAACTATGTTACTTTAGATGAAGAGCCTCGATCTCCAGTATGGCAGAAGCGAGGCATCAGCACAGACCAAATATTGTCTGTTTCATCTTTTCCCTGTGTTTTACAGGTAAGGAGCTGTGAAACTCACTTGAATGAGTTTCAAAATATTTTCATTTGTTAGAAACAGATAAGTGAATGTAGAAAGCGGGTGTTAAAGTTTGTATTTTTGTATGTTTTGAATAAGGTTGAGTTGAAGTTGAGACAACACTGTGGGCTACATTTTTAGCGCCATTTTGAGTATTATTCGTATATTTATTTTAAGCTTCTTTTTAGTTAAGTACGCTCCATTTTGTATTTTGATATTACGTGTGGATGTTCATGTGCCGTTGGCAGTGATAAATGTGTTTACATTTCTGAATATGTTAACGGAGGGTGTTCAAAAGCTGAAGTTAAGTCTGTTTGTATTTGTGTGTGTCATCTCATGCATACGTTGAGTTCCATATTAGGCGCTGCTGTATGTTAAACAGTCCAAATCGACCAGGTAAAAATATTAATAACATATATATTTTATAGATGGTGAGGTGTCATGAAAAGTTCATTGAATTATTGGTGATTTAAATGCCGAAGTACATGAAGAAGAAGAGTCTGAATATTTTTTCTTGTATATGAAGTACAGCTATTTTGCTGCAGTTTGAAAATACATGATTGTACTAAAGTATGGGCGAAGCGAGGCATCAGTACACAATATTGTCTGTGTCATCTTTTCCTTGTGTTTTACAGGAACATTTAATCTGTTTAAAAGGGTCAGAACCTGGGTCTGTTACATTTTCTCATTGATCACTTAATAATTTGACTTGCATTACACTGCAGATATCTAGAGTTACGGTTGTATATCGTGGTACTTAGGTGTACCACTAAGCTGCACAAGAACATAATTAGTATAGACATAGAACCAAACATCTCATGGGCTTAATCTTTTAAGTACATGATCGAATACTTGCAATTCTAGGATTAAAAATTTTTAAAAGTAGTGCCTGGTGTACTAAAAATAGGAAAAGAAAATTTATTGATAACAAATATCCTTTTAAAAAGTTATCTTTGTGCCGAATATTACTTTTTAAATGTCTTCTGTCTTAATTTTATTCTCCTAAACTTATTTTTACCATGCCTTTTAATCTTAGACTTTGACCTTTCTTTCACATCACCTATACAAATACAATTTGCCCTCACTAAATCGTCCCTACTGTCCCGTCCTAAGGTACGTTACATTGTTTACTACCTCGTGCCCTTCTGTTGAGACATCATTAGTTTATTTTTCATTTTAAAAAACCATCTTAAAAACAACATCCTAGCAAACATTTTATTTATTATACATTATTTGAACGTGGGTCAAAGACGTCACCACAGGGTAAACTCCTGTTATGTGTCCTTTACTCTCTTCTATATTTTATAGCTTTATAATAGAAGCTGCAATAATTATAATGGAAATAGCTCAAAATCTGGGCCGTACCAACCCATTTCAAATCATCAAACACAAAAAACCTGAGCTCATCAAGATATTTTGCTAAAAATGATTTTTTTTTTTTTTCTCCATCTGGACTGCAGTTTTTTTTCATCTTTATGCCACGTGTCTCTTTCTTTTGATGAACGCCGACCTCAACTGAGGGAAGGTTCAACAATCCTTCATGTTCTCTCCACTTGTGGATAACAGCTTTCAGTCAAGTTCACTGAACTCAAAAGGATTTCTAAACTTTCCAGACAGATATATGTTCTCGTTTTTTTTTTTTTTATTTACAGCAAAAAAAATATGTAACACTGATTTTTTTTAATATAGCATACGTACAAACTTTTGATGTGATTTAATTTGATTAAAAAAATATAGGTAAAAAACTGTTTATCAATAATTTTATATTTTTTGATTACCGATACATTAAAAGTAACAAAAACAGTAAATCCACGTATGCTTGGGTTGTTTTTTTCATCTCCCATCAAATTAGGTTAGTTAAAGAAAATTGCTAAAGCTGCTTAAATATGAAGACCAGGTTTTGGGACACACTTGATCTAATGGTGTGCTGAAAATAAAAGATATGCATGTTGGTTGAGTAATTTTGAGAGAGGATTAGTTTCTATGACAATTCAACACTAATTTAGTTTTCATTTCTATTTTAATTTATAGATCATAGGTTAGTTGGTTAAATTACTCACAAGCTGTTGGACCATATTGTTTATATTTCTGTCTGACAATAACTAAGAGCCACATTTTAATGTAATCCTCAAACAAGTATAATCTATAAAAAATAAATAAGAATTTTAAAACATACTTGATAATAGCTCCAGGGCTTCCCTCTGTGGCTATTAAATGCATTGCAGCTTGAATGGTAAAGTTAGAGACAGAATTTGTGTCTTCGAGCTAATGTTAATTATTTTGAAAATTTTATTCTGTCATCTTCCAACAAGCATTTATGATCAAGTATAACCCTTTAACTAATTTACACTTTATAATCCAGAGACTGTCGTTGAATACGAATCATTATGACTTAAATTGATTCAATCTGAATTTCAATATTGTTTGAACTGAAATTAGTTCCATTTCGCTCGTGCGAAAAGGGAAAAAAACAAACTCAATTGCAATTAAAAAATGAAAGGGCAATCATTTTGCTTTAGCTGTGTTTTGTTTGCAATGATTGGTCCGTGCAAGCTAACTTCACCCCTAGGACGTAATTTTGGGGGTGGGGGCAC
This sequence comes from Orestias chungarensis, assembly GCA_032876305.1. NCBI lineage: Eukaryota > Metazoa > Chordata > Actinopteri > Cyprinodontiformes > Cyprinodontidae > Orestias > Orestias chungarensis. Next base: position 4,874,225 of record JAVLVB010001108.1, read on the forward strand.
AGGGGAGATGTCCCCTGCACTTTTTCAAATGTGCGATTTGGTCCCCTGCACTTTTTACTGTCCAAAAACAATGTTCCGCTACACTACACCGAAATTGTCAGCACTAGGACCCAGAGGGAAAAAAACCCTCAAGCTGAAGCCCGCTTCTCTGAGTTTAGACCGCCCGCCAGCACTTGATTCGCTCTCTGTTGTTTGGATCTCTTGTGTGATTGGCTGTCTCCACTGTCACTCCTTAGAAGCTAACCTTATAATCATCTGACGCGCTTGTGAATTTGGTCTGTGATTGGAAGGTCATAGTGCTGGAGTCCTAAGCGCCATCGTAATTATAACTATATTGTGGCAGCGTCTATTTTTTCAGCCTATTGGTAGTTGTTGGATTTTTGAGAAATCTTAAATGGTTCAGGAGTTACGGTTTTAAGGAGCACACAGTTTAGTCGTTTAAATTGGTGTTCATGCGTCTGAGTGTAACCGCATGCAGTAAGCAACATTTTTGATATGATGAAGCTATTTATGAGATATATTAATTAGCTCTAAGCCTTCCAGACACGTGAGCAATTGACTAAGCTATGGTATAAGATGACAGATGCATAGTATGTGGAGACGATGTTACGACAGCTTTTACATCATATCCGGCCTTAATTTCAGTAAATTCAAGTAAAACGCAGACTTCTGTCATCCTGTGCGAATGCGCCACAAGTAATACAGAACTGGGGGGTAATTGGTGCAAAGAGGCAGTATGGGATTAAGAAAAACATGATAATGTTTTGCTACATGCTTAATAACCAGTCAAACCAAAAAAGGAACCATTAAACTTAAAAGTAGCAATTGAAACCTAGAAGAACTACGAGAAAACATGATGAACTGATATACAAGAGTTTCGTTGAAAAATACACGTCCCCTCCACCTTTGAAATCAAAATTTCATCCATGCTTCACCCCCCTATAATGACTCGTCCTCTGAAGCCTTTATGTAGACTTTAATCAAAGATGCAGTTAATGTATGACGAAAGTAAATTTATCCAATGTATTCTGCAGAACAACCTTGTGGAAGACATAGTTTTTGTAGACATTTTTGTCATCGTATTTACAAGTATTTGTGCAACAGGCTTAGGTTTTTCAAAATCTTTAAGATTTTATCTACCCATGTTCCAGAAGGGACATGGTTATCCTCCTTGCAATTTATTTATAAAAGTAAATGTTACACTTCAGACCATTAACTGTTTGTGTAAAAGAACTTCGGAGGAATTATGCAATAATTTAAATGGAAATGGAGAAACCATAAAACAGTTTTTATTTCCTCCTCACACAGAGCAGCTCAGACATTCTTGTTTGCATCTCAGCTGAAAGCATAGAAACGCTGCACTTGTGGAGGAGAATGTGGAAAGACTTTTCCAATAATAAGATTATGGTATGAATGTCTCCATCCACCCACTTATCAGTGCTCAGGTTGTTGTGGCAACAGGCTGAGTTATAGTATAGGGAACATCCTTCCCTCTGCAGCAATGTTTTCCAGTGCCTAGGAGATGCTTATGCGCTTTAAGGCAAGAATATATATCCTGCCTAATAATAACCTGTGCGTTTTCCTGGATCCAGCAATTTCTTTGGCTTTTTTTGCCCCAAGCCATTCTGATAGGAGGAACACTGGAGGCATCAGAAACAGATCAACTGGATTAAAAGAGCGAAAGCCCATCAGAGATTTCGGTGCTGCTTAAGGTATTCCTAAGGCCAACTCCAGTTACTCTCAAGAGAAAACATATATTCTTCCCCAACAGAGTTGTTACATCACATCATCTACCTGTACTTTACTTTCAGTTGACCTTTCTTTAAAGCATATTAATGCATTCTAACTAAATATGCTCTGCACTTTTCCCCTTCTCAGCGTATATTTAAGGAATCAAAATGCAGCTCGAGTCAGTCAACCTTTCCATTGAAGTTCAAGGTGTAATAAGGCCAATAATACCCCTGATGGAAGTATAGTGTTGCTGCCCAAGAACTGTATTTTAAAAGCAATAGAATCAGAAAAAAGCTTTATTGCCAAGTACGTTTGTGGACATACAACACAGTTGGCTTAGTTGATGCATGACGAACGTTTCAAAACATTAGCATCTTAATATGCCTTGCAGCCACACAAAAAAAGCTTTAATTTGCAACTCTAACCAATCAATCTCAGAATATTTTATTTGATAGACAAACATAACAGCAAAACCCTAAAAAAGACCCAGCAACCAAGACACATGATGATGAGACAACTGAAAGTAGGAGCAGGTCAGACCTCAAGACCTGGATTTAAAATACCGCTGACTTAAAGGGAGAGGCACAGAGAACATTAAATTAGAAAAAAATAAAAAGACCAAAGTGACTTTGGAAAAGCTAAAAAAAAAACCAAAAAAACGTGGCGTGAGGGGAGAAGAAAAAAAAAAAAAACATGCCAATTTTCGCAACATAAACATGTGGAAGATGCTGCTTTTGAAAGAGGAGACTAAAGCTCAGCTTTTTGGCCTGCATATAAAGCATTATGAATGCACATCATCCCTAACACATCACCCTCAGTGTAGCAACCGCGCAAGCGGGGAGAGAAAACTAGTTAGAGCTGATGGAAGCACCGACAACGCTGCATACAGGGCAATCCTAAAAGATAACTTTTCAGATGCCACAAAGGGGCCAAAACTGGGTGTTCAGTTTCCATCGTGCCCATTTGTTTGGTTTTTCTAGTTAATAACCATAAATCAAATTTAGGCAACATCATGAGACTTGAAAACTACTCAGATGGTACCTGTGCTGTCTGACTGAGCTTGAGATAGTTTACAAAGTTACATTGGAAATAATTTCACAATTTTAAAATACTTACTGACCCAAAAGGCAAAAGGTGGTTTTATAAAAGCTGAGAGGGGCTGATATATGCGCAACCATTATTTATTTATTATTTAAAAATAAACCTCTGAAACCTCCAAATACAAATAACCGGTCTAATGAAGGGTGCAAGACAACCTGATGTGAATCAAAGCTGATTGAAAGATGATAGTAGAAATTAAACAAGGTCAAACTTACAACATATGGCAGGCTGGCACCATGGCAGACACACAAGAAAGCAACGGATGAGCTGATACCTGTTACTCAGCAGAAAGACCCAGTGAGAAAAACCTTCAAGAGCTTAAACACTTAACAGAAGCAAAGAAACAAGCAAGCGAATCAGGAGAGAATCGAAAGCAGGTGAGTAAAAAGCCAAACGAAAGGAAACAGCTGCAATGTGGAGAAAGCTGCAGGTCAAAGATGAACCAAGGAAGGAGGAACTTAAGCAAAACCCTGAATCTGACAATATAATGAATAAATAAAAACTAATTAATTTTAGGGAAAAGTGTTCACAGAGACATAAATTAAACTTAAAAGTCCAAACACCTCATGGGGTTTCCTTGCTTTTCCTTGAAAGTTGTTCAGTCAAGGACTTTCTTAAAAAAAATCTGTTGTAAAAATTTTCTCCCAATTAAAAATCTATAGTAATTTATATAATTTGTATCATTCCACTGTAACATCGTTATTGTACTAAGAAATAACGATTTAACCATAATAGTTACTGGAAAAGAAAACCCTTTAAAAAAAATTATCCATTGCAGCTGTATGGTTTCTAGTTGGCACCTTGAATCTGCAGCAACTTTATGGGACCCCAAAATTGTGTTTTCCCATGTTAAGATTTGCCAATCTCCATTTTGGTTGGAGTTTTCATAACTAATTGTTTTTAGTGATGTTTTTGTGTGGATGAAAGGCCAAAATATTTTATAAAAATTTTTTTTCCACATACGTGTTGGGAATAATTTCTACGAGATAAACTCAAAAGGAGACGTGACTTTAATAAAATCTTTTATTATGTTTTTCAAAGTCTGGTTGCCAGACAGAACTTAAAAAAGTTTTTCTGTTTCTACCACACAAGTATACATATTTGTGCAATCGAGTTGAACAATGAACAATCTTGTCACCTGCGATCAAAAAAAACAACAAAGAACAGTCTTGGTCTGACTTGCAAAAGTGAACATAAATATTTGACCCGGCAGAGCAACAAAAAAAATGATGGGTTCATTTATACAACAGCTTAGATCACAAAAGAATACATCACAAACAGGAAAACAGACAAAGCCAGCAGTCGGCTGGTTCCATTATCCAAGTCCAGGTTCCACATATTTACATACCGTCTGTTCAGCATACAATACTTGAATTTTAAAAACAAAACTGAAAAGGACAAAAACAAAGTCAGAAGTAGAATATGTTTCAGAAGTGGAGGAAATGACTTTCTTATTATTAAATGGTTTAGCTTGAGCTGGAACTTATAACATTTGTGCACTGAGGTTCACAGAAAGAACCGAAGCGGCCATAAATGTCTTTGGCTCGAACGGCGAAGTAGTACGTGGAGCCGGACTGGAACTGGGTCAGCGTGCAGGCCATGGGCAGAGGGAGGGCGTTCACTTCCCCTATCTTCTTCCAGTGCTGCTGAGCCGAACTGCTGCTGGAGTTGTCTTGATGGAAGGCGTAGAGGTGATAGCTGTCCACGGTGGCGCAGCTCCGGTCGGTTTCCGACACGCTCCAGGACAGCACAATGCCGGTCTGACCCGGTACCAGCTTCAGCTGAAGCTGCTGGGGGGATGAGGTCTGCTCCGCCTCCGGGGGCAAACGCTGCGGCGCAGGAGCGGCAGGAAGGGGAGGGAGCGTCGAGCTGGTGCTACGGGACGTCGTTATAGTGGTAACAGTGCGGGGCTTTAATGACGATTCCTACACAAGAGATCATTGGTATGATTAGGTGTGATTTAAAAAAAAAAAAACAGCTGCTCAATATATGAATAAACATTTGAGTGCTGCATTAGAAATGCGGTTTTATATATTCACCTGTGGGGGGCGGTGATGCACCGTTATCTGGGGATTGCTTGTGGAGTTTTGATTGGCTTTAGGGGAGGACCGTGGTCCTGCAGCTGTGAAAGACAAATAGAAATAAAAATAATTTGGTATTAGCAGAGAAGAAAAATATAGAAAAAGCAGTTATTTTTCAATTTGACGTACGGTGGAAGATATGTGATGATGATGTGTGTTAATGTCTCTGTTCTACAGGGCCCTGTGAACTCGTACGATGATGTATTGTAAAATAAATACATTTAAAAATACAAATCTAAAAAGCCCTGGTAAAAAACTAAACAGATGAAACTTAAAATATTGCCAAATTAATGCCGGACCCAATCAAACAACCTTCTATCGTGGATGACCAGTGGCTGTCCTCAAAGCTGAAGCTAGGCTATGGGCCGGGTTAAATAAAGACAGATTTGCAAACATCAGCGATTTACACTAGAACGACGATTTGACCTCAAATAATTCAACTTGTAAAATTGCTGCCGAGAAACTATTTAGATAAGTTAAGTTTACAAGCAAAAATAACACTAAAATAAATGAAATGTTTTTCATTTCATTTCCAAAGTAGAGTTATGCATCGAGCCATGCTGCTAAAAGATGTTGTGTCATGTAAACCAGACGATCTTGACGCTCCAAACGCGTTTTATGTGAATGTCTTATGATGATTAAGTTACCATACGATAACCCAGCCTACATGCTATAAGATTATTGCGATTCAACAACCGGATGATGTAGCCTAAAAAGGGTCAGCCCAGCTCAGAAAAAAGCTATCCAGACATTTTAGCTGTCATCACAGCATCCATTTGTCTCTCAAAAACCAAATTTGAAATCTATTTCTTATTAATATTAAAAAATGTAAAAAAAAGGTTGCATGTTCTCCTTATTCATGTAAGGATTCTCTCCGTGTATTCCGGCTTCCTCCCTGTCTGTTAGATTAGATGCTCTCTGTAACTTGTCTTTAGGTGTGAGTGAGTGTGTTCATGGGTGTTTCTTCGTTGTTTCCTCGCCTCACCCACTGCTAGAGGCAATTGGCTCCTGCTCCCAGTCATGACCAAGCCAGACAGTGAATGGATGGATGTATTTTGTGCTCTTACTGCTGGGAATGCTGATAACTGGGTTAGATCGGGGGGCCGTTGAGGGTGTCGCACTCTGGGCATTTTTCACTCCCGTCACTGAACGAAAAAAGGATGCATGACAGTTTGATTAAGATGCTCTTTATGCATTATGAACACAAGAAAGCAGTGATTCTACATCAGTTTTTACAAGAGAAAAATGTACCTTGTACGTCGTCGTCGTCCTCGGTGAGATCGATGACGGAGCCTTTGGGTCGAGCCGGAGGAGGCGGGGCAGCTCCTTTAGATGGAGTGGACGGTGACGCCTGGTTGTCTAGGGAACACAGAACGACAATGGTGAAGATGTAGAACGAAGAGAAGAAGCGACCGTTGTCCCGTTATTCTGACTGATCCCTTACCGGTCTTGGATGTGAGTGACGTCCCCTGTGGTGTTCCTGGAGCGGTGGAACCAGTCGCTGCTGGTCCTGAGGCTGCAGGGGAAGAAGTTGAAGAGACGGCGCCAGCCACAGACACGGACTGAGTGGGGGCTCTGACCGTGGTCACAGACACCCCGGCATTGGGTGTGGTTATTCTTCCTGCCCCGCCCTGGTACACAGCACGGGCCAGGGAGATCTGCGTCGTGGCAACCTGACCAGGGGAGGCCTGCAACGTGGGGAAGGCGGCGGCGGTTGAGGTGGGGGCTGATGCCGTGTTCACTGCAGGAGAAGGCTTGAGGATGAAGGTGGTGGTGGATGGAGTCGTTTTGGACTTGTTCAGAGAAGTCGCCAAGGAGGAGACGGGGAAGTTGACAAGCGTTCCCGTTTGGCCGTTCATTGACAGAGGCAGCTGGATGACCAATGGCTGGCCTGCAGCCACCATGCCGCTGCCGGATGTCGTTTTCAGCACCAGAGTGCCCGTCTGGCTCTGAGTGGTGATGCCAGTGGCCAAAGTGGAGGCGGCGTTAGAGCTGGAGGTGATCAGCTGCAGTATGGAGCCCTGCTGGACTATGGTGGGGGTGGAGGTGGACGCTGGGGACGCAGTGGAGGCTGGCAGAGAAGCAGCGACCGGAACTACTGGATGGAAAAAAAGGAGTTTTAATCAGGTTTGTTTGGAAGACGCATGAAAACATCTAAATAACCTGTAATTAGTTTGTTTGAGAGAGTCACTTTGACACCTTACAACCACAAAAGCAGCCCCTCACACTGCAACAAAACGAGGAATGTTTTTAAAAACGTTTTACCATTTTAAATCTGAAGTGTGGAGGTTAATTGTTCCATTTTATTCCGTTTCCTCAGAAAAAAAATCATGGTGAGGTAACATAAAAAGGCAACATAGCAGACAGGTGTAAGAGAGGAAATACTATTTATGGAGTTGTTTTTGCGAAAGGTTCCTTGTGCTTCGTCGAGTCAATTTGACCCGATATCCTTGCACAAAGTTGGACCAAAATATGGCTTGGGAAGTAAGCCGTTTGGACAGATGATAACAACAATTGTGATAAATTGGCTTATTCGACAGTTCTATGATGGAGTAGATGTTTAGATCAAGAAGTCACAGTTATTTCCGAGAAAGTCCAACACACAGTCCAAGGGCTAGCAGGATCCTTTCGTAAATCGAGGGTAGTAATGCTATTGGTCGAAACTTCCCAACACACACACACACGCACGCACGCACGCACGCACGCACACACGCACACACGCGCGCGAGTGAAGAGAGTAAGAACCAGGCGAGATTTTTGGGGATTTTGGTTTTGTAAGAAGAATCTGTGGAAGTGTAATAAAATCTCCCAACCCGTCGTTGCTGGCAGTAAAAGAATCACATCTTAGAGCGTTAGTTACCTATACATTTAAAGAGTTTAGCCGCTTCAGGCTGACTGCGGACGGGAGGTCATCTGGGCTCACTCACAGAAAAGAGGCAAGATGCAGGCACTTTCATTGAGCTGACTAATAAATAATATAACATAATTTGTTAATTATGGCAAGAGGCCGTGAACTGTAACTTTAACATTAAACCAGCTGAATCCGCAAAGAAAGATTGCGATGTCTATGTTGAGGGAAAAAGAAAAAGCGTAGAGATTGTGATCTCTGCACTGTTGTGTAAGTATTTCATCGGCATGCCTGCATATACACAGTCAAATTTTGAAATGTGCATGTTTTGACTTACTAAATGACTGACTGCTTCCAAAGTAACGTTGAGCATTAGAAGCGTTCTCTGCTTATGAGTTCTAATTTGGTCTTTATTTTTAACTGCAACCGTTTTATAAGGAGTTTGTAACTTGTAACTTTATGCTGTGCATTAAAGATAAGAAAATATACATATCTTGCTGCTATAATTTACAATTATAGTTAGGAACTTTGTTAGGCAAAAGAAAAGAGTTTCTTGGCTCAACATACACACACACACACACACAATCTTCCCTCCCAGCCTTCCGATCGCTCTTCGTTTCTCTCTCTCTATTTCTCACTCTCTTGTCTCTCTCTCCATCTCGCTCAACACCCCTCTCTCTACTTCCCCACCTCCATCTATCCATCTCCACTAGTCCATCTCTCTCTGTCGTCCCACCTTATTTGATCACACGTCACTCAGCCCCGGATTGCTCGTGATTTGAGACCATTCCTTGTCCACACCCAGTTGTAGTCCACAGTATCTAAGACAGCCCACTTCCTATTACGTCCAACTGGCCCCCACCTTTGCTCCTTTTTTCTCTCCTCTCTGCTAACAACGGAGAAAAGGTTTGAAGCATAAAGCCTTGAGTTAACTCAAATAATACAGACTTCAATCCAAATAATCATTGTTTCTGTGACACTGAAGTAGAACATCTTTCAAATGTATATTTTACTGTAAATAGAGTTGAAGAACTGCAAAAAACTTGGTTAACTGTTATATGTATTGAAGAATTTATAATATATTTAGCAAAATATTTAACAAAAATAAGCAAATACTACAAGGAACAAATATAGCAAGCACAACTAACTAAAATAATCAACTCATTCTTTACTAACTTTAAAAAAAAATTGATACATAGCAAACTTAAATTGAAGCAAAACTTAAACTGAATTTCAAAGGTGAGACTACTGCTTAAACAAACAGGATGAGCAACATACCAATTGTGATCATTGGTGCAAAAAACCCATAATATGCTTCTCAAATTCCTAAAATTTCAAAGAAATGGCAAAAGAAAACGCGAGGATTTTCATCTCCGTGGCAAGAAAATGGGAGCTTTGTCTTGTCCCTTTGTGAACAAATGGAAACTCAGATTGTAGACTACAAAACAAAAAACAAAAGTCAGAAAAGACGAGCCAAAAAAGAATTAGAATTGAACATCTTACAGTTATTCAAGGAAGAAGGTGAAAAATACAGAAAGAACTTAAAACAGCAGATTGTTGAGCTCAAAAATAATTATGACAAACCCAAAGATGATAAAATGAAATCTGCTGGGTTGTATCCAGCCCTGACAGGGGTCCTGAATATTACAAGCGATTTTGGATACAGGAATGATGAATAAACTCACGAATTCTAGACAAAGTAATGTTGACCCACCTCAAAATAAGGAGCCAGAAGCTCAATCAGATAAATCATCTACAGTGCACACAGCACTACCAACAGTAGTTCAAACACCAGTTCCACCCAGAGGTGCACCACAGACAAACTCAAGCTTTCCAGAATATAAAGGTTCACCTCCACAACATTGTAGCACCATCAATAAGCGTGCAGAAAGTATAAAACCATCGACATCGCACGCAGACATTCTTCAACCATACCACCAATTCCAACCGGAATTCAAACCGCAGGTGTTGAATGATCCACGACGCGGACAGTTGGAAATAATAAAATTCTTGACTGCTATGCTGGTAATGCGGGAAGACGCAGAAGCCGAGATGCTTATTGGTTAACCTTAGACCATAAAGAAATGATGGCATTCCAATGCTGATTGGACAGAAAGTTATGCAGAAAAAACAGCACCACTCAGGTAACTCATGAAAGAACCAGGTCATGAAAACCAAAAGAATTTGCTAAAATGGACAATTGAAGCAAAAGTAGCTTTCAAAGCTTTAAAATGTGAAATGCAGATTGCCCCTGCACTAGCAGTTCCAAACTATGATAAACCATTCTATCTATATGTTGCAAACAAAAAAAGACACGTATGTCACAGCAGTTTTGATGCAGGAAACCTGTACAGGTTGAAAGAAACAACCAATTGCTTTTTACGGCAAACAATTGGACAATGTAGCACAAGGCTGGCCACCACGTTATCAAGGGCAGTATACAACTATGAAAAAGCCTCAACCATTACAATGGGTTAACCAGTTACAATATTAACTCCCCACAAAATCGCAGAGTTAATAAACCTAGGGAAGTTTGTTATAACACAAGCAAGAAGTTTGCAGTACATGCTACTTCTAACATGTCCTGACATAACTATTCAAAGATGCATCACCAACAATCCAGCAAATGTGATCCCTTTGGATATTGACGGAGAACCACATTAGTGTGTAGCAGAAACAATGAAATACATTAGACTCAGACCTGATTTGGAATCTACAACATTGCCGGATGCAGAATTCACATACTTTGTTGAAGAGTCATGTTTCAGAGACCACCTTGGAAACCATCCAGGTTTTGCAGTGGTACAACAAATAGGTGAGAATTTTGTAACCGTTAAAGCTGAAAAATGTCATCAACCATGTTCCTTACAACTTGCAGAACTTAAAGCATTAACTGAAGCATGCAGAATGGCTAGGTCAAAGTCCGCAAATGTGTGCACTGATTCTGCCTGTGGCCACTGTGTTTGTTTTTTATTTGCGGCAATTTGGAGGTAAAGAGGTTTCAAAAGAGCAGATGGAAGCCCAGTACAACATAAAGCATAATTGAAAGAATTGATTGCTGCCATGATTCTTCCTTCGAAGCTGGCAGTGATCAAGTGTCAAGCACATCACAAAGGTAAAGACATTGTTATAAGATGTAACAACATGGCAAACAAATCGGCAAATAACATCCACGAGTCAAATAGCCATCTTGGCACCTGTAGCCTTAGAACCAGCCGTAACACCAGAAGATGTCATTTTGATGCAGCAACAAGAAAGTAGTGGTGAATGTGATCTTTGGGTACGCAGATGTACTGCGATAAGTGAAAATGGCTTATGGAGGTCACAACAAGGCCTACTGATGGCACCTGTAGTGTTATTAACATTAGTGGTCTCAGAAGCCCACGGCTTAGACCACTGTGCCTGAGGAAAACTCATGGAAAAATTGAAAAAACAAGGTTTCTGGTCCCCAAACATGCAAGGCATGGGGGACGAAATTCTAAGCCAGTGTGAAATATGTGCTGAAAACATTGCTTGAAAAGGCAAAACCATGTATTGGACATATTCCAGTTCCAGAAGGACCTTTCAAACACCTGGTGATAGATTACGTAGACATGCTCAAACATTTTCAAGGTAAAAGGTACATGTTGGTGATATTTGATCGTTTCAGTCGATGGGTCGAAGCAGTTCCATTAATACCTTAAGACCAGACACAGTAATCAAATTACAGAGAAGTGATTCCAAGATTTGGAATTCCATTTGAAATCAGCTCAGACAATGGCTCAGCTTTTGTACAAAAAGTCGCTAAAGGCAATTTGCAAAAGCAACAAATCAAACAGGCTTTTGGCGCAGTCTACCATCCTCAAAGCCAGGGATTGGTAGAACGCATTAACGCCACGTTGAAAGCAAAACTTCTTAAGATTTGTTTATCAGCTAAACTAAACTGAGTAGATGCTTTGCTACTAGCACTAATGAGCAATCGCATGCAAATGCAAAGAAGCACGCATGAAATGCTGACTCACAGGCCGATACCTGTGCCGCAATGGAGGTTAGCTTTCAAGGTACCTCCCCTTGAGCAGTTGCAAACTGAGTTGAAAGGCAATATTGAACAACTAACTGATATCCATAGAGCTATCTATTTGCAGGAAACCTTCTGAAGTCTAGAGTCGGCAGAGTTGGAGCCACCGGTGAAGCCGGGAGATTTGGTGTACATCAGGGTGTACAGACGAAATCAAAGGACCTATCTGATCTGTCACACTTCCAAATGCTGCTCTAATCCTTCTCAATTGTCACCACTGCAAAGAAGGAGTTCTATCAGGGCAAGATCCACAGCGCTACATACACCCGGAAGCTATTTTCTACCTTCAAGTCTCTGTTAAACCCACCACCTCCTCCTCCTGCAACCAACCTCACGGAAGATTCCTATGCCAACTTCTTCACTCACAAAGTGGCAGCGATCAGCAGTCAGTTCTCAGACCCATTTACCCTTCCTCACTGTTCCTTCCTCTGAGCGTCGCTGAACCCACTGTTTCCTTTCTTCATTTACCCCTCTCACCGAGGAGGAGGTATCAAAGCTTCTCACAAGCTGCTGCCCTACATCTTGCCCTCTCGATCCTATTCCCACCACACTCCTGCAAGCCATGCTGGGCCCACTCCTCTTTGCCATGTACACTACTTCGCTGGGCCCAATCATCCCTTCGTATGGCCTCTCCTATCACTGCTCTGCAGATGATACACAGCTCTATCTGTCCTTTCCTCCAGACGACCTCTCAGTACCGACGCGAATCTCAGCCGGTCTTTCTGACATATCTGCATGGATGAAAGATCTCCATCTCCAACTAAACCTCTCCAAAACTGAACTGCTTGTTATCCCAGCCAAGGAAAGTATCCACCACAACATCAGCAGCATGTTAGACTCCCTATCTGTGGCACCTACTAAGGTTGTAAGAAACCTGGGCGTCATGATCGATGATCAGCTGACCTTTGGGGATCATGTTGCCCCTGTCGCTCGATCATATTCAACATCAGGAAGATTAGGCCATATCTAACTCAACATGCAACACAGCTCCTAGTTCAGACCTTGGTCATTTCCCGCCTTGACTACTGCAACACCGTCCCAACAGGTCTTTCAGCATGTGCTGTGAGACCACTACAGATGATCCAGAATGCTGCAGCTCGCTTGGTTTTGAACCTGCCAAAGCGATAGCATGTCACACCCCTTTTCACTGAACTCCATTGACTTCCCTTAGCTGCACGAATCAAATTCAAATCAGTAATGCTGGCATACAGAGTGTTTGATGGATCAGCACCCATTTACCTCAACACCCTCTTAAAGCTTTACTTACTGTTGCTCCTGGAGCAGCACCAATTGTTATTCCAGAAAAATATACATCTAAAGAGTGTGCACAGGGCTGTAAATTTATTTCAAAAGTTGATGTAGTTTCTTTCTTTAAACTGCCAATGTGTGGCATGAATTGCAGATTATTGTACGGTTCACGTAATTCCCACCATTATTTAGATAAATGGGCAGGTTACGTGTTGGAATCCGTTATTTTAGCTTCCCTTCATTGGCTCCCTGTCGAGCTTAGAATAGATTTTAAGATTCTTCTTTTGACATATAAAGACCTCACTAATCAAGCTCCATCATACATCAGAGATCTGATTACTCCTTATGTCCCTAACCGAGCACTTCGCTCTCAGACTGCAGGTTTACTGGTGGTCCATAGAATCTCTAAAAGCCCAATGGGAGGCCGATCTTTTAGTTTATCAGGCTCCTCTCTTGTGGAACCAGCTTTAGTCCGTAAGGCAGACTACTGGTCTACTTTAAAATCTAGGCTTAAAACCTTCCTGTCAGATAAAGTTTATAGTTAGGAAGAGGTATAGAAGACAGCCTAATCCGGTTGGGGAGGAACTCAGTCTTGACAGACGTTTTGCTCTACCTTCTTCATGTCTCACTCTATAGGGTTATTTAAGTTATTTCTATAGTTATGCTGCTATAGGCTTAGATTGCTGGAGGACAATCTGACCACTTTTCACTCTGCTAGTTTCTTCCTTTGTCGAATCTGCTTTTGTTACCCTGATTTAAACCTTGTTAACCTTTGTTTTCTCTTAGTGTTTTTCTTTCCATAGTAACCACACCTGGGCTGGCGTTCTGTTAGAACAGATAAAGCAGGCTAACGATGCGCTCTCTCTCGCTTTAACCCACACAAGGATTTTTACATTAATCAACAAACTTTAGGAACTGTAAACCATTACAAACATGACAAAAATAATCAAATAACAGACTATTTACAATAACAAAAACAGATTTCAGTATTTTAGTAATTTTAGATGAACGGATTAACGCCTGGCGCTCTCCCTCACACACGCATATATTACTGACAATGAGCACACACGCTGTACATGTTGACTGTGCACGGTCCACAAACCGCACGTTGGCAGTTTATGCACACGTTTCTCGTTTTGTTGTCTTTGAACTTGCGCTTCACGCCGCAATTCCTCCTCTTCTCCATGGGGATGGACTTGGGGATGTCGTGTGCTGGCCTTGAGATGTGCTCTCTGCGTAGCAGCCTGCAAAGCTCCAGGATGAAATCCCGCTGGGCGATGTGCGTGCCTGTGCAGCTCCGATACAGGACCCACGCGTTCAGTGCGGCTATGTTCAGTACATTGTAAAATACCGCTACAGGCCATCTTCTGGCAGCGGCGCGGGCAGAGTATCGCCTCAATATCTTCACCAGCAAATCATCCCCCACTTTTGTCCCATTGTAGTAATGGACCGGCTCTGGCCTCTTCTTGGCATCATCGCGGATCTCCACTGACGTGCGCACGGTGCTGAGGATGCACTTATCCTTCTTCTCCTTTGCCTGGTAGATGGTCGCTGTTGCGCTGTCGCTCAGCGTGACTTTGGTGTCATAAAGGCCGGCTTTCAGCTTCACGGAAGGAGGTAGTGATCTTTTTTCGTTATTTATGGTCCCCACCAGGCTGGTGTTTTTTGCCAGCGGTTTGTGGGAGAGCGGGAGGGGAGTAAAAAAGTCATCTGTGGTGACATTTCCCGCTTTCCCCAAAAAAGGCTCCAACAGTTTCATGACTGCGCCCTCCCTTAGGCCATGTGTTGCAGGAGAACTTAGATCCCTCCCCAAATATGGACAACCTTTTAACACATATTTTGTGTCCACATCAGCGGCAAGCCAGAATTTTATGACGACTTTATTTGGTTTATTCGGCATTGGCTGTGTACCGCAAGTAGCGCATTATGTCCCTGAACCGGTTTCGTGTCATGGTTGTGCTGACGAAAGGGATCCCCCACTCTCGGGACCACAGATCTTCCGTGTCCATGTGCATCCCGTTGTGCACCCCTCTGGCTAAGAGGAGCGCAATGAATGCCTTCACTTCAGCCAGGCGCAACTCCCAACCCTCCTCTCCACACCAGCATGCCTCTCGTACAGTCACAGATGTGCTGCAGCATCGCTCCGTCTATCAGGCACATGAACGCGCTCATAGGGTCGTGAATGTTGCGGCGCGCAATTGAAGTTGGACCACCTCTCTCCATTAGGACATTTTGGGACTGGGCTCTCCCGGTCCACAGTTCCGGCTTTATGGGTCTCCAAATGGTTCCGTCATTGGCCGTCTCATGTAGTTCACACAAAGGCTGAACTGGCTCTGAACAATCTAAATATCTGATTAGACATGCCAGAGCTGTAACCTAGCTTAAACGCTAAATGATCTGGACAATACGAAACTACAATGCCAGACTAACGATTTACCTGTCACAGTATTTCTACTAGCTCCCACTGTGTCTGAGGGCTGACCCCCAACTTGTCACAAGAAGCCGGGGTCTTTTTTCCAAATTGGGCTCCTCACCCTCAGTTGATGACTCATTACCTGGTAAAAATTATGGCTCATCAGCCTCTTCACCCACAGACTCCTCCTCACTCACATTTATCGTTACGTCTTAAATTCTGGAACAACTGCCATGCTTCTTAGGCTGTCATAAATAATTTTTGCTGTTTCCCTTGTGTCCATGTCTACAAATTTGCTCTGTTAGATGAATGATATAGTGATACCAGCTAGCTGTCAAAGCCAGGTGAAGTCACAAGCTTCGAGGAACAACCGCGAACGACGGGGTGTGTAAAAATGACTACCTCAGTTGGTCCAGTTTTTTTTTGTTTGTTTTTTTAATCACACATTCACCAAAATTCACTGGATGATTAATAAATCCATCTTAGGAAAAGTCATAAACTTAAAGAATATAGGGTTTTTATTTTAACAGCGACAAGCATTTGAAAAGGCTAGGGGGTAAAAATGACTCCGAGCCCACATGTCACACTGCAGTGCGTTCTGGATGTGGTTACTTCAGATCAGCGTTGTTAAAGCCAACTATGCGCAGTGATTGAAATTAGGGAATGGGACATTAAATTACATTAAAAAGAGAAAGATAATAGAAGAAAACACAATGGGAGGTGGTTGTATTTACAGAGAGAGAGATTGAGAGAGAGCAAGAGAGAGAGCATAGATCTTACACATAGGTAGCAGCCAGTGTAGCTGGTAATGAAGAACTGCCATTAAGAGAGCCATCACAAGAGAATTACTTTGTAGTCAGGCAAAAAGCCGAACAATCAGAAGGGAAGCAAAGTCGGTTGAGGTATCTATGTGGGACCTGCACAGACGGATAGCTTAGGTAGCACGAGGCCAGTTTTGTCAGAGGTCATCCTGTCTGCAGTTAGTTACAAGCTACGTAGCAAAAAAGTGGAAGGAGATACCAGATTTTTCTTTACACATTGTGGACAAACTACATATTGAAATTATTGGGATATTGAATACAAAGTCAACCGAGAGAGCATTTGATGAATAATGACCTATTTGAAGAATTTAAGTCAGGTTTAAGAGCTCATCATTGCACTGAGACAGCTCTCCTTAAAGTTACTAATGATATTCTCATGGCCTCTGACAATGGGCTAGTGTCTATTCTAGTTTTGTTAGATCTCAGTGCTGCTTTTGACATAGTAAATCAAAATATCCTCATTAAAAGGCTCGAACACACTGTGGGGATCAAGGGAACACAACCAATAGGGAACATACATGCTCCCTATTGGTAAAATCATCAGACAGCATGGTGTTAATTTCCAGTTACGCTGATGATACACAACTGTATTTATCTATGAATCCTGATGAATCCAGTCAGTTTGGTAGATTACAGGGATGTCTAGATGACATAAAAATGTGGATGACATGATACTTTCTGCTCTTGAACTCTGAAAAGACAGAAGTTGTTATCTTTGGATCAGAACCTCTAAAAAAGAAATTGCTTAGTCAGCCACTTGACCTGGATAGAATCAGGTTGGCATCTGGTGACAATGTAAAGAACCTAGGTGTTATTTTTGATCAGGAACTGTCTTTCAAGTCTCATATAAAACAGGTCTGTAAGATTTCCTTCTTTCATTTTAGGAATATAGCAAAAATTAGAACTATTCTCTCTAGGACAGATGCTGAAAAGCTAGTCCATGCATTTGTTACTTCAAGGCTGGACTATTGTAACTCTTTATTAGCAGGAAGTTCACAAAATGCAATTAAAAGTCTACAGTTGGTCCAAAATGCTGCAGCAAGAGTTCTGATGAAGCCTAAAAAGAGAGATCATATCTCCTCAATCTTAGCTACCCTTCATCGGCTCCCTGTCAAAATCTTTTGACATATAAAGCCCTCACTAATAAAGCTCCGTCGTATATCCGAGATCTGATAAGTCCTTATGTCCCAAACAGAGCACTTCGCTCTCAGACTGCAGGTTTACTGGTGGTTCCTAGAATCTCTAAAAGCACAATGGGAGGCAGATCTTTCAGTTATCAGGCTCCTCTCCTGTGGAACCAGCTTCCGGCTTTAGTCCGTGAGGCAGACACCCTGTCTAGTTTCAAATCTAGGCTTAAAACCTTCATGTTTGATAAAGTTTATAGTTAGGAAGAGGTAGAGAAGACAGCCTAATCCGGTTGGGGGAGGAACTCAGTCTTGACAGACGGTTCTCCTTTGCTCTACCTTCTTCATGTCTCACTCTATAGGGTTAAGTTATTTAAGTTTTTCTATAGTTATACTGCTATAGGCTTAGACTGCTGGAGGACAGTCTGACCACTTCTCTCTCTGCTACTTTCTTCCTTTGTCCAATCTACTTAGTTACCATTATTTCAACCTTGTTAACCTTTTGTGTTCTCTTGGTGTTCTTCTCTCCATAGTAACCACACCTGGGCTGGCGTTCTGTTAGCTGAGACAGCTTCTTGGATGAAAAAATGGGCTGAGATGCTTCCAGTGACACTCTACAACTGCTGCTATAAACTCTATTATTTCAGTATCCTGTGCTTCTAATTTAGCTTTCTGTCTTTTCAAACCCCCAGTTCGTTGTGGCAGATGGCTGCTTGTACTGAGCCTGGTTCTGCTGGAGGTTTCTTCCTGTTAAAGGGGAGTTTTTCCTCTCCACTGTCGCTACATGCATGCTCAGTATGAGGGATTGCTGTAAAGTCAACGACAACACAAGCCCTTTTTTTGGTCTGCTGATTCCAGAGGAGTGAATGCTGCAAGTCAATGACTCGATGCAATCTGCTGGGGTTCCTTAGATTGGAAACTTTTCAAATTGATTTGTTATGATGCATCTTTGATTTTAATTGATTTTCTGTGAAGTGCCTTGAGACGACACCTGTTGTAAATTGGCGCTATATAAATAAACTGATTCTTGAAAGTGTATTTTTCAGATCTGTATTCATTGTAACCCAATTCATAGCTTTGTGGTTGTGACTTGACAAAATGAGGAAATGTTTAGTCTGTGTGAATCATTTGTAGAGGCCGCTGTAGATAAGAGAACAAACCGGGGCTTACCAGTTGTGCTGGATGAAGCAACGGTTGCTGGAGCCTGCTTGACTTCGACGGAGGTCCGGACGGCCCTGTTCAGAAAGATCATGCTTATGCTTAGGATCACTGACATAAGAAGCCAAGTACGTCCATGACAGGATGACGACTAAATGTGCTTTGGTGGAGAACATATCACTTTATTCTATTTCATACAGCCATTTCTGAACATCTTGCAGATAAGACTCCAGCTCACACAGTCAAGAGCTCAGGTTTCCTTTAACATCACAACTTGTTAAGTGATTTCTCTAAGTCTTTTTGTTGTTTTTTTCGCTCCAAGGGGATATTTTCGACAATTGTCCCAGTATGCTTTCACATCAAGATGGGGGGCGGGACTCTTTCTGTGTGTCAAAACAACATGGAGGTATTTTCGTCCAATTCGCAGAAAAACTCTGGTCTCCTCTCCACTCGGAGTATCTCATTGATGGCGTCACGGATTCCTCTCCACCTGTCGGTGGACAGGGACGGGAAACGACGGTCGATGTACATCCTTATTGTCCTCCTAAGGTTCCTGGGCAGAGCCTCCTTGCCCAGCAGTCCAATGTAATTGACCTTTGCGACCCAGTCGCAGTAGACGCCGTACGGGACCAGGTAGCGGAATATGTAGGACGCGTAGCGGTCAGGCCTGGGCTTCCCTGAGCTTCTCTGGCATTTGTAATACAGGACCGTCTCCAATTGGGTGGATATATTGCGGAGCTTTACGTCAGCTCTGCACCTTCCCTCACTGTATTCTGCCAGCCTGCTCGCCATGGTGGTCCGCCGCTCCATGTCTGTCTCCTTCTCCTCCCCAATTTCAGGCTCCTCTTTCTCCTTCTTGACAGGCAGTGCAGGGGTCTTGCCAAGAGAGGGCGCAACTCCCTCTCTGGGCGCCTCAACTGCCTGCCCACGGAGCACGCTGTTGGAAGGAGAGGTGCAGTTTTAACTACACTCTGCACTGCCTGAAGAAACGCTCAGGTTATCAAATTGTAGAACATCACAAGACCTGGGACAAAAGGTGCAAAATACCAGGGGATGAGGAGGTTGGGGGGGGGGGTCCCTACCAAATACTAGGAGGTGTTGTAAAGCTGATCCCGTCAGGATGGGATGATTCGATTTATTTTTTTTGTCCATTAGCTTTAGGTTCACTTCTAAAGGTTAGGTTAGCAAGTCGGGACAATGTCATCTGATGGCGCTGCGCACGGTCTCCTGTGTGGTACCGGCTTTGGTCCGGTATTGTCACGTTCTTACAAGAGCCAAATTCTAGTCATAAGGTATCACAGACAGCCTACATGTACAATGAAACGGCTGCTGTGGAAATGTTCAGTCCCACCAAGACAAAAAAAGGTGAGCAGGCAATGAAAAATGAAAGTAATTATTCGGCGAAGCTTCTTTATGTTTTGTTAATTCTGAAATTACAGGTGGTCAGAGCATAAATGGGGAATTGCCCTTGATATGAAGAGACTTACCGCTGAGCTTGAGAGTTGTTTGTAACAGTCGCAGGCTTGGCAGCGACAGCAGCGGCGGCAGCAGCAGCAGCAGCAGCAGCACCGGCAGCAGTGGCGATTGCCTGTGGAAATCAGACAGTCGGGATTTAGATCAGATTTGGACACGCTTTTGTGTCCATTACATTAAAGAAACAGTAAGCAGGATTTTCTATTAAGAACAAAAAAATGAAATTTGAGAGATTAATTCCTTCCGACAGGTTTGTCACACCTCCGACGGTGAAAGACTCCTGGCAGCATTTTAAAGCGTAGCCGATGTAAAATTAACATTGAAAACCAATATGATTATTGAAACTGTGTAACCTGGTTTGATTCACAAATTGGAATTCTGTCTCACGATTTTGGCATCCTTATAAAGAGACTGCTTCACTGACCCAATCTGTATGTCTAGAAAAGTAGTTATATGATTTGTGACTTTGATCACTTACCGCTCCGACATTTAAACAAGTTTATAATTAAAGAAATTTGTCTTAAATATTAGGATTTCAAAAGTTAGCCCAGGACAGCATAAGAAGGAGTAAAACTTTGTGAGAGAAAAGTTATACTAAACGTGGTTAAGTTGGAAAATAGCATGAACATTTCTAAAGTTATATGTAACTTGTGTAGTTCTTAAATTAATAATGGTGATTATCTATTAATATTAATCCTCACAAGAAAAATAGCAATAACAATGCATGGACTTATAAGGTCGCACCACATATCATGATCTGAATGTCTACTTGTCCCCTAATAGCTCAGTTTCCTCCTTTATAATTGACTAAAAGGGGTTTGAGGGCTAAAACCCTTAAAGATTTTGTTTTGTTTGTTTAGCTACAATGCCTACATTTGTCAGAAGCTGATTAAAATCACATTTAAAGGTTATTAGCTACATATTTTTAGCATGGCAGTGTTCATCCAGTCCCCTTCAACAATCATCTCTGCTCAGGTTGGCTCCTGTTTAATAGGATTATCAGACTATAACTTTTAAGTATTTTAAACATACAAAATAACAACACAGAAAATCCCACCGTACCTCCTGTTTCCTTTTGTTTTCCGACATCTGATTAGCCTCTCCAAACTTTTTGGCCAGTCGAGCAATCTTGCTCTGTAAAAATAAATATTAAAGTTAGATTTTTAACAAGGTTGTACATTTTCCTCCAAGTGCGAAACCTCCCCGTTTACTTACTTGGAGTGAGTTGATGGCAGTTTGGTGTTTAGTGGCACACTCAATTTTGTCCACTCTGTCCTTTAACTCTCGAAAATGTTTGTCAAAGATTTTCAGTTCCAAGATCTGCAGGCGCTCGTTCACTAGCTGTTGGACGATCTGAGAAAAGGAAATAATCCGTGAGCTTGATCGCAACATGAACGCGACAAGCCCGATTTGAAAGGAAGACAAACCTTCTCCAGTTTTTGCTGGCTGCCAGCCTTTGCGGTGATTTTGAGCTCCAGGTGGGCCTCCAGCTCCTCGTGCTCCACCTTGGGCCTCTTTCCCTCTCTCTTCACAGTCACTGGGTCGTTTTCATGACCCTCCGATAAAGTTCGCTTCAGTCCAGAGTTTGAGCTCTTCCGCCCTTGATCTGCGAGTGAGAACGAAGACACAGTGGTAACTACCACGTAGTATTCAATAATATGAAACACATTAAATTCCCGCCAAAGATGACTGAATATTTCTGCAAGGCAGATAAGGAATGTAAACAGCTATTTTATCACTACCCAATGCCATGTGTCTACTGTATTATACCTGTGTTACAGGGTGGGGTAGATGACGGTCGGGTTGGTCCCTCCCCATACCCAGCGTCGCTTTTGTCCAATTTGAGCTCCTTTTCTACCAAGTCAAAGTCCATCTTTTTTTCCTGATTTGACCCTTTCCTAACAGAGGCTTTGTGGTCGCCTTCCTCCTTCACTTCAGCCTTAGGTCGTTTATCATCTCCGGACGCGGCGGGAAATGTAGAGTCTGAGGGTGCTTCGCCGGTGGGAGAAGGCTTTTCGTGTTTTGCTATGGAAGTGGATTCCCCAGAGTCTATGTTTGTTGAGTTGTTTTCCTCCTCCATTGGTTCTATACATTCAGACATCGTGGACATCCCGGGAGACAGTTTGTCACAGTCCTTCTCCAAGTCAGCAATTGATTCCTCCGGAGCAGCTGTTTTCTCCTTAGAGAGGGCATGAACAATAAACCATTACAATACAAAAAAGGTTAACCTAATAATTAATCTTTTTATTTTATTTATTTTTTTAAACAGGGCATAAACCATAAACGTTTTGTGCTTACCTCAATTTCATCCACTGGGATCACATCAGCGTCTTCCTTCTGTTGCTCCTTACATCTGGCAGACACCGGCGCTGCAGATTCATTTTGTGGGGACGGTGAAGAACCCGTCTTCTCCTCTTTTTCCGTCCTCTTAAAATCGCTTGGGTCTGAAGGGGGTGGCGATGACTGTGAAATAGCTACTTCTTCCTGTGGGTTGGGACTTTGGGATGAGCCCGGTGAGGGCGAAAGATTCAGGGACAGGAACGGCGCCGGTGAGCTCAGAGATCTCGGCGTGGCAGGGGAAGTCACCTGGGGGGAGTTCGGGTCGGGAGAACTGTTCCGCTCCCCGTCGCTGACCTTTTGCCCGTCTTCGTTGTGTGTGCCATTCACCAGCGGTGGTGGGGACGGGTTGGAAAGAGTTGGACCTGCAGCAGGGTTCAGTAAAGTGCTGTGAAGGCTTTCCAGTTGCAAACGATCGCTGATCTTCATGGTTTTCCTGGCGCGAAAAATTTTCTTCTTTTCCTCTGTCACAACAACTTCCATTGCTTCCTGTAAGGCGAGAACTGTAGATTAGACTCAAGAGGAAAGATCAGTCTAGTCTAAAATCACACTTAGTTTTGCCGATTAGTCTGTTAATAGCCTCCTCTCAGCTGCATAGCCTGAACTATAACACTAGAGGTCGCTGCAGAGCTCTTGTACCTTTACTTCTGCTCTTCTCTGAGGAGGGTGGGTTGTATTTTTCCGAACTGCAGGATCTCCAGCTATCCTGTGTAACGGATTTCTGAATTTACAATTAAAATTTGTCAGATCTTTGGTATCTGATCCACACCGTCACTGTTCTACAGACAGAACAACAAAAAGCAGCATCTCAGTAAATAAGAGCCCCTCTCTTATTCTGTCAAATCAAAACAAATGCTAAATCTTTCATAATCCGGTCTAGATTTAGTCTAGATTGCGCTAGATTCTTGTTTACCTAAACCCGGATCCAGAGAGCAAAAGAAAGGACACCGGGTTTAAACAGCAGCAGTAACCCAGGCTTCCTCCCATCCCCCCATTCAGCAATTGGCCGAATCCCCAGCAAATCAGAGCCGACCAACTGGGGCAGTCCTTGCAGCAGCAAAAAGGTTATGCAAAACCTGGAGGGCTTTCCGTACAAGCTTGGATTCTTGTTTCTGAGGCTAGTTGTCCTATTGCCTAAAATCTCCATTATAACGGACTAAGACTATATTGCCACACTTCATACACATTTAAATATATGTGGTGCAGTGAACTGCTGCAAAAATCAAGAGTAATAACAAAATAAGTAGTACAAACATTTTAAGAATGGGACTTACCTTTAAAATATAGGGTTCTTGGTCATGGATTTAAAAGCGGATATGTCGACAATCTAAACGGAACAGAAAAAAAAGAAAGGGTGTTTGATTGACTTCCTTATAAACACACATATCAAGCAGATTAACATGTAAGCCTAAATTTTGCTACAATTAGTTCAATTAATATCAGGAACCTTATAAGCTTTTTGAAGTCTTCAAATTGTATTTCAAAGAATAGCACCCATATAAAGACCAGCTTCTCTGCTGAGATACTGCAGAACATGTAATGCCTTAAACAAGCATTTAATGGACATTGACAAACATCATTGTTTGCTCACATACAATACATTACATTTATCTCTGTCAGGACATATTCTTCAACTTCTGACTTTCGAGAAGTAATTATATGGTTAAAAACCTAAGATTATTACGATAGAACAAGCACCAGAGCTATAGGTTTTTGTTTGTTTTCTAGGCGGGAATGTGATCTAAAAGGTTAGTCTTCCTTTTTCTGTGTTTATTTGGTTAGCTTCACCGTTTTTCTGCATTGCTGATCTATAACACTGCAGCAGACCCGGTCATGTGACGCCGCTACAGTCAAACATTTGATTTAGCCTTCTGCGCAGGCAGACTTGCATATGTGGAAAAGTACCAGGACCAAGTTTATACTTTACACTGTAAAGCACCAGACTGGGACACTGGTGCACGGTTTCAACACCCTGAACCATCCCTGTTCTGTTCTCCCAATAGAAACATGCTTCTTATATTTATTATAAAGGGCTCAATTTAAACAATAGGGCATTTTCTTTTTGCTGTTGTTGTTGCTTAGCACAGAAAAGTCAGCATAAAAAAGTGGAGCGATGTAAAATGGCAAGCATGGTCAATGTTCCACTTCACATTCCAATCTTATTGCACACCGGGCTGAGCGTAACGCCCCTCCCCCATCCGGCGGCCTCATTAAACGAGCCTGGATTTGGTGCAAACTCAAAATGGCTCCCAGCTCTGCTGTTCGCTGTCAGACTGCAATCTGTAGCTAGCTGAAAAAGGACTTGGATAGATTGGGTTGCAGTGCTGCCGTATGAAATAAGGTTGCTTGGTTGAGCTGAGCAACTTGAAAAAAAGAACTATTATAATAATAATAGTTATTATTCGGAACATTAACCTTTACTCGTTGTTTTAGCACCTAATAAATGTCATTCTTTAAACTTAAGAGAAATTTGGGTATCCACCCTAAAATCTCCACTGCCAAAAAAATAATAAAACGCAACCAGCAGTTATCACGCAGAAAACAGAAACAAACAAAAACAAGCAATTGTATGTCCTTTTGTGCCAGTAATTTACTGATATAAAAATAAAGTACACAAGACAGTCTGATATCTCACAAATCTAGTGCCCCAGATACATCTTAATACAAGTTAGAGAGCTTGTTTCCTGAAAAAACAAGCTTGGGTCGCTGATAAACATTTACGTCTTGTGTCACTCGCAGAGAAGAGAATGCGGCTGACCATTATTTTTGTTAGATTAGTACAAAAAAATTTACTTAAAAAAGAAAGGTCAAACACAGACAGCATTAAAAAGATACAAGAAATATAACTTTTCGGGGGGGGGGGGGGGGGGGGGGTGTTAGTTAATTAACCCAAAAAAAAAAAATGAAGGTTTTTAGTGGAAAAGCTTCCTTTAACCCAGAAGCGTTACTCACTTACTCCAGTCATTGTATTTCGTACTTTGAGCTGCAGCATACCATTTTTGTTCAACAGCTGCAGTAGAAACTTTACGCAGATCAATTTTTTTTTATAAAATACTGAACAGAAATATAAGCGGTGCTTTGTATGCAGAGGTGACCTCATACAGCACGCGCCAAAATTCAATCCTAGCATCCTATATTAGCTACTACATGGTTTGCTTGCTAGCATTACTTATGTCATTACTTTCCTGTCCAAGTTTCCAAGAGAATGTCATTCCAAACATTTTCAAATCCAGCTTACATGGTGACAGAAATAGGTTGAAAGACTAAGAAGATAAAAACATGCAGCCAGCCTGTAGCCAACTCTGACTTTGTTTACGCGCACGATTCTTACCTTCATTCTCACACTGAATTAGCATGTCCGCATCATTAGCTTGTCAAGCCCAGTTGAACTGTTCTGCCAAGACTGCGCATAAGAAGACGTCGCTAAAACTAGCAACCGCAAACAAAACGCTAAGTAGTAACAATGTCAGCCGTGTTTGTTTTGTTGAACATTTACGTTTGATTTTGAAGAATTTTGTTTGTGAAACGTCAGCCACCGCAGTGAAAATTTGAAAAATAAAATACAATCCATTTTGACTTTTGGGTTGGGAGGAAAGGGAATCTGAGATGGGTGCACTACTTTATTTTTTGTGAACTGCCTGTGCGTTACAAACCAGCGCTTTTTTAATAAACCAAACAGAATTACACAAGACATAGATTTGGTCTACTGACTAAATCTAGACTTAGAGTCTCCTTTTCATAGCATCACAATTCCCATTAAAATTACGGCTGTTAATGCAGCCTAGTAGCACACAATACTGTACAGTTGAAAGTAATTTAGTAGCTGACAACAATCCAGTTTATTCTAAATATTTTGTTTAGAGAACAGTCCTGCGTTTTAAAGTTTCTGTATAGTGAAACCCCACAAGAACTGATGTCACCACTTTGTAAGGATGAAGCATAGGAATCCTTGGCCATCAGCAGCAACAACACCAGCAGCAGCAGCAATTTTACCCCCCCCCAAAAAAAAAAATCAAAAACTACTCTCAGGGATCTAATGCATCCATTTTCAAAAAGGAAATTTGAATAACTTTTCCAAATGTTGTCATGTGACCCTCCCAGGGCTACATACACACATACAATCACATCCGACATCTTAAAATTAATAAGGCGCGATGTGCCAAGTGTTTGTATTCAGATGAGCAACTCCTGAAATCAATGCTACTAAAACAAGTTTACCATAACTGGAAAAAACTTTAAGTATGAACATTCTTTTATTATTATTTCTATTTGAGAATACTCTAAAGGTTAACCCTAAACATGAACATTAAAACAGATCAGATCCAGTGAGCCAGAAATCTAAAAGCATGCTTAAAAAAATAGAAATGGCAACCTTCCGCAGGATGCGTGGGAAAGGGGCCTCCATATTATTTGCTGATTGTGGGAGCAGGGAGCAGCTGAGATGGCGGCGCCAGAATATAAAAGAAAGGGGGAGGGGCTCGGCCAGGACTGGTCCATGTTGCTCCCAACAAGGGTGTGTAGTCAAAGTGTCAGAACTCTTGAGTCTCAACTAAGCACTTTAGAAGAAATAAAATAAATCGTTTCCCAGTGGTTTCTTTGCAACGCAGCGTAGCATGATGCGATAAAAGTTGATAACTACTCTATTTTAGCTTTTTTTGTGTGTTTTTTTTTTTTTTGGGGGGGGGGGGGGGTCTCCTTTTATAACTCATTTATTTGGAGGTGTCAAAAATAACCAACAACCAGGTTATCGCCTGCTGCACCCTGTTGTGCACACCAGTGATTATCACTTAAAACCGTAGCTAGCGGTGCGAACACACAGGGGAAGTACACTGCTCAGGCCGTTGGCTGACAACACCCATCCCCCACATCCAGTACTAACCGGATCCCTGTGTGGAAATACCACCCGGCCGGACTGTACCACTGACAAAGAAATGCAGGGGGGGTGAAGGACTGTACTTGTCTTTTAGTTGTCTCTTAAAGAAAGCTGACAGTAAATTGTAGTTTCTTGAGGGGAAAAACAAAGTTCAAGAAAAACACTAAAGAACTACTGTCATGACAAGGTCATGGGTATTAATGTCCATTTATTTATGTTTTTAAATCTTTCACTAGACTGACGAGGCCGAGCTTCATTAATCCAGCCGATGTAATTAACAATCAAAAACTGTTGCATAATCACAGAGAGGTTGCTTTAAACACTATTTGATATAAACTAAACACACGTTGCCACTGGGCTGAGTGCTAATCATGTTAGCCTCAGCCTAGTTCTGTCTCTCCACCGACAGAGAACCTCCGCCACACTGTAATCTGATCTCAAAGGTCTCTCATAGACAGTAGCTAATGTCAAAAGACTTGGCTTTTAGGTAAGACCAAGGAGGTCAAACTTCCTCGTCTGAAAGTTTCATCTTTGGAAAACAGGAGTACATTTGAGCGATGTCTTTCAGCCTCCTTCAACAGCAGTGTGTCTCTTTTTAAATGCATGTTTTTCCTATTTTGGAAGCTTAGAAGATTAAGCTATTTAAAAGCATTTAAAACAAAGATATATGTTCTTTATAGAGATTAAACCGTTTTTGACAGACTATGTGATGAACACAAATGGAACTGAGTGTTTTGGTTTCTCGTTACTCAAGCAAGCTACAAATAAAATTCACTAAATTCCTAAAAACTCTACTATTGGGACGAAAGCGTAAAGTCTTATTAATTAATAAAGTAAAATAGCAAAGGATAATAACAAATCACCATTTTAACAAAGCATTCTGATCCTTTTAAATTGAGTTTTAACACCAATTTCAATCTGGCACAGCAGCGCAACAATCACCTAAGTTGGAGCTTAGCTAACTGTGCACGGGCGTCGCTAAATTGCAGTGGCACAAAAACACTCAATCTAGAAGAGACTGGCACCCTGACCCCGCCGTCCTCCCACCCTTTCTGTCTCCTACACACACCGCCTGTGTGTCTCTGGAAACAGCCTGCTCAAGCATGGACTGTACCACTTTCAGAGGGAAGGGGGAGACTGGTGGGGGAGGGGTGTGAAGGACAAAAGAGAGGAAAGCGGGGGAAAAAACTAACAAAACAAAATATGCACCAGTGAACTGACTGCATTTGAAGACTTTCTGTTTATGTGGTTTGATTGTTTGTACAAAAAAAAAAAAAAAAAAAAAACATCACTAGCCTCTAAACTAAACCTACCAACTAATCCTACTATTGGGACACTTTCAGTCTCCACCTCGCACACATCATATTCTTCCCACACTTTCTGTCATGTGCAAGCAACATATGCAGGAAACTAATGGTGCACATTAGCCACACAGTGTTAGGCTAAGAGTAGTCACACACACAAAAAAACAAGAGCGAAGCCTGCCACACTGAGCAGTGGGTCCGGAGGGAGGGGTCAGTGCTAAACAGGCAGAACCATTCCAGCAAGTGGGTGGCTCCTTTCTACGAAGAAGAACAAAGACCACGGATCTAAAAAAGCACACAGGTAGAAAACCTGGTGCATTCAGATTTTTACTTATCAGTGTTTGGACTGATCTGATTCTGAGACCCCTTGTTTATTTTATTTTGTTTATATTAATTTTTTGTTATATGTGATATGCTGAAGACTCAGAACTAAACAGTCAAAAAACATGAACCTTAAGTTTGCATTTAGGAAAATAATTGGTTTCCTTTGAAAATTCCCTAGTTCATTAAAAAGATTGTCCTGAGAACAAGACCAACAGAGAAACTAGCTAGTGCATCTGTAGCTCAACCCCCACTCTTCTCCTTTCCCTTTCTGCAACTGCAGACGCACAAAATGGCCACTGCTGTTGCTGCGAACGAAAGGCACGCTGAGCACAAGCAACAGCTCGTGTTACTGGCTCCGCCCACAAAAAAAGCCCTACAGCATTAGAGCATTTACGGGTATCCATATACTTTACTTTGATCAACTAAAGTCCTGCTTTACAGAAAATTGTTGCAGTAGTCCATGTTGTTGGGGGTTTAGTTTTTTTTAAATACATTTCTTAATATTTCCTATAAAACTGGACTAAATGTGTTTTTTTTCTTTAGAAACATATTAAATGTGTTTTAAAGCAAATATGATAAATGTATGTACGTTCCAGGAAGCTTTAGGTGTTTTTAAACCAGCATACCAAACAGTAAACCAGACACTAAGCTGTTTGGGAGTGGGACACACAGCCATGTTCTTCTTCTTCTTCTTCTTTAGACAAACAACAAAAAAATTAAATAAATATTGGATATGGTATCAAAAGAAGGAAAAATACAGTATGGAGGATAAAGGAGGAGAAAGACAGAAAACCAGGCAGCTACCGAGGGCTCACACTGCATTCCAACTACACTGCGCAGTGCCGCTCTCCGCCCATCCCCCACTCTGACTGCATGCATCTGGATTCACTGAGACTCAAAATGGCCACTTGGTATCCCGTGCTTAGCAACGCTCAGCTTCTCTAGCTCAGTGGCTGCCACTTATTCAAGCACAGGTTTAGCGTTCAGCAGCAGCCGAGCCGGTGCAAAACGATGACAAACATATAAAAGTTTAATTTTGGTGGAGCTTGAGGCTTCAGTGCGTATCGGGACGGAATTTTTTTGTTTTTCCGTTAAACTTTTCCACCGAGTCCCTGCCATCAAAGTGACCAAAGCCGATTCATGTGGAAGATTTAAAACAAATGAACTCACTTAAAAAGCTCTAATCTGCAGCTCTAGTTGATTATTAGGTTAAATTTGACATCCTTGGTCAAACGATGCGATTAATCAACTCAGGAAGCATCTTCCGTTCTATCAGCCCGTAACAGGTCGACTGTAAAAACCGACTTGCCTCTCACCGTGGACTGAAGCCTAACAGACTCACATGTAAACTGGGACGTCTGCCTTGGCTGGCTAACCTGACGATCTGAACGAATCAAGGAGGTTTAGGAAATAATCCAACCAGCATTATGACAGATTTACAACCTTATTAATAAACATTATTTGGAATTTGCACTCAGGATAAACATTTGTTGAGGCTGAAGATGGCTCACATATACGTGGGCCAACTCAGTATAGGAGACTATCATCGAAAGGTTCATTGATTTCTGCAGTTCGAATTAAAAAGAAACATCTCTTAGCTCGGGTTTAGTAGTGACTTAACACAAATAAACTTCTGCTGCTCCCATACTGGATACGTCTGTGTGTGAGCTTGCTCTTGGTGATCTGACACCACTCGAAGCCCAGGTGTTATCAATCTCCTCCAAAAGTTTGAATTCACAAATTCAGGTAAGGTTGCTCCCGTTTCATGTGCCTTTATATTACCTACACCTTTTTCCTTCCACTTAACTTTCAATTATTCTGCATGGAAGTCTCATCCTCAGTAAGCTTTGCATCTTCTTTAGTGTGTTAACCGTCTGTGTGTCAAAAGCTCTTTTTATCTATAGTATTACAATTCAACAAGAAACCCAATGTAGGCTAATCAGCTGTATGATGTCCTCTGTGTTTGATAAATTCACAGTTAGTATGCATCTAATTTAATTACTAACACATTGAGATACACTCATATGTCTTAAAGAGAACCGTTTCCAAAAACACTTTGATTTGCTCTTACATGCCTTAAATTGTCAGTGCATATAGTCTGTGTGCATCTGCAGAAGAAACACTACTTCCGGAAGTCGTAATCCGATCCCATAAAATAAAAATGACCACCCAACCAGTTTTATTTTACCAGTTAGCTGCAAAACCCAAAGGAAGTTAACATAGTGGAAGAATGAAGCAGATTGTTTTTTCCTCCTTCTGTGACAAACCTTTACGGACATCCGTTCATGTCTCTTTCTCTAATTATCCTGAGACTGCATTTGTGCACATTCCAAATTGAATCTATGAAGTTGTGAAACATTAAGATTCACATTTCCTATGAAAAGCCTCAAATTTAATAGCCACTTTATTTTAAAAGAAGTTAAATTAACATCAGTCGCACACTTGGCTTATTTCCGTTTCATTCAATCATCTATCCAAGATGAGGAAATTGTCAATAAATTGAAAAAACATGTTAAATCTAACATGTTTCAACTAATGACAACAGAATAAATCTTCAAATTAACCAGATTAAACCGTCTGAAACCACTGCTCCCTAGCTTACCATTGCCTAAGTATTGTACGCGTGATTTGCTCCTGTAGAGCAGAGGCGAAAAGCAGCAACGGGGGACTAAAGGGAAAAAGAGGAAGGAGACTAGGAGGGGGAGGGGAGAACCAGGAGGGTCCATGAGAATCAAGCATGCACATGGTGATTATCCTTTAGCCATGCGCTACAAAGGAAAACGTGCGTCATAGCTAAAAAAAAAAGAAAAGAAAAAAAAGAAGCAAATTGTGTTTTTGAAATGCAATTTAGCTCAAAGAAATATTCGTCAAAAATGGCTTTATTTGGGTAATCATATATAAATGAAATTCAAATTAAAGCTGCAAGCAGCGATGGGCGGCCCTCGCAGCTCAGCCTTGCGACCGCCGAAGCACGAGCGTATTCAATGATCTCGTGGTTTCGCACACTCATCACTTAGGAGGGATTGGGTGGACGTTTTTTTTTAGTGATATCTAAAAAGTACGGCACCAATGCCTCAAGCACTCCCCCCAGATGATGCACAAAAAATATGGTGCAGATCGGATGATGTCTCAGGGAGATATAGCTGTTTAAATTATCTAGGGGGCGCACTGGAGTTACATTCCAATATAATCCTATTGGGTCATTCATAGGTAGTTTGGTGCAAATCGGAAAGTGCACGTGGGATTTAGATTGAACCGTATGCAAGCAGCGAGGGATTTTAATTTGCCCTTCTGGCTCGCCCACATGCTTCACCCAGCAGCCAGTGGTGAGAGAAAGATTCAGTATCATGTTGTTGAATGTCATCAAACGCTGGTTTAAACTAACAGATCTCCCAGCTGTCTGTCCCGTCTATCACATCTACAGCAATCTCTAATGTATGCCCAGGCTGAATTCACAGCGAGTTACAAACCCTGAAGCTAGACCTGCACAATCAAAGTCCAAGTCCTGACACAGAGCACCAGCACCCATCCCCCACACCTGCAGTCTGCTCCCCACTAGAGGTTTACTGCCGTGCATGGACCACACCATTTCAACTGAAGGGTGTTCCTACTGAACGAGCCACAGATATCTAGAGGGGACTGATGAATTCACAGAGATTTAGACCAACTCTACAAAAATGACATGTTTAAAGTGCAACTAGCCTGGGTTTAGGGGGAAATTATTCCCAGGCAGTTACAGGTCTCTTCTAGACCGGTTTCACGAAATTGTACCACGATCGCCCTGAGCTGTTGAATGAAATTTTAATCATCTCTGTAATTAAAAAAAAGAAGAAAAAAAACCAAATCAGTAATATTTCTGTTTATTCTGTTCCAATATTCCCATATTGGGAAAAGAACTTTGTTTTTCCTCCCGTGAAGAAAAAGCCAATATTTCATGCTGCCTTTTCTACTTCTGCCTGAATCACACACTGATCATGTCCCTGTGAAAACTCCCCAACAACTTCCGATTCAAATAAGTGTATTTAATAAGTTAGCCTCATATACATGCTGCCCAGACCTCCGTTTCTAATTTGATGGATTGCTTGCAGTGGATGCCTGCAGATGAAAATGGCTGCGACAGCTGCTGAGAGGATCCCGCTAAGGTGACTACAGAAGCACAAACAATCTTGCTCTCTCTCATCTTCTGTCATTTTCATAATATCATTCGCCAGCTTTCACTAGTAAAACTAGCATACGTTAAGGGGAATTTAAATTTTAATAGCATGCAAACAGGAACAATTTAGGTTTAAGGATAAAACGGAATGTTTTTTGTATAATAGAAATCATTACAAAGCGTCAACACGTCACAAAATTTGTTTGAAAATATATGAACCACTAATCTAAAAACAAACATATTGCATTTCCCTGGGTTTGTTTTTGGCCAGATATAGGTTTGCCCTATTAAATTCCCTACTGTACTATGCTGACGATAGTCGCATAATAGGTATGTCCCAATACGATACTTTTACTTCCGATACGATAATATTTCAGTCTTCAGTATTACCAGATACTTATATTGACCAAATACCATAGTATTGTAGACTTTTATTACTTTTGTAGCGTGGAATGTTAGAAAAGGCTTAAGTGATAAAAGGCTTATTAAGTAATAATAGACAAAGAACAATCTAAGACAATAATTTTAAGAAAAACGTAATTATTACGATCATTTCTTATTAATTATACTAATCTTCAAAGAAAGAAGGTTCTACAATTAAATTAAATAAATACGTTAGGCAATGTTGGCACAGACTAAACCCTGGAAAAGACTGCTTGTGTTGAAGTGCTGATATTGTGGATTTTAGACTGTTCAATAGCCAGTTATAGTCCAATATTCATTATTTGGCTGACATTGGACCGATATCCAATATCAACATTGGATTGAGTCATCGCAACTTTTATTGCCACAGTCTTCCACTTCTTGTCTTGTCTGGTACCAAAAACAGTGGCTGTGCAAATTATTTAAAAAAAAGGGATTGGAACATGAAGAAAGCTGACAGAAGTTCATTAGTACATATGATTTGTTTTTAAAACATGCTAAAAAGTCAAATGTTGTTTATAACTGTAGTTCTAGTAATAAAGTAATAATAAGAATGTATTTACTTTAATAAAATTCCTCTGCCGTTTCTGTAGTCCAGCAATATTTTGTCAAAAGTAATATCGACTGTGAAACAGATTAATGAATAATATACAGATTACTAAAATTTACAGACATTACAGTATCCCCAAGTAAACTCAAGAGTTTTAAAATTTATCTTAATAGTATCACGATCTCAGTTGATTTGAATTGAAAACTTTAAGATATTTAACATATTTATCCAACATAAGGCTCTCTAAAATGTTCTCTATATAACATTTTTAAAGTTTGGTAATTGCATAGTGGAGTGAAAAATGTTTCTCCATCTTTTAGAAATATCCTTTTCGTGTTCCACCATTGAGAGATTATTTAGCAACAGCAGCAGTCACAGGTAAATGTCAATGAAATTTAAAAAGAAAGAAAAAAAACGGTTTTAGTTTTATATTAATTGATTTTTGTTTGTCTAGTTCATAAATGCAAAAAGCTGCAAATATATCACGTTGTGCATGCTTCTACATTTTAGTGTAGAGGTATTATATTTGGAAATTGTAGGAAAACAGAAAGAATCAAGTATTTTTATTCAAACCGGAGAACAAAAATGAATGTCTCCTAGCTCACCTTCAACTGTAGTTTAAATAATGCTTGGGCCCCGAGGTCATCCCAGGTTCTGTTTTACCAGTATTTTTCTCTTGCAACGAAAGTTTTGATTTCCCAGGATATGTTAAACAGGGCTTGTGGTTCATTATCCGAGAATTTCTTTCCAATAATTAACTGAAATATTTTTTTTTTTTGCGACAACGAATAACTGCAGTGGTAGGTTTGATTTGATAAATGTTTCAGTTGGATCCTTGATAGCAGCAATAAGCTGCAATGACTACTAATCTTCACCAAGCACATTTACGTGAAGTCCTTAGCATCTTTTGGACATACGTTGGTGTCTGATGTGGGCGGTATAATCATAGTGTAAAGTTACTGCAACCAAAAATGTCTATCAAGACGTACTTATTTATTTTGGTTGGATCATGGATTGACAACGACATCGTCTTTGCAAATACAGTTGAGTACTACAATGTTATTGCTAATATCACTGAGCAAAGAGCTCAAATTGAAGGAATGTCTGCTGTATGTGAAATGTTCCAAGTGTATTCCTGCTCAAAAAAATGAACTCCATGGTTACCATCTTCTATCGGCAAAAATGGCCAACAGCATGAATAGGATATATTTGGAATTCTGCAAAGACAAAGACTGACTGTAATGGACAATTATAAGAAACATTGTTATTTGGTGTGCCACAAACCAATGGCTGTGTCCGACCACTGCTAAATTAGAAATTCTGAGCCAAATGCTTTCAAGCATTAGTCAGAGACACATGGGAAATCTTCAAAACAAAAATTTCCCCAAAAGCATGTCGAGTGGCTCCTGGCAGAAATGTAAGACCCATATCTACAAGAATTTGACACAGCTACCAGGAATAAGGCCCAAAATATCCATCACCAAGTCAGAAATCAAAGAACTAAAATAGCACCACATTGCATCAAACATTCAGCAATTTACAGCAGATTCACAAAATATACAGATGTGTTTTTGGTCACAGTTCTTGGGTCATTGTTTTCAGTTGGTTCACGTTTATTTCCTCCCTCTCAACAACACTTCAGACATGCCATAAATAGCAATCGCTAATTCGTCAATCCAAAGTTGAGTCAGTTTGAACCTAGCCAAGCCTAGGCCTGTCACGATAACAAATTTTGCTGAGCGATTAATTGTCTCATAAACTATTGCGATGAACGATAACATTGTTGGATTTTAAATTGATATGATAATGACATAATATGTCCATGGATCAATAAACTTTATTTTCGAATGAACACTTTAATCCGAAACTGGTAAACAAAAACAAAACAAAACAACACTAACATAAATAAATGGACTCTCAGTGTCTGTTAACAAAAAATGCACTTGAATAAAAACTACATTCAACTAAAAAAGTGATTTATGCCAATCACCATTTGTGATATGTATGTTTTCCCAGGGATTTCCTACTGTCTGTCAAACGTTTGCAACATTTTTCGAAATGACTGCTTTTTAATAATATTAACCCTTTAGGCGCCAGATTTTTTTCCAGAAAATATACAATTTTGATATCAAGATTTCAAAAGGCTATAACTTTAAACTGGTTTGAGATAAAAGTATACTGTCAATGAGAAAATTGTTCAGTATGACTCAAACTCTGCGATGGGAGTGATATTTTTAATCTAAATTGTATATTATGATGTCACATGTTGGCAGCCATATTGGAAAATGTTCATTTTTGATATCAACGTGTCAAAAGGCTATAACTTTGAAGTGATTTGAGATAAAGGTTTACTGTCTATGAAAAATATCGTCAGTATGAACCTAAATTTGGTATAGAAGTAGAATTGTCACGTAATTAGATTTTTGTGACATCAACAGGTGGCGGCCAATCTGCAAAATGTCAATTCATCTTTCAGAAAAAGAGAAATGAAATCAATGGGCTCAGAATTTGTCAGATTATCTCCACAATAACCAACAGCCTCATCAAAAGTTCGGATCCACTTTTGATCCTCTTCCTCTTCTCTCAAGAACTGCCATCATCATCATCACCGCCGTGATTTACGGTGCGACATAGAACGCGGCTGTCAATGCCCACATGAGCGTCGTGTTTTTTTCCGCTGCTTCTCCCGCGTTTTCCATGAAAACTGCGGTTGTTTTCATCTCCACTTTATTCACCCCTGTTTGCGGCTTTATGAGCCCCTCCACCACCCCGACCACATCCCCCGCTTGGTGTTTGCAGGATATTTCCACCCCGGCCACGCATCGCGAGTAAGAGGAAAAACACTCTTTCGTTCTGCTCTGGTTACTCTGCGGGGGAGGGTGGGTTTACAAACTCTTTTTACTCAAAAACTTTGAACACAACCATGTCCACAATTGCTTCTTAGATTACAGGTACATATGTCCCCTAACTCCTGGTGAAAAGTAGTGACAAGAATCAACACCACGTTTATAGCTACAGCCCGTTTTATTCAGCAATTTTGCTTGTCGCAATATTGCGACTTTGGCGCTTAGAGGGTTAAAGGGCAGCATTTCTGTAGCAATTAAGCGAACTACACTGTGAGCACGCACAGCTTTGCGCCGTCCTTTTTGTATGTTTCCTGTCGATTAATTGCTTCACTGATAGTGGACTGTCGGGGACTTGAAGACTGAGACGACCTACATTTTTTGCCCAGCTGAGAAAACGGAATTGGATGGTTGCTCTTTAGGTGCATTTACAAGTTGGTTGTATTGGCGCTCTTTGTTGCTACCGTTTTACAACGTTGGCGGAGAATAGCGAAGCGGCGTGGCAAAAAGACACAGGGGAAACGGTATCTGACGGGGAAACTCGACCAGACGGAACACCTGTTCCAAGGTCCAGCGGTTTGCCTCGAAAATGCACCGAAATGCTCCCACACTGGTGCAGTTATGTTCAACTTTGTAACCAGTTCTATTTTGAGGTCTGTCATGATATCAGCTAGTGTTTCTTAAGCATGCTAATTTAGCTAAAATGCTGGAGAAGTACAAAAAACCGCCCTGATTTATTAGTTTACTCCTCTCTCACGCTGAGAAAATGAGAAGAGTCTTTTGTTCATCCAGTGTGGAAATAGGAAAAGGCTGGTAAAAACGATAACGACGATAAGTGAAAATGATCAAACTCATTTTAATTATACAATCAATTGATTTATTGTTTATTGCGACAGGCCTACCCAAGCCTTTGTTTTTTTCATGGTTTCATTCATGGTTTACATCAAATATTTATCAAAATCTGCTAGTATTCCATCAGCCATATGGTAACATTTAATATCCATAATGACCCAACAACCCGACATCACCACAGAAACAAGTTTCCATCACAAGTATTTAAAAAATAGATTTAGCTTAACGTGATGCTACTATCAAATTCAAAATGGATTGCTTCGGTATATATATTTTGTGTGTAATAAAATAGTGATGTCACAATCTGATTTTAAGTAAAAGACTGGAGCCTTAACCAAGACGTTATAAATGATCACAGATAAAAGTTTCTGACCCATGTTAGAAGATCATTTCATACCTTAATCAACACCTTGATCAACTGAACTTCAGTTCTGTGATCTACGTTGGTCACAAACAACTGACCATTATGCCCCAGCCGGGTTAGATTACACAAACTAAATAGCATAAACCCAAGAACCAAGTGGAGGCACAACATGATGTTCCATTGGTAATATGATCGGAGGAATATCTTGACCAGCACAAAGTTCATGACAAACAGAAGGGGATTTCCCTACAGGGTATATCCTCCATTGTCTTGAAAATAATTTCAAAGGAATGTTCCAAGTTGTGGGTCACTTTGGTTTTACAATTACAGCCATATAATGTTGAAAACACAACGGTTGCCCAATCTCTGCAAGTCGACTTGTTTGATGTGCGGTTTATAATTGGATAGTAGATTGAACTTCTGATCC
The DNA here is from genome assembly GCA_032876305.1 of Orestias chungarensis. Lineage (NCBI taxonomy): Eukaryota > Metazoa > Chordata > Actinopteri > Cyprinodontiformes > Cyprinodontidae > Orestias > Orestias chungarensis. The sequence goes on from JAVLVB010001108.1 coordinate 4,912,730, forward strand.
CCCATTCTTGATGTACAAATAGTGATTTGCTGTAACCATATTTACTTGATTACACAGGAAAAGGTTGCCAAGACATAATCTACTTTAAACTGCAGAAGCAAATTGCTATAATACTCTCTATAAAGAAGGAGGTGGCCACGTGAATGACAACAGCCAATCATAGTCGGCTTTCTCCTGCTCTTCAGTTTTTAACTTGCAGCGGATTTAAACAGAACGAGCAAACATGAAGCTAAACACAGTGCTGAGGGCAGCGAAACGGATGTTGCCAATTCTCTGGTGATGAGGTTGCTTCAAGAAAAGTTATCCAAAATCGGTTGCGGCGGTGGTTTGAATATTTCCAGCGTGACGTTCAGTAGCTACTAGCGGTGCATTATATTTTAACTTGAACTGCCTGTGGTGTTAAGGATCATGTACACTTGCAAGTAGCAATGCAGCTAATGTCGAATCATAACTGTAACTGAGTTGAAAGAGATAATGTTTAAACTTTTTCAGTATACCAAAGAGACAGTTTGTTTAGTTTGGTTCATGGATAACCTGCAAAAACATCAAAGTTTCTACCTTTGTTTGTTGTGTAGATTTACAAAATACATTTTTCATTTAGCACGTCATCTTATTTGATTTGCTTTGTTATTTACTTCAAATGTTATTGAAATATCGAAGCAATCTCTACTTTTCTTTTTTGCCGTATCACCCATCCAATATTTTAAAAAGCCATACGAAAAACCAAGTGTATATGGATATATTGGGTCATTAAAATAGGCCTCATCCTAACAAACTGACGAATAAAAACTTTTAGGTTTATTAATTGCTTTTAATACCAAATGACGTATTTGAAAGAGCTAAAAAATGTGTAAGAAGCTGTGTAAGTGAAACCTTCTTCTAAATGACCTTTTTTGGCTCTTAATTCAGGCAGTTATTTTTGAGCAGGGGGAGATACACAATCTAACTTGACACAGACTACTTCCAAAAACTACCTAACATTGTTTAGCAGTAACTCATGTCTCGCACACAATGTGAAGTCTGATCGGCTCCATATTTAAACAAAAGACTGTTTATATGTATATATAATGAAAAACATTCCTGAGTAAACCAAATTCAAGTATATACTAAACTATGATGATAGACTTAGACGGTACCACCTAATGTCTGGCCTTAAAAGTCTTGGTTCAGATGTGACAATTGGGGAATTGTACAATAGATTCCAAATATGCTCTCCCTACATGTTGACGTAAGCTTGGGTATGACGATGAAACCTTCGTTTTGATATGTTAAGAGTTAACTTGACTTAATAATAAATCCTAATATCTAATATGGCAGCCCTTCAAGGGTGCCTGAAGTCTTGCTCCTGCAATGCAGAACCTATTTATCCTTAGCTCCACCTTGGAGCTTCAGTCTCCATCAGACCTCCACCCAGCCCCCCACTCCCCCTACCGCCCACACTAACAGCAGCAACAATTACCAAACACCTGGAGAGACTGTGAGAAAACATCCCGAGTTGCAATTTTACAGAACTGATATATAATGTCAGGAAAGGGTAAAAGCTTCTTAAAAAGACAGAGACAAATTTCAGCTTGTAAGATACGGCTGTGATGTCAATGTTGAATTTCTAACGAGTTGTTTTTTTTATTTAACATTTTCATAAGTAACTGATGGTAACAGAGTTGCTGGTTTATGTTATCCACTTGAATTAAGTGCCTGGAAGATACACAATTCCTCATCCTTTAAAATCCTAAAAACATAAATTTATTATATAATCTTGCTGTTTATAACAATGACTTCTGATCAAAACAATGTACTTCTAGGAAAAGAAAAACTGCTGTCATTTAACCGTTTTTGTATTATAAATACCAGCAAATGCTGATGTGTTCCTATTTGCTCTTTTTAACGCTCTTTAAGTATAACTATAAAAGTTTTTTTGTTATTTTGACAAATTCCTTTTTGGCTGCTAGTTGAATACGGCTAGCTTTAAAAAGTATTTTCAACAGTTTTAGCTATAACAATTTTAAGAGGGGCTAAATTAATGTGGCAAAGAAGTACTAACTCCAACATGTAGGTGGTGCCTATAAAAACTGCTCCTACCTCCACAGGCGAGGGTAAAGAAAACGCATTCAATTACAAGCGGAGCACTTGAGCTCTGCTACAGTAGTGTGGGGGAGGTGAAACAAGAAACAGGGTGGTACCATCCCTCAAAATGTGAAAATAACATCAGATACAGCCCCATTTAGGTTACCTTGAAAATCAATCATTTCGAAGTATCACAACTCTGATACAGTTCAGAGCTCAATTGCCCTAAAGTTATTATTTTTTTTTGTTTTTTACAGGTGTTACCTTGGTAAACATGCAGTCACTGGTGTGCACACACATATATATATTAAAAAAACATTTTCCTAACTATATAAACCAACAATCTAGTTAAAGCAGAAAAAACAGCTTAGCTCCTGTTTTACCAAAGAGATTAGGCCACACCCACTTTTTTAGGACAGAGTGCTTCATGGAAAATTACTGGACTGTACCACTTTGTGCCTGAAGGGGGAACATTGACATATTGAGGTATGATACTGCTTCCTCTGCTATTTTAGCCATGTTTGCATTTATTTTTTGGTGATTCTTAATTTGGATACATGTCAAAAAGGAGTGATTGCACCTAAAAATGCCGCCCTTTTTTAAATGTGCATAAAAACCTCACAAAAATATTATCACCGATGTGAATAATAGGACATAACAAAACCATCTATTTGTACACATTATTTTCAATAATTATTGAATTCCAAAATGGCATATCTGTTGTTTCTGTCTCTCCACTCAACAGTAACCACCGCTGTGAACTGCTTGGGGATGCTGTTTGTTTTAGCACCAACACAACATACCCGCCATGTCGACTTGTTAGGGCTGGGTCTTGACATATCACATGGAGGGACAGTTATATCCAAAATACAACATATGTTTCCAGTTGTTAACACAGCATGTATAAAACTAGAGAGTGCAGAAGGCATATTTATTCACAAACGCTAAAGAGGAATAAACAAACATTCTGCGATATTTCAAAAAATAGCATTCACCCAAACCAGACTAGGAATTTGTCTAATAATTTATTTCGGCTTTCTCTAAATTACTATTGGCACAAATATTAGGCAATAAACCTATAAAAACTGCAGCCAATCTACTGCTCAACAACATTAAAACGCAAGGTCGGGCAGAATTTTTTTTGAAGATAGGCTCCACCCCTACTTGTTGCGATCAATGCCGCCGAAATAAAACCATCTCTCACCAAATACAAAATTTAAACGCATACAACAAAGCAGAACAAATCATGAACAGTTTCACGTTTCTGAGGAACATTGCTTGATTTGTGAAACGGTGCTGTTTTTTTTTTTCAATAAAGTCTGCAATTTAACAAACCTGCAACATGCTGTAATGTAAAAGCGAAAAATAAATAAACATACACAACTGTAAATTAATGCCTACTAAACAAATATTAGATTTGGAAAAAGTCAGTTCTCCTTACAAATCAAAAGGTGAAATTAAGCTGCAACTTGATTGGTCAATTGATTTTTTTAGTAGACTCCGCCCACAAATTCATATTCACAACATTTAAAAAACACAAAAAAACAAAATCTGTTTCCTTGGTTAGAAAATTGTAGATAAACGCATTAAAATATCCTTCAAATTTTTAAAAATGTTAAAATTTCCAGACGGTAATTTCTGAAAATCAAGCGCTGTTTTTCCCGCTATAGCTAGGAGTGCTAGCTTTAGCGGAGTGGGAAAAAAACAACAAAAAAAACAGAGTAAACCGCTTGCATCTTCCAGCAAAACAATTCATAACAAAACAAAAATATATATACCATCATATATTTATTCCTTAAACTGGAGTATCCAAATTTAGTTTTCTTTTTAGCACCAGATGCGGATGACAACTTGTAGAGTTCAGTCTTTATGTGTTACAAAAAAACTGTTTAAATCAAAATATATTCTATTGATAAAAAATAAATAAAATAAAGTCAGTATAATCTGTTATTTTTCTTTGGGCTTTTTTTTTCCAGTGACTACTGGTTAGCATGCAATACCTCCACTCACCGATTCGTCTCGTTGCACTGCAGATGTCTCGTTGCTTTGCAGAAAGGTTCCGGCCAGGATGTAGTTTGGGATGCAGCTGCTGCAAGACGCCCTATTCTTAGATGCACAAGATGGGGGCAAAAAAAAAAATCACCCAAAAAAAAATATGTAAATAATGAATCTGCAGCTCAGTGGTGTGCTGTTGTCGGAGGACTCCTCTCCGATTCTTTGCTTCTCACACGAAGAAAAAAAAAAAAAAAAATAGACTCCTCCTCTTTTTTGGACGAACGACTCATTCAAAAAAAAAAAAAAAAGAAGCAACGGCTGCGCTGTGACGTCAACCGTCAGCAACGCCGTAAAGTCGTCGATCAACCGACGCGACCTGAGTCTTTCCTCCTTATTATCTCTTCCTCCACCGCTGGATAACCCACTGCTGGCACCCAAACCCGAGAAGAAAATTACATATAAAACAAAAACCAGGTACGTATGAACGAGTTCTGGGCGTCACGGGTTCGTTTTTTTCCCTCCTATACAGCAAACTCTCAACCCGGGGCAAGCCAGCTGCAGTGTGGTAGACTCAGCCACACGGCGCGGTTCCGCACGTTGGTGCTGAGAGGGAGGGGTCTGTGATTTGTCCAAGACAAACAAAAACCTGGCTCCAAGGGGAGGAGTTTAAAAACCGAGGGAGGGTTTTAGTGGTGAGGGCGGAGCTAATCCAGCAACTGCCTTAAAACGTTTTCACAAAAGCTACTTTAAGGACCACCTGGGATATTAGAGTGCTGTGACCTTTGACTGACTGATCAAACACTCAAGATCTGGATGAACTTTGAAATGTATTAATTTGTCTTAAGATTTGTTCTTTTTAAATAATCTCATATGGCAGAATATGGTATATTTTCTATCCAAGTCTACAAACACAAAAAGAAAAAGAAAAAAAGTCTGGTCCCCTTGCTTTTGTGTGCAGCCGGTTTTCAGCTCTCTCATCATGACACCATTGTTGCCAGCCATTTTGTTCACTCACAAAAATCCTGTAGTTCCACAGGACTCCAGTAGAGGGCAGAGCACCCATGATCCTCTGAACATAAGGGTTAAAAATATTTGTTCTTGCTCTGCACAAGTAGTCTAATCATATGCACTACTGTAGTCTGTTGCATTTATGTGCAAGCATGCAAATTTGGCTTGTCTTGTGATCAGGTTCTTCTCAGGGTTATACATTTTTTATAAAATAAACATGATTTACCTTTTTTACCAGCAGGGGGCTCTAAAACACATAAGGCAGCTTGTTGATTTCAGGCGGGGGGTTGTAAGGAGGAGAAAAATAATACTTTATCAGAACCAACATTTTTAATAGTGACAATCGGCTCAGTCAATAAGGAAAGAATATATATATTGAATACTAGGGTTTTCTTAAATTTCAGCATCTCATTTATTTAATGAATATTAGATTTGAATATCATATTTAACATGAGAGAAGTTAGGCTTGCTTCCTCTTTTCTTGTCTGATAGCTGGATGTTAGCAACTCAGAATTTACTCAAATTGAATAAGATCTATTATGTTCAGTCTGAGCTAAGCTGCCTCTACAAGAGAGGCTAGTTAACAGCAGATTTACTGATACATATCATTCGTTTGTGAAATGACTTAAGCCTCAGCCAGTTTTCCTTGGAAGAGTACAAAAATTCAGAAATCAGAGATAAATTTCTTTGGAAATGTATTTCTACAATTTACAAGCATCGAGTCTTCAAATCTCAAGCATAAAACATTTTAAACATGATTTATTTTTATGCATCTCCCCATCTTTGGTCAACTTTAGATACACAATCAGTGGCTGACTTGTTCGTTACCAGGTTTTAACATGTGGTTTGAGCCCCAATATCCTTTCGATTAGTCACTTCAACCACCCTGGTGTCCTGGCTCAGCACACAGAAGCGAAAGGAAGATGCTGTGCGCAATAGACCCCTTAGGACTGTGGGAAGGGCAAAGCTAAACAGAAAATTGCAGAGTGATCAATAATGCGATGAAGAGAATGTGATGCAGCTATGAAAAACTATGAAAAAGAGAGAAAATACAAGTGTTAACATCGCTACAGCGTGAGAGTTAAGGTTTGTGTGAGCTTGAAAAACAGATCTGCAGCCATGTAGCGCAAAGGCTAATCAGTCAAACATAAATATTAAGCAGCATCGGTAGCACGAAAAAGTCTTCGATTGGCTGCTAGCAAAGTCCCCATCTGTGTCCACTACAATTTTTTCGCTTTTTGTAAATATTGGAATCTAATATAAAAAGCTTTAGAACATATGTTCGGCTCCAGTCCTCAAAACTATTGTCTTGGCAGCATTTAATGTGTCTCCACTCCAGCACAGGTGATTTAAACAGTGTAACTACTTTCTTTGCATGTCAAAGTGCTATTCATGACCGAACTAATGAATGATTGTTAAAATCTCTGCTGCTCTTCTTTGCTTACCCTATTGTAAAATGCATCCCATTCTTCAGCTATCAAACACATACCATCTGGTCTGGTTTCACCGGTTCTTACAGCTGTGGATTTGAAATAGTAAGTTTCAAATTGTTGAGCCAAAAATGCTAAAGGCTAATATGCAGCTAAAAGCCTTTAAGGGAACATCTCTTAAGTCAGAAATAAATGTAGTCTACAGATATGATTGTGCAAGAACTTAGCAAGGAACTGAACTATTTCCTAAAAGTAACCCTGAAGTAAACCAAGATAATTTTTGTGTGTGTCACACCATTCATGGTTTTCACGGGCTATTTTGAATCAAGAGAATTTTTTCCTATGAAGATCTTGTCTTTGTCTCACCTTCCCTGTTTACTCCTACAATACATATTTACTTTTTGCATCTTGATTTAAGGTATGGTCACAAATCAATTAGGGCAGGGGTGCCCAATACGTCGATCGCGATTGCTGGAGGTGTGCCTGTCGATCGCACACCATTAAAGGAAGTAGATGATGTCACCCCTCCATCGTTTATTACCGGCTATCAAACTGATGTGCCTTTAAGCACGCAAACAAGCTAACTATATGTTAGCTTTGCATTAGCCATCTTAATAAACTACAACTGTAAGCGTAGCGAGTCTCCCAGGGCCCTTTTCCACCAAACTGTTTCCAGCGTTGGTTCGGTGCTAGAACCAGAGTTAGCACCCGTTCTTTGTGTTTCCACTGACCAAACTTGTTCCAAAGTGGTGTTTAGCTGGCCCCAAATCTTTCTGGAGTCAGAGGAAAGAACGGTTCGACATGATGACATTGCGACCAAGGGTGGGGCTACATAACAACTATCAGCCGGTAAACAGGAAAAAAGCGGCCGTTTTTAAACAACACTGGAGTGGCTTGTGCGACAAAAGAAATAAAATGGAGATGAAGTCAAAGCAGCACTGGTTAGAGGAGGAGACAAACTTCCTGCTCGCAGTGTGGTCCTCCACCTAAGTGGAAAAGAAACTCGCGGGGGCCTCAAGGACCAAACCGGTGTTCCAATACATCCAGTAAGAGATGGCTGTGGGAGGTTATGAGCGCAGTGATGAGGAAATTATTAACAAGCTTAAAAACTGTTGTTTTGGTCTTGTGGTGGTTGGATTTGGCGCTAAATCTACTGGGTAATGGTGACATACGCATGGAGCGACGTAATCACGCAGCTTTTCGGCCAGCACCAGTGTGTGTGTATAAACAAACGGTTCTTTGTCAGTTAGCGCTTGGAACCAGCCGCGAACCGGCTCTAGCACCAGCATGGACCCAGCCCTTGGTGGAAAAAGGGGTACCAGTCTCTATTAGCAGAGGCGGAGCTAGAGGCTGGGGTAGCACCAAACCTCCCTGAACTCTACATATTTTTATGTATATGTATGTATTTATGGACTTATCTGTGTCTGCTTGTGTTTGGACCGAAACTCACACATTACAAAGTGGGTTAATGCAGCTATGCAAGACAAAATAATGTGTTATAGATTAAATTTAAATCATACTTCATTGTAAAAGGACAAAATATAAAATAAAAATAATTTAAATAATATAAAATAAATAGGCGTTGTGCTTTTTTTTGTGGTGATGGGGTAGATCCCTTAGGATTTTTCATGTTTTAAGTAGCTCACAACCTTGAAAAGTGTGGGCACCCCTGGATTAGGGTATGCAGGTCGTAATAGTAATAAGTCGGATAAGTCTATATATACTGTACTTACATATACGTATATATGTAGAATTAAGAGTCTTCCGGTGCTACCCTGGCCTCTACTTCCACCTCTGCTAAGAGAGGCGGGGGCACTCGCTACCCGACACCTTAGTTTGCTAAGACGGCTAATGTAGAATGCCCACAAGTGCATAAATGTAAGTGTATTGGATACCTCTATCTTACAAATTGTTCATCTCGAGGTCAGAAGACCTTGCTGCCATCACGTTAATCTTTAGCTCCACCTACAGATTCTCCATCAGATTCAAAGACTTTGAAGTGTTGATTTTACTTTTAGTCTAAATATACATGTTGGTGACAAAAATAGGGAAGTAATTACAATTTCCATAAATTTGTAAGTTAAAGTCTAGAAGTCCGACATTTTAATCAATTTACCAATAATACTGTTACTGATCCGTCTTCGGACCCCTTCAATCGTATTTAGGATATTGCAGGGATTGTTACAAATTGTCAGTATCCATCTGCTAACAGGTCATTGGTCTATCAAATGTTCAGCACAGAGGTCAATGCATCTTAAAACTGAAATACGAATCTGTATAGATATTGCCATAATTATGTAGTTTACTTTTCATATACAAGTTATTTTGGAAAAACTAATTCTGCTTAACAGCTTCTTTAGTCATTGTGGTTAAAGGAAGCTGCAGCAGGAAGTGCTCATTGCTTAGACTTCAGCTGCTGCTGGAAGTCGGCGTTTGAGGTTTGCTTATGTCCTATTGGTCGTTGAGGCCACAGCGCTACTACAACATATAGGAGGGAAACGTTAATTTTCAAAACATGAAAAATAAAGTTCCAGTGCATTTTTAAATTGGTTGTACTACTGTAAGAACTACTACAATCTTAATAGGAGGAAAAGGGTAGATTCAACCAAAACTTAACCAGGAGAGTAATCTAAAAAAAGGTAGAAACAGCTTATAAAAAGTTTGTGTCAATTGTGGTCTACAGTCAATAAAGTTTTGGAGAGCTGCGTTGCCCAGATGGTAGAGCATGCACACATTTGTGCAGATTGGCTATCAAAGTTGTCCTGGATTTGATTCCAGGTCTGTATTTGTTGCATCTCTTCACGCTTGCTTCACACCCTGTTTTTGTCATTTACTGTTTAATAAATGGAAGAAGATCCAAAACTTCTGGAAAAAAGAAAAAGGTTTAACCATTTTGAAAACAATGAGGACGAAATCCCAGGGGAATGTTTGAGGAACAATAGGGCTTTTTTCATTACATTTTGAGTCTGAATTCAACCAAAGACAAGGATGTGGGACTGTCAGTTTTTTCATTATTTGAAGCAGAAAGACAACTCTTACAATGTCATAAAATATGGCTTTAAATGGGTTGCAGTTTGTAAAGTGAAAATGTTTCCTTCAACGGCACAACAGTGGTGTACCACATCATTCATGATGGAAAGAAGGGAACAATAAGAAAAGCCACATTTTCTTTCCTTTGGCAAAGTCACTTACACAACCACATTATTGGGTTCCAATGTTGTTTAAAATAAATGAAACTGCAACATAATTTACTCATAAAAGAGATTTTATAAAAACATCAACCCAATAAAAACTTGCCAAATACTCTGACAATGACAAATCCAGTGGTAATCCAGTATTGCCACCCTTGAGGACCAAACACTATTGTAGAGAGAACATCGACAATTTAGGTGTAAAGTCGCCTAGCGCCAGCAAATTAAGCTGATCCCACTTCAGTGACTAAGTGACAACTCCACTGGCTGACTTGTAACAAAGGCAAGTTGAGTAATGGGATAGTATCCCTCAGCACATTGTTACCAAGCTAGTTATCAGTATACAGAGGGATGTTCGGTTAACCTTTTGGGCTGTGTATGGTTCTGCTTTGCACAACCTAAGTCTGTGTTTGTGAAATGAATAAATAGATTGCCAACACATCTTGGTCCTTTAAACCTCCATCCATACATCAACTACACCCACTTAAGGACGCAGGTGGCCTGGTCCCCATCTCCAGCAGTCCTCAAGTGTGTGGTACGGTACACCTGGACAGGTTTCTCTTCCAACGCTAGCCAACATTGGACAAAGAACAACAAGAACACACCTAAGGAAAGTTCAGACAGACTAGTTTACCTAACAGGCATGGTTTTGGATTGTCGGAGGAGCTCAGAAAGAATGCACACATTCAAAGAGAGAACATGCAAACTCAGGTTTTAAAAACTTCCGCCAACTGCTTCACTCTGTAAGCCCACAGGTGGAGTATGTTTTAACGAAAAATAAAGAGGTTTCCTAACAGAATAAGATTCATTCCTAAGAAACACTGCTACAACATAGCAACATTCAAACAAACACAGATTACCTTACTTTATATGCCAAGTTTATATAGAAATATTATACTGTTTGTATAACCTGTCATTTGTTTTACACAGGAGCTTGGTTTTAAGTTAATATGTCTTGCCTTTGATCTGCATCGGTGGAGCAGAGCTTTATCAAAGCAGACAATATTGATTAGATCTGATATATGGAATCAACATCTCTCACCTAAATAAATGTTTGAAATGTGAAGGCAGTAGCTGTTGGTGTAACTATTACCCCCTTTTTCACAAAGCTGGTTCCAGCGCTGGTTCGGTGCTTGAGCCAGAGTTTGCACCAGTTCTTTGTGTTACCACTGACCAAAATGGTTCCAAACTGGTGGTTAGCTGACACCAACTCTTTCTGGGGCCAGAGGAAAGAACCGTTTCAACGTGATGACATCAGGGACTGAGGGCGGGGCTACGGAACAACTAATAGCCGGTAAACAGGTAAAGAGCGTCAGTTTTCAGCAACACTGGAGTTGCTTGTGCGACAAAGAAAAGAAAATGGACCTGAAGTCAAAGCATCAGTGGTCAGTGGAGGAGACAAACTTCCTGCTCAAAGTGTGGTCCTCTACCGAAGTGCAAAAAAAACTTGCAGGGGCTTCAAGGACCAAATCGATGTTCCAATACATCCAGCGAGAGATGGCTGCGGGAGGGTATGAGCGCAGTGGTGAGCAAATTATTAACAAGAAGAGCAGCTTTCAGGCCAAGCAGAATACCAGATGATTCATTTGGAAGGGCTTTATGTGCAAAACACTTGGCTGGCAAAACACTCCTCTGTTGGCCATGTTCAAAACTAAGAAAGAAGGTGTAGTATTTTTTAGGGATCAGACTAATAAAAATACTAATCAGAACAATGCATGTTTGACTGACCCCTCGTTAATTATTTTTATATGTAGGCTTTTCAAACAAAACAAAGGGGAAAAAAGTAGGCAAATATGACAGACGAGTTGTGAACAGAAGAACAGTTGTAGAATCATGATAGCCCTAGTACCATTGGTTAGCTGCAGAGATTGCACAGTAACTAGAAAAACAATTACTCCTCAACTGCAGCTAAAATGGGAACAATTCAGAATTGGATGCTGGATATGGGCTACGATATCATAAAACACAAGTTAATGTTATGTGACAGACAGCAGCTGTATTAGACTGGATGAGAATCAAGAAACACGAATGCTGGAAAAGCACTGACATGATTTATAGGTCACTATCACCTTAGTAACCAGCACTAGGACAGTTAGGATGTAAATCCTATGGTGATTTCAACTCAGCAAATCAGTATTGATTGATCAAGCAGCTCAATGGACTGAATTTAAGTAGCACTGACTCGGCACATACACCAGTGTGCACAAATCCAATACTAGAGAGACCGTTAGGGTCTCTTGGGGTCAAAGGGCCTATCTCCTGGGACAGATCTACACATGACAGGAGAAAGCTTGAATTAAACTTCAAACTGAACGACAACTACTCTTCCTATTGATCCACAGTCAGTCCAGATAAAATTGCAAGAAATTCATTCCATGGTTTCAAATACTACTACTTCTAAAAAAATAAATGGAAAAGGATTCCAACATAATGAAAATCAATGTTATTGAACTTCTTCCTGTAAATAAACCAAAAGGATAACATGTCATACTGGTTATGCTGGTGAAGAACTATCTGTAATGTTTGAGTAGATTTCAGGTTAGCTTGTCAGTCAGGATACCTTCCTGCTTCCAACCCCAAGCTGCGCTGACTTCTGCCTGATGCAAGTAAGAAACTGTCTGCTCATAAACTAAACATTAAATATCAATGTGCTATAGACTACATTATTACAATATACAGATTGTTTTGTTATGACTGTGAAAAATAAACATAAAAATAAAATAACAGTTATAATAAAATTAAAATAAACCCTACAACAAGCATTATACAAGGTCCGCATTATAAAGTATTAAACAGCAGATTCCCTTATCTAACAGGAATCATATAAAACCTTCGAAAGATTTATGTGGAGCAGTGGTTAATAATCTTGGTGTCTTCATTTTTTTTTAGGCATTTCCCTTTTCCAAAAACACCCCAAAAAAGGATTACCTCCGAAGCTTGTAATCTTGTTTTTCAGCGGAGCTACTGTCAATTACTGATCAGTTCAAATCACGTGTGTCTGTGTTGTCAGCTGACGGCAATCAGAGCAATTCAGATCAAGCCTTTGTATTATCAGAGTGGGGCCGTAAAATGCAAATTTCAACAACCAGAAAAGCCCAAACTCAACAGTTCCTTGCAGCTTTTGCAAGTACATTTAGTCTTTTTGGCTTTTCACCTTCCCACGAGCCAGTTTTCCACACATTTTGTTTTATAAACAATAAGTCAAAACTACGCTCTTCTGTAGAATTTGGCAACTATTAGGTAATAGGTCAGAAAATGGCCAGGGAAATGAAGATAAACAAGAATGTTGTACTTTATTCAACTTTCACTGTAATATCATTAACCAAGCAAGCATTTTTTTTTCTATTTAGTGGAAAATCTTAGTACACTTTTTTCACCCTTGTCCTGCCCAGCCTCATGGCATAGTTGTGCACATAGTGAGTAAGTAACATAAATACAAAAAAATAGGAAAAAAAATACAACATAACAGAATCTGACAACTAACTGCTACCAAATTGCTCCTGAAGAATCCAAGGGGAAACCGCAAGGAAACAATCACGAATACATAACTAGTGGACAACAGAACACATACAACGATAATATATACAGAAGAACACAGAGCAAACTTAATGGTAGTAATACCCAAATCTGCACAGATAACATATTGTGAGTTCTAAGATGTGTGATTGCGCATGAGCATGCACAAATTGTGATGTAGGTCTTACATGATATGCTCAGCCATGGGTACAGAGAGCCACTGACACCCCCACTCCATGAGCCCAGAGGGAGCACTAGGTCCAGGACATCAGGGCCACCCAAGAGCACAGAGATCAGATAGCCCACCATAGGGACATCACACACCCACCCTGAAGACAGCAGAGGGGCTAGGGACAGAGCCCCAGCAGCCATGGAGCTGAGCACCCCTCCAGGCAACACCTACGAAACAGGGCCACTGGAAGAACAACCACCATTCCCTACCCCCTGTCCCCCCTGTGGTGCCACAATGTTGTGTGTGAAGATGTATGGTAGAGGACGGGATGCATAAGGCTGGATGAGACTGTTTCCCGACAAAGGAGCTCCTCTCCAGCCCCACCCAAGCAAGGGCCCTAAGTGTCAGCATGAGTCAGGAGCTGTGCAGAGCCGGTAACGTGGTCCGTGCTCTCCAGCTGATGCAGAGGCGCTGCCCCCAGATGATCGGACCAAATGGCCCAAGAAGGCACCCCCATTTCCCAGCACCCGCCAGGGGGGCAGGAGGGGCCAAAGCGCACGCAACCCAGGACCGCCACGAGTGCACCCGAGAGCTATGACCGACCCCAGAGACTAGCCATCAATCCGACCAAGAGTTGTCCGAGGAGAAGAGAAGATGGAAAAAAAACATGCAATCACTTCACACACCCTGGGAGCATGGGCCTAATAATTAACCTAAACCAAGTTAAAAATGGAGAAATAAAAAATGGAACTTGTACTTTTCAGTACTCATAAATCCTTCACTTAAAATTAGCTCCTATAGCTTGCTGAAAAGTTATTTTCAAAGTTAGTTCTGTCTTGTTTTAAGTCTACTAAAACATTGTTTTTACTGGATTGAAATACTTGGTATCTTCTCATGTTTTTAAAGCCTACTTCTGCCACTCCATTCTGTGTCTTAGTTTTTAATGAAGTACGAAATCTCCTGGTAAGAACAAACTTCATTAACTTGTAAACACTTTTCCAAGTTTATGTGGTGTAAGGTTAAAGTAGGGGTGTAAATATGGCTCCTTCTTCCCTCATTCTTCAAAGTAGGTTCATGCTGATCTCTGAGAATCCCAGATGAGATCCTGACTCCTTAACAAACTGTCTCTTCAAAAGCTTCCAATCTGATACTATGGTTGTAAATTGTGAATGACCCAAATATGGACATAAAGCAGATATTATGCAAAACATCTTTAATAATAAACACAACAAACAGATTACCAAATACACACAGAAAGGCAAAAAGAAAAATGAATAAATTAAATACAGAAGCACCGGTTGATAACAGACAAACCATCAGTAACCAGAAGGATATGAGAAGAAACCAAAGAAAGCCATGATGACAAATACATGTGATTAATGAATGTTGACGGTGTGATGATTGCAGATAAATTGTCAATCTGAAAGGAGTGTGCAAAGATGAACCAGTTGAAACCCAGGAAAATAAACAACAATCAAAATTTGACAACATTGTGACTTAATACATATAAATACTGTGTTTTAGATAGAAAATCTAAGCAGACAACAAGCAGGCCCAGAATAAGTATGGAAAGTGAGCAAAACTGCGGGGGGGGGTAGTCTCCAAGCAGCTGGAGGTAAAACACCATCTAGATTTTGCCAGTATGACAAAATCCTCTTAGCCCTTTCAAACGTACTTTTTAATGCAGTCAACATATAATCAAAACCAATTTTCTTATATATTAAAGAGTGTTAGTTGTATACTTCTTTACAGTCTCTACATTATACTTTGGTGCATCTCTCTATGCACTGGCACCTATTGACCAAACAGTGTAAATTCACATTTGTCTTCCAACCACCATCGACAGGATTTAGCCAAGAATTTAGAGAGAATCTCCATTATCTTGACATCGGCTGGTATTGCTGTCAGCAAGATTCTACTAATGCTGCCAATAACATTTCTTTTTTTCAGTTTTCTTTGAATCCATTCGTGCCTTCTGTCGTTTAAAACCCCCAGTCGGTTGCGGCAGACGGCCGCTCGTACTCAGCCAGGTTCTCCTGGAGGGTTAGGTTCTGCTGCATTATATAAATAAACTGATTCTTAAATCGTGAATCATGTCAGTCATATATTAAAGTTTCATGAAGCGTTCACACTTTCCAATCAGTTTGTTCACAAAAGGTTTTCTTTTTTCATGTGCATATTTGTCCCCCTCCTGGTTTAAGTACTTTCAATAGTAATACATTCAAGAGACTTATGATGACTACACTTGCTATATTGCTGGCATCGAAAAAAGGCAAGACTGAAAAACTAAAAACGTTTAACTTTAATAATGAATCGTGGGAATTGTGCAAGGATTAAGCCAGTGCTGTATAAGATAATATCAGGGACAGACTAAAGTTTACCAGAGAGAAAATAGAAAAAGACTTAATTCACCACCAAAACTGAGAATATTTTAACATAAATTACAGTATTCCAGAATAATAACATCCAATCACCTGTATAAAATGGAGGTGAAACTATGGTTTGGAGAGGCTATGCTCCAGCAGGACCACTGCTAGAACTTGCTTGGTGTTGCTGTGGTTGTAGGTTCGTAGGGAAATTGTACCATACAGTTAGGGCTTAGCTTCTAGAGTCCATTGGCTAGGGGGGAGAAAAACATCCCAAGACATGTTATTGCATCAGGTTTATGGAGACACTAGTACGACGCAAAGCTGGGTGTTTGTCCAGTGAGAGTCAAACTGACTGAATACGTTGGCCCATAAAATACCATACAGAACATTTAACTGTTTCGGAGCAAACATTTTATCGGTCAAATATATTTATTTGTATTATTATTTATTTATATCATTATTTAGGTTTTATTTCAAATATAAAGACACACATTATACTCTTAGTCCGCAGTATTGAAATCTTGTGGAAAATCAAAAGTCTTTTTGGCAACCTTGCGTTTTTTTTGGCACCATAGGACTTTGCAAAAAATGCATTTTGACCTTAAATAGTTTTGTGGTGACCTCCTGGATGAGTTGTTGATATGCTCCTGGATTAGTTTTGCTGGTGGTTCAAACCAGACTTTCAGAGCTTCCATCCTTCAACTTTTAGATGCATTAATTCACCAACACACCTGAATCAATTTAATTGCTTCTTAAAGATCACTGCACATTCTTAGCTCCATGTATGTGTTACAGTATGTGATGCTGTAACATAACTGTAACTCAGGTTGAACCACAGTTTGCACTGTGAAATGTTCTTAGGATAAACAAGCATCTCTTAGTGATGTTTTTTCAAAATGATAAAAACAGTTTTTGAAAAGGTTTGGTTTGGGGTATGATGCGATTCATTTTTCCTTTTTGTTGCATACTTCCTGTTCTTGGTAAGGTTTTATTTAAGTGACTACTTGATTTTAATATTGGCCTTACAATTAGAGGTAAAATTGAACTCAGCCGTCCAAAAATGTGGATACTGGGTAGTAATTTAGAAACTTAACCAACTGGGTTGTTACTTTTTTACCTTAGTGTAAAAAAGTAAAAGCAAAGCAATGATCATTTTTCAATAATACATTTAATTTTTGCATTACCTCAAGTTATCTTTGTCCAATATTAGAATGTGTGTGACGATCTAAAACATCTACTGTAAGTGTGACAAAAACCACAACCAGAAGAAATATATCAGAGTGGATAAGTGCTCTTCACAGCCCTGAAAATGACATAGCAATGTAGAAACTGATCTTGAACTCTGAATGAACTGCTGTTGGGAAGTCGGCTTGAGCAGATAAGACCCATTGGAGCATCAAAAAGAAACCATTTGCAACCACACAATATGATGACAACCCAATAATGGTAAATTTAGTTATAGATGCAGAGGATGACTCCAAGTTCAAATAAACCCCTCAACTGCTCCAGATCTGGCTTTGCAAGTGTTCTGAAACCTTAAAAGATAATCAGGGTGTTTTACTTCTTAGAGATTTATAGAAAGGAACCCCGCTATATCTTTTGGTCCTTTCCCAAAAACTAGAACCGTGAAGGAAGAATACGCTCAAAGCTATGCTAGGTGAGAGAAATGGTTTGAACACTTGTAAATATTTGTACAAACCCACAAAGCTTTGGGGGGGGAAAAGACCTACACCGGCTTTTGCTCTTTGCAAAATATCTCAAGTATTTTGACCAACTTCTACATTTCTGCTGAAGAACAGCATCCAAATGGCAAAAGTTTTAAACTAGCAAGTTAGCTTTCCTAATGATCTGAGGGCAGGTTTAAGACTTCGAATGGCAGCTCACTATGATTTCAACATTTATTGCAGGATGCCAAGATATGCTAAAGTCCATGTTTAAACAAACTAAAGGGAATTTTAGCAGATAAAATGTCAATAAAAATAGGACACCACCTATTCAGAAATAATACCTCTTAAACCAAATGTTGCTTTTTTGAGGGCCTAAATTTTGGCAATTTTGATTTCCAACCTTTTAATACTTAAAAAAAAGCCCACAAACACCCTGCAAAAAAATGAAATAAATAATTAAAATGTTTGTGTTTGTAAATTGACAGTGTGATCAACTTTAATGGTATAAACAATTTTACAAAACCCTTTATTTACTTTACATTCATGGACTTGTTTTCTCTGCATTTTTACCAGATTGTGTTTTTTCTTTTAGTTGCTGTCTTTTTTTTGCGGTCATAGTGTTCATAACAGATGCTATCTATACTTTTTAGCATCAGATAAGAAGAAAACATCTCGATTTGATTTAAATATATTCCGAATAAACCATAAAATCAGGAGACAAAAAAGAAAAATATGAATATGAAGATGTGAATTTATTAAATGAAGAATAAATTACAATAAGACACCAATGTATAAATAATACCAAATAACACTGGAAAAGTTGTTATAAATGTGTCTCAACAACTTCTCAAAGAACACTTTAATTATTAAGTAAAAAGTTTTAATTTATTCAGACTGAAAGGAGTAACATGAGTTCATACGGCAGCGTCTCAACCTCTTGAAAACACAAGTTTGATGCACAGACCGAACATCCATAAATATTCAGTTTCTGAAGGTGAAGTGAGAACTGCCTGACTGTACAGACACAAGCGTGCACAAACAAACACAATGTCACACATTTTTGCCATTAGACGTTTTAAGATCGCACAAAAGTTACATCCACAACCATTTTAGTCAACAGCATACCCACATTTGTGACAGTTTTAAATCAATGATCAAATCATTTTGTGTGGTTTATTTATTACCCAGAGTATATTGATTATGGCGAAACTTTTATAAATATGAAAGTCCAAAGAAAACCTGGTAAACACGTTTACAGCTCACTTAATTAGGTGCACTCCATTTGAGCATTTAACATTAAAGTTTCTTATAAACCTAATATTTAGGAGATATATTGGAAAGCCCTGTAAACATTTTCATTTTGATCTTTAAGCTTAGTCTTATTGTTGCAGTGTTCTGCCACCAGGTGGTGAGCAGGTGGAATTGAAGTAGAAACTGGCAGTAATGGTACTTTAGTTATGCTCTCACGCATCTAGTAAACAGAGCACAAACAAGTTTCTTTTACAGATATTATAAAAATCTTGTCCAGATTTCTATATGTTCCTCCCTTCAATACAAAAATAATACTCGTAACATAAATGGAATATGTTTGTTTTTTTGTTAGTGGCAACTAAGGTTAAGGTCAGAGCATGTGATTAAAAGAAACCCTTAGTGTAGAGAGCAGGAATCTCTAAAATCCAATGTTGTGTATTTAATTGAATAAATACTGTAATTATTCTAAAAGACTGTTGTTCAAGTGTAAAAACATATTCACTATTACTAAAATCGACCTGAACCTCTGCTGAATAAAAACACACAAGGTGTCACTGAACTAGCACACTAAGTCAATGCAACTGTTCACTGTGGCTATTTCCCACTTACACTAAAGCCCTAAAAGTGGCTGATCCTACGGCTGGCCCCTACTCTAAAATGCCCTATTAAAGGCAAATTAAGCTGTGTGAGGGAATATTACAGAAATATATATTATTTGAGTTGCTTAAATGGAGAATACAGCTCAGGGATCAGAGATCCTTTGGCGTTTGAAGCAGCAGCTGCAGTGAATTTCTCATGGAATCCTTTCGGTTCGATCCATGGTTATTCCCAACTGAACAGAGTTTCTATGTTAATGTGTAACTCTTATCGATGTAGAACTTTTTGTTTTCAACAAAGGTGAGAGTAGTATTAACAAGTAAATATTCATTTGTATTGGCACAAATTTTTTTTTTTTTTTTTTTTGGCTTAACAAAATTAAACGTTAAAGTAGAAAAATCTAGGTGTCTGCTGTCAATAAAAAGGGAAAGAAAGAAAAAAAAGAAAAACAATCAATTTTTAAGTAGAAGAAATTTAGCCTCTAGCGTGTTTCTGGATTCTTTGAGGTTGGACCCGACTACCAAGTTTGAGTCCTTTTTTTTTTTCTCTTAGGTGTAAAACCTGAGAAAAGGGGGGAAAAGCGATGCAGGCTCTATAATATTGATATTGGGCTTACATCAATTAAACTGATGACATTTGCTAAATTACAGCCATCAAATTACTGTTTTTACATAATTATTATCCTTGAAGGAATAAAAAAGAAAGTGCATAAAACTACATCCTATTAGATTACACGTTTACAGACTGATATTTCTTAGTTCTTAGTTTTGATGCATTTAATACATAATCACTGATCAAATCTTGCAGGTTATTGTGGCTCTTTAGTTGTTATCTGCATGCCAGCCACATTTTAACGCCCGCTGCCTCTACTGTACATTAATTTTGGATTATTATCAGAACTTCCATATCGCATTTAGGGTCAGGAAATATCAATAGTATACAGACTTGATCGAATTTGACATACTATTCTCTTAGAAGTTAGTTCCTACATAAGAACTCGAAATCCTACACTTTTGTCGCCATCATGGAACACAACAATAAAGTCAAGTGACAAAATAAAAATAAACGATAAGCGTTATTTTAAATTGCTTACTTTTAGCAATAAATATTAATGTTATGGTGCAAAAACCTAATAGAAGAAGTAAAGGCAAGGAAACATTTATCATGTTTGAGCTGGAGATAATAAATTTAGCTGAAGATCACATTGGTTTGTGTATCCATATAGTTTAACAGCTGGCCAGTTACAATCTAACTGTCCATACCCAAGCTGATAGTAATGTGGAAGAACGATATGTTTGTTCTCATATTCAGACTCTATAGGACTTGTTGTAAATAATTTGTAAACATACATCCGCATATGCACAAGCCCGGTGGAAAGGAAGGGAGAACGTCAGTCAAGCATCTCCAAAGCCCAGCCAGTGAAAGTTGGTAATCAGGTTTTATCTTAACTAAGAATTATTGCAAATTGTTCATTAAAGCCTGGGGAGATGGGGTCCATCTGGGGGAAATTTAGCATGCGCAGGATGGTTGAACTAGGAGAGGGGGGGAAACAGAGTTGACACCAAGTTTTACAGACTGATAACAGTTATTTCACTTATGCGGCAAAGCTGGGTTGAAAACCACGTTTCTTTTTTTCTTCTTAGAGATGCCTATATGATCTTCATTGCGCTGCTTTTATTATATTCACCGATTATTTCACCGCCAGACTACAGGTTGCTTTCTTGGGTGTCATTTGAAGTGATGGGGTGCAGACCTCCATTGTCGTTTAATCTTTTGGCACGGTACGTCTCGTAGTGAATGTTGTGAGTGACCTCCTTCAAATCCTGGAGGTGGGACCTGCAGAGAGGGTATGCAAAAAACACAAAGGATGGTTCTTTAGACAGATGTACCTACAGAACATCAGGAAAGGGGGTTTGGGGTTTGAAAAGCTGCGCCCTTTTTGTATTCATCAGCATGAGGAATTTTTGCTTTACATTTTTGCTGAAACACCCAGTTAAGTCCAAATTTCATCTCTCTAGTTCTTGCTTTGAGTAATAGTTAAGGACTGTGAAGTAGCCTCATTATTAGCCGCATTATTCTATATTCCAACCAGTTTGTGCATTGCATAGGTACCACTGGCAGAAAAAACAGGCCCTCAGCATGATACTATCACCACCTTTGACGGCTTGTTTTCTTAGCTTTCAAAAACATCCGTTGAACATATTTTTGGCTAAATAGCGTAACGTTTTTACTTCTAAAGGCATTTGGCTTCTTCACACAATGCAGCTGCAGATGTCAGTTAAGTATGAAGTTCATTTTAATGTTAATGTCCTTTATGAAATATTTTCACATTTGATTGTTCATTTTTATTATGTTATTAGTTGCTTATCTTTAGTCTGGGCCTCCATTTGTAGGTCGATTTGCTGTTGTTGTAAATAGAGCTGGGAGATAAAAGGATAATTTCCAACGTAAATAAATTGTTTTCTAAAACTAAAGTGGATCTGGAGCATAAAAACATATTTTGTTATTTTATGTTATGTTATTTTTCATTCTTATTTTTTGTTGCTTTGCTATTTATTAGCTGACTAAGACATCGGCTGTCTAAAACCTTCGTGGATTCATTCAATAGAGTTCAGACCAACCAAAGACACAATCCCTCGGCTGTTAGTTAAACTAACATTTAAAAAAAAATAAAGTTTTTAGTCTTTTTGTCAGTCTGCTTCAAAGGGAAAGTAGCTGCGAGCAAAGTTTGTTGATGGCTAAACTATTTTTGTTTAAACTCTTCAAGCAGCAGCTCATTGTTTTGATCAGGTGAGCGGCCATTGGGAGTGAAGGGACCAGGAGGAGCCTCTCACGCAGAGCTGGTGCAGGAAAAATAAGATGATTTTGGGTAAACGTGAACGAGTCACTTTATTTTGATTTTGAAACAAATTAGTATCTTTGAAGACCTTTTTTCTAATATTTATTATATTTAGATATCAAATATTTTAGGAACCTTGGGGACGGCTGGTGTACCAGCTCATGGCATGGATTGCTTGTAAATCAGTTTGCTTTTAACTGGAGGCGATAATCTCTGGTGTGAAACCTGCAGATAATTAGGATTTCTAGCAAGACAAATTTCAAAACAGTTTTTTTTTCACTGAACAAAGAATACCCTTGATGAATTTCCCAATCCTACAAAAATGTACAGATTATGGTTAGAAACACAATCTATACTAATTCAAATTAGATGAATCCTTTTTGATAAAATAGGTAAAATATCTCACTGTACGTTTTTGAATGGCAAGGAAACTGAGGGAAACATCAGTGACATGGAGTATGTGAACACAATGTATAACATGTTGTTCTGTGTAGACATAGATGTAGAAAGCTTAGAAAAATGTATGCGCCCTTCTGACTGAAACTATGTTTAAAATGTAAATCTAATCTAACGTTAATGTTTTTAACTGTGCGAGGAAGCCAGAGAAAACACACAGGCGCACAGGAAGAACATGCAAACGGAACACCTTAGGCCAGGATTTGAAGCCATGAGCTCTGTTTTATAAATAAATATTAAGTTTTGAGGTATTCGATGAAAATGACACATTAAAAGTTTGGAGGAATAATTTCTCTTATCTTTACTTTAGGGTCAAGCTTTCATCGTTTGGTTTAGATTTTTACTCCTAAAGAGATTATCTAATAGATAATCCTTTAGTAACAAAGTGCAAAAAGTTCACGACATACCCCAACATCCATCTCAGTGTGCTTCTGACTTGAGTTGCATTTCTAAACATCACTTTAGTCCAATAACCTCCTTAAAATAGTTGCTTCAGAAGATGCTCTTACCTGATTAAGAAATCTCTCAGCTGGGCGAACTCACAATGGTTTGGATTTTCAACTGAGAAATAAAGCAGAAAAAAGCAGATTCAAAGAATGTCATCATTTTATTATTATTTTTCTTTTTTGGTGTTGCAAAGAAAACAAACATCCATCAACAATGCTCACCTTCTATGATTCCCCACGCAGTCTTCCTCCCCAGGACTCGTTTCCCGTTCACTTGGTATTCTTTGTCACTTCCGACCACGGCAAAAGGCATCATTTCCTACAGACAGACAGATTTCTGGACCATTTAGCTCCTGCTAAAAAAAAGTACTTGGAAAGTATTCAGATCCCCTGCTATTTAAAAATGTCCACCTTAACATCCCATTTTTTTCACACCTTTTAGGAAAGCCAGAAAATATTTGAATGACATTTTATGTTTTTCTCTAGAATCCCCCTTACTAACTCAAAACAAATCAGAGTTAGTAAAAGTCGATTTCTGTATTTGCGATTATTTACGAACCCAATTATTACCGAAAACACAGAAAAATAAAAGTAACCTAAACGCGTACTCTGATCTTGTCGTTGTCACTCTTGTCCTCTATATCATCATCGAACTCTTTCTGTGGGTAAAACTCGATCCCGTTCATTTCCAGCTCCTTTCTAACCTGCAGCATGAATAAAAGCAAAGAGGACGTCATCAAGAAAAATCATGCTGAACTGCCGCTCACAGTATCTTAGTTATAACATATTTTATAAAACCAGATCAGACTCACGCGCTGTCTGAACTCCTGTCTCTCCTCGACGGTCATGGTGTCGGACTTTGCGATCACAGGGATAATGTTGACCGAGTGATTCAAGCGCTTCATGAATTGGACGTCCAGTTGTCGAAGACTACAGTCAAGTGTTTAAATGACCGTTTCAGAAGAGAAGATAAAAAGGGAAAAGATTGGAAGAGCTAGTACTGGTGAACAGCACAAGGAAATATTTCTGACACGTCAGACGTCTCATCGGCTTTTCTCTGTCAACGAGAAACACTGAAATGTGAAAGCTCGGTAAAAATCGACTGAATTATCCAGACTGAGGAGGAGGAGGCAAACTGGCAGGGATAAAATACTTTTGTTGTTGCATTAGACCTTTAAATAACCAGGTGAGGCAACCAGTCAAAAATCTATTTTTCACGTTTGTTTCGGAGTGTAACACAAGCTAGAGCCAGACATTTATAATCAACACCCTCTTCCCATATGTTAAACACAAGATAAGATGCGCCCTGTGTCCCAAAGACAGACCCTTCTGGGGAAAAAGATCACACAAATCCCCAGGAAACCTGCAGTTTAACACCAAGTTGAAACGGGCAAGTCGTGAACATTTTTTGCTACAGCTATTTAGCCGTTGCCTCATTACCGAGCAATTTCACAGTTAGAAGCAGTATCTAATTGCGAGGTGCTCAGAGATGTAGGTGCTTACTGGGACGTAAACTTGCACCGATGATTTATGGCTCAATTTTTCAAAGGTGAAACGTTTTCGTACGGATACAAGAACAGTGCACGGAGGATGAGGGATTTATGTCCCACATCGGGTTTACTCACGAGTGTCCAGTTGGGGGAATGAAGTAGAGGCAGCAGTGCACTCTGGTGTCCGGGATTCGCTTCTTTCTGGTGATGTTCACCTCCTCTTTCAAGAACTTCTCAAATTGTTCATTGATGTACTTTGAAATGGGTTCCCAGCTGGGGAAGAAAAAAAACACACAAAAAATACACATGACTGTGGCTCAAGTGCTCAGTTTGACAGAAAGAAAACTGGAAGAGATGATAATAATTTGGTTGGTAAGCCGAAAAAACCTAACCAGTTATCGTTGTTAATTTGGTCTCCGAAGCCTGGAGTGTCAACGACTGTGAGCTTCATCTTGACGCCACCCTCTTCAATCACTGCAGTCATAAAGACAAAAACAACAAAAAAAGAGTTTTAGAGGAGTCATAATGCAATTTTAAGTTAATCTTTTTGGGATTTAGATACAGCTGAGCAGTAGGGAAAGCTCTGAATCTACGATCTAACAGAGGCCACAATGCATAAAAGTAGAAACATGTTAACATTTACAGAGAAACTATTTCTAAGGTAATTATACAGCGTTTTGGGCACTGTTACAAGAAACTTCGTTTTACGCCACAGTTAGATGATAAAACCAATCCTCTCAAAATTTTCCCTACGGTCAGTGACACTCAAAATGAGAGAATGACATTGAAGATAACTAAAAGGTCGTTAAGACTAAAAATAGGAAATCTCTTGGTAAAAAAAGAGATGAAGGACATATTAGAATTTGGTAATTATTGTCCAAACAGTGTATAACATATAGGTTATAAATTGTTAATCTCCATTTTATCAGGAAATACTGCTAAACGTTAAAAAAAGGACCAAACAGGGTTTATTAGACAAAGATTATATTCCAAACTCTGTACACAATTATTTAACATGTTAAACATCATAAATCAGAGACATAGAAAACCTTGACTCAGTATGTTGTTTTGTTTTAAATACAGTTTAATTTAAGTTTGGCATTACTCCAAACACAGCTGGAAGATTTTTAGGAAAATTGTGATTAAGAAAATATATAAATGGGGTTGGTGCAAATTACAGGCTCTTAACTTGTGGGAGAAAATCTGATTGGCAGAGATTTCACCCTGTTTCCTTTTTATATTTATATTTGCTGGTCATATCCAAAGGAACGAAGGCCTGAAGGTCAACAATACCCTGAAAACCTACATTGTAAAGGCTCTGTCGTCTCTGTCTACAAGAGCGCAGTCCAAGGAAAATCTGAAGAACACCCTCATGCTCCATAAAATCCTGCTATACAGCAAATATTCTTCTAGTTTGTTTCTAATATGAAGAGGAATGAGAGTTAAACATATTTTAGTGTTCCTTATAGTAACTAAAAGATCATCATTGGCTAAGATCGGGATTTGCAGGTCAACACTCACACAACACCCAAAGCAAACCTCAGACCTGTGAAACTAATGTGAAGGTAAAACATACAACAACAACAAAGATGTCGATGATGAGACGTTTTACTCATGTATTTTACAAGGGGTGCACTTTGGTGACTTTTACCAGATTCAACCTTACAGCAGAGTTCTTAAATAGTGAGCACTATTCGGCTGGTGAATTTAAAACAATCTTAAATGCCATTGGTGGCTGCAAAATAAAATGTTATATATATCCACCAGAACAAGGACATGTTTGGTTAGTGCAGATTTGGGGTTTCTTTACTTCTGGGCCACATGCAGTCGGTGATTCATGTCTTATTTCTGGAGTGTATCAAATTCTGCCTGGCATCACTGTGAGACCATCTGTCTAAACATTGAACTGAAATTGGACTTTTCGCAAGGACTGGGATCCTCAGCGTACAAACCAATCCAGAGGTGTAATATCTAAAAAAAGAGCGTATGATGAACATTTTTTCTATTGTCTGTTCTTGGGTTGCTCATTTTTATATGTCACAAGGATACTGAGAGGCTTTTCATTAGCCTAATCAGCTGAGAGATATTACATCAGGGGTTTCTTAGCATTAGATCATTTATTTTTAAGTGTTTAGTTGGTGTTGGTCAACTTTAGTATACTATTACTGACTAGCTTTCAACATTGCTAAATCTGATACACTACAATGTGATTTTATATATATATATATATATATATATATATATAGTGTGATCAGATTTAGCGATGTTAAAATACAGTAGACAGTCGTAGCCTTTTTAATTATTGATCCTATAAAATAGAGGGGTGATAAGAGGCTGCAAGTCCAAGTCCAACCTTTTTATTTATTTTTTCTTTTGCACACAGATAAAAATGAAACTCACTCCCACGTCATTGTTAGAGCTCATCTTGCCAACTGTATACATATCGGTCATTTAATTACCAGCACAAAATTCATATGTAGCCATTTTACCCTAATTAACTTGGCACAGGAGATGAAAATAAACATAGTCCAAGAAAAAAAATAAACTCCTCTGCAACGGAAGCAGAACGTAGCTGCTAGATTTTGTATTAGTTTCATATGTAAGTGATCTCTTTTGAAAGTCACCATCTTATATTCAGTACTTTCTACTACGGTAGATACAAACAGAGACCCTTTACTGCCTTGGAACTTTAAGGGGACTTTATGAGACTTTTGGGAAGTTACGGATTACTTTTCAATATCCAACGTGGTACTTTAATTAAACTTTACAGGCAGGTGGTTTACTGTAACCATAGCTGAAATTACTGGGTATTTTCAAAGCACCGGGGATTGGAGTCAAACAATATTGAATGGATTTCAAAGAGATTTGCATTAAATTTAGTTTACTGAAATATACAGGATACTTTTCATATTTCAGGTTTTAAAGTGCATCTTCATTCAGAGTCGACCTAAACCGGTTTGCACTCAAGTAAAGTATCCTGTAAAGTCTGGAGAGTAACCCCTTAGCTGTTGAAAGAGTAGGTTTAGGTGTTTAAAGCTGGAAGATTAATTAAAGTTACAGGGTAGTACCTGGTAAATTCAGGGAATGCAGGTAACTAGTAAACGTATTTAGATTAGTAGGTAAACTAAGTACTATGAAAGTACCCAGGTAGGTTTAAGTAAAGCGAAAAAATATCATATATCTTTAAGTTAATAGTGAACGTACCCTGGTAAGTTGATAAATAAATATTTCAGGAATGTTCCTTCTAAGTAAAAGAACCTTGAAGTTATCTGGCCAGTTATCTTTTCGATCCCCTCACTTACCATGAGACACCGACTTGATCTCCACGGTTTTGGGAATCTTCTCATCTCGTGACCATCCTGCACTCTTCCTGCTCACTTGGGACTTGAATAAGGTGTCCACCAGAGTCGACTTTCCAAGGCCGCTGTGACCTGTGTGCGATTTACGAGAGCTTAGTCATTCAAGGAGCTAAAGAGAAGTGATGAGTAGTATTACTCGATTCTGACATGAACTTCAACAGCCACATTAAATCAGTAACATCAGCAGCCTTTACCATCTTAAAAACATTGCCAGAATCAGAGGAATTGTCTCTAAACCAGACCTAGAAAGACTTATCCATGCTTTTATCTCTAGCAGGTTAGACTACTGTAACGGCCTGCTCAATGGGCTTTCTACACGGGCCTTAAGAAAGCTTCAGAATGCTGCTGCTCGAGATCTGACCAAAACCAGGAAATATGACCACAGTAGTCCAGTGCTCAAGTCTCTGCACTGGCTTCCTGTTACTCAAAGAATAGATTTTAAAACAGCCTTGCTTGTGTACAAATCTCTTCATGGTTTAGCCCCAAAGTACATATCGGACATGTTAGAACCATATGAACCAGCCAGGACTCTGAGAACCTCAGGTAGTGGCCTCCTGCTGATGCCCAGAGTCAGGACCAAACAAGGGGAGGCTTCATTCCAGTTTTATGCTCCTAAAATCTGGAACAGTCTTCCTGAAGAGGTGAGACAGGTTTCAACTCTGCCGTTGTTTAAATCCAGGCTGAAAACAGCCTTATTTAACTGTGCAT
>JAVLVB010001108.1:4941387-5005280 GCA_032876305.1 Orestias chungarensis
CATATGAACCAGCCAGGACTCTGAGAACCTCAGGTAGTGGCCTCCTGCTGATGCCCAGAGTCAGGACCAAACAAGGGGAGGCTTCATTCCAGTTTTATGCTCCTAAAATCTGGAACAGTCTTCCTGAAGAGGTGAGACAGGTTTCAACTCTGCCGTTGTTTAAATCCAGGCTGAAAACAGCCTTATTTAACTGTGCATAAAGCAACTGAGAATATTTTTACTATTATTATTATTATTTGATTTTTATTTTATTTCTTTTAAATTTAAAGCTGATTTTATTGTTTCATTTTCTGATCTTTTTTCCTATGTAAAGCACTTTGAATTGTCTTGTAAACGAAAATGTGCTATACAAATAAACTTGCCTTGCCTTGCCTATTATCCTGATCAGATATTGACGTCTGATATCGCTCCAAATTAGTAAAACAACTAATTTAAAATCTATTTAAAATGCAGAGCCCAGTGATCACTACAGTGTTTGCTAACAAGTAACAACAGGTAGGAGTGATGTCGGAAGTCCAAATAGTTTCAGCTTATTCCACATATTGTCACGCAACAAGTTTCCTATGGTGGCACAGAACTGGAAAAGTCTACCATGACCAGTTTGTTGCCTAAATGCTTCAATAAATAAAATAATCACTGACCAAAGGCTCACAAATCAGGATACAGATTGAAACAGAGCCCTAAAAATGAAAAATAATTTTAACAATTAGTTAATATAATATGTATGATCTGTATTGAGCAATACTGAGGACTGCAGTTTTATTTTGGCAATGGAAGTAAAAGTCTTGTATCAGGACAACCCTATAGGTAATTTGATACAAATATGGTCTCCAGTAACATACCAACAACCATGATGTTGAAGTCGAAGCCAGTCTTCATCGTCTTCTTTCTCATCTGTTCGATGATGGTGTCAATACCAATGTAGCCGAGCAGAGTGGATCCTCCACCGGCGCTTTGGGACCCTCCATGACCATGACCCCCGCTGGGAACCGAAGCATGACCCGCAGCATGGCCACCGCTGTGAGCCATGCTGTGACCCACACTGTGACCCACACTGTGTCCGCCAGCATGGCCCGAAGGGTGACTTCCGACGGGAACCGGAATAGCACTGTGAGGGGGAGCACCAATGCTACCGGCTCCAGAACCTGGGGCCTGGGGTGGAAAGGGACTGGAAGGGGAAGGAGCTCCCACATTTGGGGGTTTCGCGGGGACAGCTGGCTTGGGTCTAAGCTCTGGTGGAACTATGTCTGACATGTCTGCAGAGATGGAGAAAGACAGGAATAGATTACGCTTAAAAGAAATGTAGGCCAGTGGAGCAGCTTGTGATTCCTGTCCCATTACTTGCTGTGTTACAGAGAGACTGCAGGTTAAACTGGCTTCAAGCTGAAATCCACCTTATTTACTTAGTTTTCTCATTGACTAAAAATAAATAGGTTTAACAGTGGCCTAGTCAAAATCCAGATGTAAATCTTGGTTGAAATCTGATACGCCCCAATATCTGGCACCATTGGAATTGGACTTCAGTTTTCTAATTACATGTAAGAAAAACTGGAGGAAGGTAAAAGCATAAACAAGAGTTAGCTGTTGTTAGAAAGAAACAACAATAAGGGGAGCTGTTTTAATTCTAGTACAACAGTTTTCTCCTCTAAAATGTTTTGTCCTGTAAAACAAGGAAAAACTGGAACAAAGTCTAATAAATTTAAGATGAAACTCCCAGAACTGCCTTCATTACTATTTCCATTAATTATTTTTTGCTTTTTTTAGCTGGTGTTTCGTTTCTGCCAGAAACTGGGTAAAAACATATTATAGGTTTAACATATTTAATTACAGTGAGGAATAAATAATCTTAACCATCTGGATCTAGAAGCATAGCAAAAATCATTGCCCAGTTATGGGGATTGTAGCTTTAAACCAAGTAAACTGGTACAGAGTTGAACGTCAGAGGTAGAGATTGTAAGATTTCCTACTGGAAAGAGAATATATGAGTCTGTATACTTATTATTGTTATTACTTTATGTAAAAAATAGTGTAATATACGCAATCAAAAAGAAAAGTCTTCATTAAAGGAAGTAATTTCCAGCATTTACTGGCATCCCTGGTAAAGTCGTAGAATGTAGAAAAAATTCCCAATCCTAATCAGAGAACATTAATACATTTGTAAAAAGTCCCCAATGAAAAAGCAATTTAGTTAAGATCAAGAGTCACAATCGGAGGCAAAACTGTTCTCAAGTAACAGCATATTTTTACGCCAGTAAGAGTAAAAAGTGTTACATGAAAATCCTACCAAAGTACCACGTAATCAATAAGATCAGACTGATTGATTTAAATTGGATGTCATCAGACAAACATTTAAAGTAATTAGAAAATTCTGGTATTTAAAATAAATAAATAAGGAATCTAAGGAGCCTGTCTGTCCACAGATTAATAACGTGTGGGAACAAGATCCTTTTCTGTGGCCACGTCTCCGTAGCAATACAGGCAAAATATTTTTTTTTCCAAATGTATTAATATTATTAGTTTTAGAAGATAATCTGTAAAACCTAAAGTATGTAACCAGTACATGAATAAACCTCTATGTTAGAACAGGGTAAGTGGTGCACAAACAAGCCTAGCTTTGGATTCACCAATAGGAAAATATAGATGTTCTTGTGGCCTATAGCCAATATTTACTGATATTACCGAATAGGTGCCGAAATGGAATTGGAGGTGTTGAAGTTCCAATAATAACACAATCTCGATCCACAATCAAGCAAAAATGTCAAAAACAACAGAGCTGAAGAGGGTTCAACAGGGCATACCGATCAACCGGTCAACGTGCCTCTGGGCAAGGCACTTGGCATATGTATCTTTGTATTGGTGAATTGGTTTATGTGGCTTCGGTCTGAAGCACTTGGAGCGGCCGGTGTGATTAGAAAAGCGTGATATAAGTAAAAACCAATTCCTATTTACAGACCGGGTTCATGGAAACATGACGTCTAATTTCAGGATATGGGGAAGTAGCCCAGATCTGTCCAAGTTTTAGGTAAAACCTATGTATATTATAGTGAAATGAGCCTTTCAGTGCAGCGGGCTGCAGATGATCACAGACACATGTCTGCTGAGCTCTGAGGCCAGTTTATGGAGCAGCTTATGCAGTGCTGTCACTCTGAGTGGCTCCAGCCAGCTCTGCTGCCTCGCATCCTTCCCATCATCTCAGCTCAGAGACGCGTTGTTAGCAAACATCTCAGCTCAAGCGGACACGAACTTACGATGCTGCAACAAACACAGCTCTCATAAAGCAAAAATACATTCATGAATGCATAAATGTAGCTTAACGGGGTTTTGTCTTTGAACGCAACATGAACAGAAACGCGTTTGGGGTTCGATTTTTTAATAACAAAAACACGAGATTAGCTCCCTTCTCCGCGGACCCCACCATTGTCTCTGCGCTGAGTTAGCCCGCTGCTAGCAACGCCAGCTCACTCACCGATCCCGGCTCAGTTGTGCGGTCCAGTTCCGAGAAACGCTCCCGCAAAACAAAAACAAAAAAACGTCAACAGGAAGACGCTAACAGCAGCAAGGGTCATGTGATGAGAGCTGGTACCTTTTGCTGTTCACCCTTTATCTTGTTTTGGCCGAGAAAAAGAGAAAGAGGGGCCACCTTCGTCTGTTGCCAAGGCGACAAGAGGACAGGGAGTGGGGAGATGCAGTGCGCATGCGCAGTGTAACTTTGGCTCAGAGGACATCTTTTTAGAACAGTCTGTTGACCGTGATGCGCGCTATTTATAGGCTTGATTAAAAGACGACACGTCCTAATGAACTTGAACAATAAAACTATTTGAAATATATTCAGAATAATGCTGGAGATTTTAACTTTGCAGATTATCTTAAAAACAGGACAGATGATCCCACATTACCTTTACCCTTGAAAACTTTTCAGTTTATAAATAAGGTACGTTAAAAATAACAACAAAAACTCAAATATGATGATTAGGGCTCCTAAACCAGCATAGGTTTCCCTTAAATGGTTGAATTTTTAATCTAGGGCCTAGATCTGATATTTCTTTTTTTGTTTTGTTTATTTAGAATAAGAATACAATTTATTTTGATTTGATGGTTTCAGAAAATTTAAATTTACTTTGTAAACTGCACAACCATTGTTTGATTGAATAAAGCCTTAAGGTTTGTTCACAAATACATCCTACTAAATTAGAACTCACAGTTTTAATTTGCAGTGATACTCTGAACAGGAAGAGGGAAGTCTAATTAAATGTTGCTCAATGATTTAATCATCAATTTTGGGGAGCTCTGCCTAAAAGGTATGTAACGCCCAACAACTCTACAAGTACAAAAAAACTATTTGAACAGGAAGGACAACAAAAACTAAAAATAAGAATCTCAACAAAGATCTCATATAATTTTAATGATTTCAGATCAGTAAGTAAAGCTCCCTGTTTATTGTGCAATGGCAAAGGAGTGGCAAACTCCAAGCCTGAAGATCCAGTATGCTTGTAAATCCCTGGTCCGTTACATAAAATAACAATTATGTGCCTGGAGTTTTGTGGTTGTAATGCAACTTAATTTGAGGGATGCCAAAGAATGTGAATACTTGCAAACTTGCAATACTTTAAGTAAAAATACCCATCTCTGTAAACTGAAATGTAAAACAACAACACAAAATTTTACCCTGCAAACATAAAAACTTTGAAGCTAACAAACGCTCAATAATAAATTAAGTAGAGGATTTCAGTTTGTTGTGTGAAAAACTAACATACTGGGCATTTTCCCTTGACTATTTTTTTAAAAATTCCTTTTAAATGAAGTCAATGAAGCACAAAATCAAATACTGGTCCAATGTAAAATTACATTTCCATGGTCTCATATCCCCAAAAAAACCTCAAGACAAAAACACTGCATTTTCTGACCTCACGGAGCGATATTTCATCATAAGTAGCCTTTCAAAGCTCTTTTTTTACACACTACTCACAGTTTATCTTGCATTACACTTACTTCACTCTGCTTCCATTGTTTCTGCATGTTTTTGCTGGATAACAACATTGGCATGTCTTCCACAGCTCTTTGCTTTGACAGAGACCGCTAGCCAACATGGTCACAACTCCGTTCAGCCTGTCTGTCAGTCTGCTGATAAGGAATACCCTGTACTATCCTTTTTGACCAGCCCACTCACTTGTGCTCCCACCCCCACTGACACAACATTGGTGGACTCCAATCTGAAAAAACAAGAACTGAAACTACTTTAACACTGGCTTTGTCTGATTAAAGTTATTCTTGTGTTTTCGACATGATTGTACTCACCTACATATACAGAATCGGGGTAGTACATGGTGACATAATAGGGGTCCTCAGAATCCTCAATGATACATGCTCTGGCTGGGACAGAACTGTTTAGTTGGTGTTTTTGTTGCCAATGTTGTGTTGTTTCTTCTAAAGGCTGGTAAACTAACTGCTGTGTCCAGTCAGAGACCCTCTCAGGGCTGTTTGTATTTAATCGGCATCCTAACATGGTTGGGGTATAGGGGTGTTTTGGTAGCATTGCTGGACCCTCATCATGATCCGGTGTTTTAGAAACACTCCTTTGATTTAGACCTCTAAGGCTGACGTCCATTTCTTTACGGTGTTCATATTCCTTAATTAGCTCCTGGTACTTAGGTTGCGGGTCAACATTTATAGAGCATCCATATTGAAAATAAGGAGATTCATCAGATGTATAATAGGAGGTCTCCAAGTTCTGAGATGGTGCCTTGCATGCTTTAACTTGATATAATCTCTGTGCACTACTGGATGTCGATGGTATCTGACTGAAGTCGCTTGACTGGCAGTTGAAATCCTCTGATGCACGCTCAGATCCGCTTACCACACTCTTTGGGGTCTGGGTGGATTGGCTCGGGGTCTGGTTTGGTACATACCTTTGGTTACGAGTGGAATTTCCTTTTGGAGATAAAGCTTCTGGTTTTACTTTTTCAGATTCCAAATGAAACCGTCTTCTTGTTTCGCTTTTGTCTGAATTAGGACTCATCTGAGAATGTGTGGAAAGCTTGGTCGACTTGGTTCTTTTAGCAGAATCCGTTTGCTCGAATGCCTGATTGAAAAGGGTCGATTCAGAGGTGCGTATATAATTGTAGTCTGCTAACCTAGTTTGAGGTCTTGATTTCATAGAATGGATATCAGATGAAAAAACATCCAAACACCTCTTCTCCTCCTCTGTTTCACATTTCTTCTGCTGTTTTGTTATTTCCTTTGGATTTGACAGGGTTGCAATATTGGAGTTCCTGTTTAGATTCTTTGGTTTCTCTGTCAATGCCCTTTCTTTTTTATTAAATCCAGCTGTACATTGAGCTGTGGAGTAGTTATGATTTATTGCTGAAAGCCTGTAAGATTCAGTCTGATGCCGGTTCTCTCTGCAGACCCTTCTATGTCCAGGATGAGTAAAGTCCAACAAAGTTCCTTGGTCAAGAACATCATACTTAATCCTGTCAGATGGCTCCAATGCCATGTTTGAAATGGAAATAGATCTAGCTTGTCTCTCCTGAGCAACAGGAGAAGGTTGTCTGTTTTGTTGGCTGTTGGTGGCCGATGAGGGTGATGGGCTCAATCTGGGTGTTTGGACAGTCAGAGTTGGGGACACTCTTGGCTTTGGGTCCGGCTGTTGGGGTATTGGGTAAAACTCACCCAACGCCGAGGCAGAGAGAAGAAGAAAATCCCTTGGCCTTGGTTTGACAGAAGAGCGTGTGGGAGAAGAATCTGGCAGTGGAGCAGGGGAAATGCAGATGTTGGGTTTGGCAGAGACGGTGGGAGAGCTATGTGTTGAGTGTTTTACCCTTGGAAGGGTTGAAGCTGTTTCCCTAGGCATTCTCTGTGAATGTGGACATTCTTCACCTTGCATGACCTGACATAAGGTTGATCTAAAACGGTAGAACATATCAAATATAAAAGTTATTCAACACAATATTTGCAGAAAATGAAACATATCACCAGATTAAAAGCAGGCCACGGATCTGTTTCACCTGTTGGCTGCTGAAAGTTTAGTGTTGCCCTTTTCAAAGACGAGACCCTTCTTATCAAATGATTGGATTAGGATAGCTTTCTTCCTTATCACAGGAGAAGACAGCGAAAGAGGGGGTGACATGCAGACTTTAGGATCCTCGTTTGTTAGTCTGCAGGGCGACAATGTACCTGACATCACAGGTTTAGGACGACGAAACACACTCATTGTGTTGTACACAAGACGGTTTGCACCACCTGCATAGAAGGATTATATTTAAAAACCAAAACAAATAATTTAAATCCATATCTATATTTATTGCAACATAAAGATTTATCTGGATAAATCCTTACATTTCAACGCAAAGAAGAAAATGTTGAAGAGGTGTACAGTGTAGTCAAGTTAAACAAACAATTCTGCCCCAAGTATTAGCCTACTTGCAAAAAGCTGAATCTGGCAGGATACTAATCACTCTGATTGAATAATTTTATAACTCTAAATTCAGCTAACTTACAAATCCAAACCTTCTCTAAACAGTTTCTGCTCTTGCAACCTGTTGAAGACCCAGCTGTTCTGAAAGTATCTCATCATACTGTATAACACTCAGTGTATGGTTCATGTGTAATCTGTGTTTTGAATGATGTAAGTGAATGACAAATCATTAATATTAAATCCTCTTCCAGGATACTGCAGGTGACTAATAATTTTTAAATTGTGTCATAGCTCAATGTTTAAACCTCTTTTGTAAGTGGCTTTTGATAAAAGCGTCCACAATATGCATAAATGTAAATGGAAACACATTCAAAATCAACTACATGAATAGCATTATTGAGAAAACAAAAACAAACTGATTCTAAATGTTGTCAGTAAAGCTAGATTACGTAGAAATATCAGAAATGGATTTTGAATTACACAATGTGACACATATTATTTTTTACATCTCAGAGCATTTTAGTATTTTAATAACAGAGTTAGAAATACACAAGTGTACCAACATCACAAAACAACAGATCAAATTTAGATGGAGTAAAAGACGCAAACCTGACGTTTGGTGTTCTCTCGGCTGCTGTCACTTTGAAGGAGTAAACAAGCCTGTGACTGCAATACGACGAGCAGAGAAGTGGGAACCAGTGGGCGCACAAGTGCCATTGTCGCCATTTTTCTTCTCTGAGGCCTCACTGTTCCACTCCCACTCTAGTGTCCCGTTCGATTTAGTTCGCTGAACACCGGGAAATCTGACTTTGGCCTGTGTGCAGACTGTCTGGTCACAAAGCAGACTTGCATTCAGAAGCCCACTCAAGCAAGACTACAGAAGTGTGAGCGGAAAGTTGTTTGAGCACAGAGAGCACAAACATTTGAGCCCTTTGGCCTTTTTTTGAGGTCTCTGCACAATGTCACACAATAACTATCAGGGTTTCTACTAAGAGGCTTAGAGGTTTGATCCTTTAAGACATTAATTCTAATGCTTAAGTAAACAGAGCCCGTAAACATCAAAATCATGTAACTCAACAGTTTATAGTAGTTTATTTATGCAACTTTAATAAATGCAATGGGTTGGCCTAGTTTTATTTAGCCTAGCACTGGGTCAGGAGTCCAAGGCAGGGTGACAATTGGGGGTTGTATTTCTGTTAATTTTGGGGAAAAAGTTAGGTAACCACAACAAGTGAAGGTTGGGCAACAATGTGTTACTTTCAGGGAATAATCCTGAAGCGATATCAGAAATGTTTATCTGTAAGTTTGCACAGTGAGACTGTCCTTCGAGGTTAATCAGAGCAAACCAGTTTGGGAATTGAAGGAGAGATAAGTGGTTCATTTCCTGAGAACTGAGTGGGTTGAGATTGTTTTTTGTAATGAAGTGAAAATGATTACTTACTAGTTTCTTACAACTTTAACCCCCAAGGGGGCGGATATCAAACAGCTTTCCATGCGTGCTGCTGTTGTCAGCACTATGAACTGTGTAAGGATGTAACACCTTTAGTAATGTAATTACCCTTGAGTAACACTGTCTGAGGGATATAAACGGGCATCTCAGTGAGGAAAATGTAGAGACTTACCGCGTCTTACTGCGAGGGATAAGACTAAAGATGTTTGACTGCTGCCGATAAAGTGGGGAGTTTCAGAAAGAAACATTGCCCCCTCCAACATTTCTTCTGCTTTTTTGTTTGTTTGTTTTTCTGACAGATTGGATGAAGTTTCTGTCATGGTGAGATGTAGTAAGTCCTGAATCTGATCCAGAGATACAATAAGAGCTTTTACTAATGATATTTAAAAGGAGCTTACTCAGTGCTCGGAGGAATCTGCCAAAGTAACAATTAAAAGTAAAGACAAAAAATCAACCAGGCAGAATAAATGAGGACAACAGGGAGTCAGAAAAGGAGGATGTGAACAAACAGGAGAATCCGGAGCCGGAGGGAAATGAATGAACATTAGGAGCTTATATACTGACCAAAGAACAGGTGGCTGATAAGTGACAGGCTGTAGCTGAGAGAGGAGACCAAACAGGCGGTGCTGAGGGAGAGTAATACACAGGAGGAGACAGAGTAAAATATAAAAAGTAAATGAACAACTACTACAGATGGATCTAAGGTCAAGACAGAAGCTAAGTTTGATCACAAAATACACAGGTAAGCGACAAGAAGGAGGACTAACAAAAAACAGTTTCAGAAAGTTTCAGATGGAGGAAGAAAACAACTGAGCTGGGACGTAAAGAAACCATGGATGACAGGAAAAAATACTTAAGCCTTAGAAATAAAGGAACACAAATCTAATCTAACAATGCAAAAATAATAATTCATAACCTAAAAAACAAATTAGAGCAATGAGCAGAGACATACATCCAAATAACGAACAATTAATCAAACCTGGAAACAGAGATAAAACCTAAATTCCAAACTAAACTGCTTGTGCCATAAATGGGAGAGCAGAAAAAACGCCCCGTTTTCCAGTTCCTTAAGCAGCAAAGCAGAAGTCCCCCCCGCATCACACCAGAGACAAACACATTCCTTTTATTTCATCAGTCCAAAGAATATGATTCCTGAAAGTCTCAGAAAACATCACAATGTTTTTCTTTCTTGTTGTTTTTTTTACAAATCTGAAATGTACGTTTGTGCTCTCTTTGGTTTTGTCCTGGGAACTCTCCTAATAGTGTCCTCTGCACCCCTTTAAATGTTCTTCTAGGTTCTTTTGTGCCCTCCAGGATGTGAATTCAATGTTCCCTTGTATTATGGAAGTTGTTTTCGAAGGCTACTAGGAATGTTTCCCACTAGTCCATTTTCCCTTTTCATGAATATTTGCTCCCACTCTGGTTAGATGGATGGATATCATCCTCAAAGTATACTTGCGTTTAATAAGGATTCGTCAGTTTTAGTTTACTGCATGTTGTTTAACAGTTTCTTAAAATTGTGGCTGGTGAATTCGAAATCATGTTAATCACAGGTCATGTTTTAACAAGGAGAGTGATCATTTTTCGCATTGGGTCAGGCGCTTTGGATAACCTTGTCTTTTGACAAACACAATCAATGTTTAAAAATGTTTTTTTGGATTTGATCAAGTTATCTCTGTGTTATTTAACTTTATTTCACTAATATAAACCCTTTTAGTGTAATAAAAGAAACAGGTAAATATGTTTGCTGGAACAAATGGAAATCTTTTCCTATAACACTTGTATCAAACAAAAACAAAAACAAGGCATCCATATGGATTGAAAGATTTTTATTTTGTATGAGCAAGGAAGGCGTAAATGGTTGTTACACACTGTTTCCTGATGATGCTGTCAAAAGCAAAACACAAAGAAGTAAAAAATGTTTTATCTTTATGCACTTTCGGTTCGTCTGTGACGTTCTTGGCACGCTGAAGGAATCTCTTGTGTTTATTCACAGAAAGTTGCTTTGAAAAAGCGCTGGCGCCGAGTATGGCACGGCAGAACTAACTAACCCCCCCCCCCGCCTTTCAACAGCTGCCTTGATCAGGGAGAGGATTGAAAAGAATAAAAAGAAATAAACAAATAAAATCCTTACCCAGTGGCAGCAGACTTACGTCATTCAGTTCATTGTAAATGAGAGCACAATCAAAGTTAACTATGTGAAAGTGAAAATTCAAATTACAAAACCTATGCGAAAAGTTGGCACGAATATATTTACATATAAATGTACGAGATGGCGTCAGACCTACGAAGACTAAAGGGCAAGATGTTTACGAACCGAATCGTGGTCTTCTCCTGCAGTCCAGCACATGTGCCTTATTTTTCTTGATCCCTGCAGGGAGCAAAGAAATGTTGGAATGATAAATGATCCCCATCTTCCTCCTCCTCTTTTAGGTGTCAAGGTGTTGCCACCTTCCTCCCTCCATCCCTCCTCCCTGTCCCTTTGAGGTCCTGTCTGCACCCCTGTCTGGATGGCCTCTCCGCTACGCTCTCCCATCATATCAGGGCATTGCTATCGTCCTCTCTGCAGTTCACGCTGGCCACCAGCGGATGATGTCGGATGGCTTTGTTGCTCCATTTGTGGGCGTCCTGCAGCCCGGGCTCGAGGAAGTACAGGCACGCGCCGAAGCCTGCCAGCACCAGCACCGACACCAGCAGGTAGAGGGGCACGAACCAGTCCAAGAACAACCAGGACATAACGGCTGGAGGAGCACAGGGGATGGAGAAAGAGGATGGAAGAGGATGGCAGAGATTTGAACGCATGTGACCACATGAATCAAACCGGCCTTATGTGTGATCACCATCCCCTCCAACATTACATGCTTTTTGCCGAACTGGCATTCATCATTCATAAGAAAAACGATGCATAAAAAAGCAGATGGTCCCAAGCTTACCTGTGGAAGAGCGTGATCAGTGGGTGCCTTGGCGTCTGAGGGCAAAGGTGGCTGATGAAGAGCAGCTGCAGAGAGTCGCAACAGTCATGAGAACATTGCTTTCCCCGCGCTGCAGCTCCCACCAACACCAACCGCCCTCCGAGAGGCTCTGAGAGATGCGGGAGCTGCATGCGGCTTCATCCTCCAGCTACGGACGCTGACGTTGAAAGGAGGAGCCAGCCGGTTGCCATGACGACACTCCCTACTGATGGCTGAGAGGGATGAGGGAGTGGGAGGGAAGGAGGAAAAGTTATATAACTATAATCATTTTTTTTTTTCTTTTTTTGAAGGGGATGGGGGTTTATGAAGGAGGAAGAGGAGGGTGAAGCCCTTCAGATGTCTCTGGTTGCTCGCCGCCTCGTTGATCACTGAATAAAATCAGTTCTAATCCATTTAACGCCAAGACGATCACACAATTTATGTGACATTGAGTAAGAAAGAAGTGAGGGGGCTTTAATTTTTTATTTATTTATTTTTTTGCGTGTGTGTATGTTTCAAAAATTGTTTTATCTACTCTCGACTAACAGCAGCTGCAGTGTTTAAAGGAGTCGCTCCCATAAGGTTTTTATCCTTCCTATATTCCCACAGTTTTCAACGCATAAGCTAAGAGGATAACCTACATGATGAAAAGTTGTCATCTTTTTTTTCTGTCAAACCTGACAGATTTGGCTTTTTTTTTTGCACAAATGTTACCGGATTCTTAAAATGCTTCGCAGTTTAACAGATAATCCGTCTGAAATATCGCAGAACAGAGATGAGGAGCGGAGGCTCACTGACTCCAAAAATAGCACCAGGTTGTTACTTTATTTGGTAGTATTCATTGCAATGCGGTACAGTCACATACTTCTTTCCCATAAGAATGTAGCTAATTTCAACATGCTGTGTCATAAGTGACAGGCAGAAAAACAAAATCTTGACATTTTTCATATATATATATATATATATTGCTAAAATTTCCTTACTTTGTTTTTACAGTGACAGTTTTGGGAGAGAAAGACAAGACAGTTCAAAATTTGTAGGAGAACGAGAAAATAGAGGCAGATTTTCTGGGTTTAGATGACACTAGTGCCAACAAAAACAAACAAAGAACCTAAGATTATATGTCATTTCTTCCAGAATAAGTGCAAATAAAGAATTTATCTCTCTTATCGCTATTTTCATTCAAAATATAAAAATATCAACAAAACAGAAGCATAGAATAATAGGCAGGTTAATGTGATGAATTATGTATTACAAAACAGCTTTAGGCATTGAAATATACTGGCTTTTAGCTTTCTGTAAGGAGGTTTGCATGTCCATACGTAAGGCAAACATCTGTAATACTGGCTGTAAAAGCAGTTTTGTACATTGGAAGTCTGAATTGAATTAACAGAATTAAAAGATGACTTCACGGTAGAGCAAATGAATGTAAGAAAAATGAGGAACTCTTCACTTGTTAAGAGACAGAAAGATTAAATATGTATATTTTAACAATAGCATTTAGATATTTTGAGAAGATAGTGTTTTGCTGTTTTAAACTCTCAGGTCAGCTCAGTTTGGGACAGGATCAAGTATTCTATTTAGACACAAGCCTTGTGCAAAGGAAGGGGAGTCATTCAAGTGTTTCTGTGGGTCTGTAGTGGAGAACTGACAAGGCTGTGGAGGCAGCAACTATTGAATAAACCGAGTAAAGTTACAGTGCAGCCTTGGTTCAGCTGATGGAAGAAGGTTTAAAGCTGTGACTGGTTCTCTCAGAACGGTGAAGGCACTAAAGGGGAAAGCATTGACCATTAGGATTAATAAAGGGTAGAGTAGCACCAGCCTTTCTCTCTCAAAGCAAGCATGGGACTAGGGGGACTGTAGCAACAGCTGCATCCGTTTGGTGGGTCACGGATCAGAGACAACTTTGTCTTTCAGAAAATTTTTAATTCAATGTTTACTTTTACAGAATTATGAATGAGCCACAGGCAAGGCTTAGTCCTTTGGTGGTACAGGTACCAACAGGTACTCTAAACCTAAGGCATCTTGAAAGAACAAGTATCTTTTCTTTTTTAGCGGGGGGTCGGCAAAGCGGACAGAGGTCCAATGCAGAATGTGAAGACC
The DNA here is from genome assembly GCA_032876305.1 of Orestias chungarensis. NCBI lineage: Eukaryota > Metazoa > Chordata > Actinopteri > Cyprinodontiformes > Cyprinodontidae > Orestias > Orestias chungarensis. The sequence goes on from JAVLVB010001108.1 coordinate 4,955,306, forward strand.
ACAGACAAAAGGGGAAGGAAGTGGTCCATGAGGCCATCTTTTGTTAGTATTGTCATCCCATCATACAGTGGCCCTACTGTTCTCATATGTTACTTATAATACCTAAAACAAGATCAGAATCTGCAGCTCCAAGAAGGGGATATTTCCAAGAGACTATGTGATCTAAAGGTATAGGGAAAAAAAAACAGAATATTTGCCTTGTGCTAATATTCATTTAAATTAACATCATTTGTGGTATTCAGATTTTCTAGGATCAAAGTCATATTTTCATTCTTACATTTTGACCTTTTTTTATCCCCCATCCTGTTGCCAGTTGCTCTTTCTCAATTTTTAGAATCTCGAGTTAATTTAACCAACCAATATCATACACCTTTTTTCTGTGTTTCTTTTTCTGTTAGGTCTTGGTTGTAGTCATTCTTTCACACCAGTTCACCACCTGCTGACTTTTATGTCGTGGCTATTCTTACAGGACCATGCCGGGGATGTGGAGTCATCACGGGAAGTGTTCATGCCAGAAATAGAGCGAAGGCACCCAGAATAAGAGTTAAACTGCAACAGACTGCAGCAGTCCTCATTTGGCTGATGTTCAGCCTCAGCAGAATGGAGTTGATGAGATGAGCCTTTGGGTGTAGGAAAGAGGAAGGGGGGGTTGGTTGCCTGGCTCTGTATTCAGACAATGTTTCATTCCTCCAAAGCACCAGAGACAACGAGAGGACATATGTGTTTTTTAAATGACAATATATTGCTGATATCAGTTTACACATTCACAGGACCAATTTAAAACACATTTTCCTCCTTTTTCACTGACAAGGTGCCAGCCATCAGGAAGAAAGTTAACCAAACTCTTCACATGCAAACTATCTTTAATCAAGACCTGTTTATTGTCTTTTAAAATAGAACCTCAACAGGTAGGCTTGACACGACTAAACGATACACATTTTTGTGATTTATGATGATTTGAGTCACATCCCTAGTGGGTAGTGTATAGTAGTTACCCCAGGATTTTTTAGTTTTGAATTTAGTTTAGTTATATAGCACAAATTCACAAAAAATGTCATGTCAAGGTACTTCACCACAAAACCTCCAGCATTCACTTCTGCTGGACCAGCACGCTGAGACAGTAGACGATAGCTGCCATTGTTGATGCCCACTCAGAAACATTGACCGTAGGAGAATGGAAATTTTGTTTCAGTTATTCCATGTAATATTCTTTCCTTATAACTTCATATGTTTTGGAAAGATCACCTGTTCCTGGTAGCACATATATAGTCAATTCAGCAGCAACCAATTATGCTAATCCATTTAGATTTGGCCGTGGACAAGACACTATATCGATGGGATAATGGGTGCGTAACAGTAGAAAAGCTGCAAGTATTTTAAATTACGATTCTGCTTCCTTGTCTGGGCAATGGTTTTTCAGTATTTTGAAGAACAAATGAATTAAACCATATTTCTAGAAAAAAAAGGCTGCTCTGTCCAAAGTGGGATAGATGCCATCTCTCGAAATCAGACAAGATTTTCCACAAAAAGTTTGCAAATTACCAATGTAGCCCACACCCTTTTAAGGAAACCACTTAGATAACCAGTAGTTGAAAGACAGCATGTGCCTAATCATGTCTGATCATGAAGATGAACATAGAAAACTACAGTTCAACATATTTTTTGGCTCTCACTCATTTTTTGCTCTGCATTATATACCTGATGTCTGATGCCTCATCCCTCCTTGACAAATTGGGACCTGAGAATCAAAATAAAAAAAAGTGTATTTTGAAGCGTGATCAACACATTTCAAACATGAAAATAAATCTAAAATTGAAAATCAATTTCAACCTTTTGTTTTCAGTTTTAACTAGTATTTTTCCAAACTAAAAGTAATTATGACCCTTTTCTGACTCCATAGCCAATCATTTTGTAAGTTTTAAAGTAGCCCTAAGATTTCATGTTTTTTTTAAAATTATTTTTTAATTTAATTTTTCTGCGGTCCATTTTGTTCTGTATGTAGCTCAGCCCTTGCTTTCTAGTCATACCAGACCAGAACAAGCAAACAAAACAATCTAATGATCACCAACAACAAATGTTTTAACTTTGATCAAATTCACCAGCATTTAAAAAGTAAAATGTGTTTTTGAGGATAAAAGATAATTATTAGAATCTGAATCCGAATTTTGTACATTGACCACCTATTTTTATACACAAGGAATTTGGCTAGTTGGGTGCAGAAAATGCAACACATTGCTGAGTCAGTGGGGGTCCCTGGACTTGTTAATGAGTCCAAAACCAAAATAAAACTGACTTTGTTTTGTGATTGGAGGTTTTGGTCCAGGTGGACAGCAACCTGTTGCCATGGGGGCGAGTCTAAAAGCGTGTCGCTTCAGATAACTGAACCTGTAGAAGCATAAACTGGAACATCTTAATTGCCTTTTTCCCCCTTTATTGAATTTAGACTTTGATTATTTTTCTTATTTTCTATTGTTTTCTCCAAAAAAATATAGATGAACATAAATCTATGACAAAGATCATTAGCTGATGTGATCAATCATTTAAAAACGGTTTGCTGTTCATTATTGCTGAACCAGAAGCACTTGTTGAAGAAACTGCGCTCCAGAAAACTAAAGAGTCCGGCAGCTTCTGTGTTTTCATGAATGGACAAGCAACAGTAATTAAAAAAATTACCTTATAAATTGAACACATAAGTGTAGCTCTGGTTTATTTTAACTGTAGCATGTAAAATAATTTTAAATAAGGTGCCAAATGTTCCAACTTTTGAACATTTTTTTTACACTTCTTTTAACAGAAACCCATTAAAGAATGTCATAATTCATCCTACTGCATGTAATCATTTTGAACAGGTTGGTTTTGGTTTCCCACTTAGAGAACTGACTGATCTGAGCACATCACATATTTCAAATATATATGTTTGTTTTTTAAGCCCGATAACTACATGAGCCGTCTTACTTCTGCTGTCACTGGGTTATTCTGACATGCACACTAAACCTGTTTCAGTCTTCAAGCCTTACTGCCTAGATAAGCTTTCCATGGTAAATCTTTAAAAAGAACATTTCTGAGCATGTTGCATACATTTTTTTATTTATAGTGGATTAAAAACACTGTCGCTCCTCAGAAAAACTCAACTGCAGCCCCGTGTTTAAGCTTTCTCCAGAGTTAAAGTTTCTGTTTGCATTGTATTCAAAAGACTTATAATCCTCTTGAAAACTATTACTTTTTTAATAAAAGCCAATATAGTGGGGAGGCACACCTTCTGTTATTTCTCATCAGCAGCACCAAATGCAGTATGTAGGTCAGCGCCGGGGTTCATGGCTGATAAGTTTTATGATTTCACTGAGATGTTCCACATTTACTGACACTGTTTCTTTCATTTTTTCTGTCGGTCAGGCCCAATTACGCATAGGCCTTATAGCAGCTAAACATAAACACTAGGATGCAAGCATATCCCCTTTACATAAACAAGCATTGAAATTAAATCACATTCTGTCCCAGCAGGCTCGTAGAAATGCTTCTGATGGATTTCTGGAAATATTTTTTAAGCCCTTTTTTTGCTATAAAAAACAAAATTGCATCTTAATGCAGCACAAGTCAGAAGCTTCCATTTCTGACTAACTCCACACTCAAAACCGATGCCTACAACTTATTTTTTCTTGAAGCACAAATTAAAACTTCTCTGGAGATAAAAAGCAGAAAGACAACCTGTCGGGTTATTCCGAAAATCTCAAAAGAAAACCACTCTGGTGACAGAAGGAAATGTATCACACTTTTTAGCTCCTCAGCATAAGGATTTATGCACTTGCAAACAAATCGTTGCTTTCCCTTTTTAAAGTTTTGTTATGTAATAACCACAAACTTAAATGTATTTTATTGGGATATTATGTGACACAGCAATTTAAAAACGGAGGAAATCTGCTTCTCTGAGACAAAGGTTAGTGTAATCGGTTAATTTCAAAATTACAGCTGCAAAGCTGAGAAGATGCTGACTTGACAACAGCAGACATTCAGCTAATTAAAGAGCTGCTTTTCATTATTTCCTCTTTGTCAGTTTCAAATGAGGCATTATTATGGTCTGCTGTCTGTCACACCTGACATGCTAACTCTGCCTTGCATGTGAGAGGGATAATACAAAGTAGAAAATCTGAACAAATGAGTCCAAACATTCTCATCGTGCTCATGAATATGTGTGCACTTGAACAAACACCACTGTCCTCTTTACCCTAAAGCACACACGAAAGAGTTTACTAGGGTCTAAAAACTGAATAATTATTAGGTTCTGCGGTGGCTAGCTTGAAAAAAATGGTTAAAATATTTGGAATTTGAGCTCCATAATTTACTTCCAGATCTTTTCCTGCATATTAGTGATGCTTTATTATAGACAAACATTTTGCTGAGGTTATGTTTAAAAAAAAAGGCAAGCCTTGAAGAGGGCTGTTAATAAATGTTTTTTTCTTTTCTTTTTTTATCGCTGCTGTTTCTAAAGAGTTGGTTCTGGTCTCTCACATTCATAACGTTCATTACCTTTCGACATCCAGTTCTAATTATGATCATTTAAAAAAATACTTATTCATACTAGCCATGTATTTTGTGATGCTCTGAAGCTCCATGTTAATCCTGTGGACATCAGGTTTATTGCAAACAGTATCCAGTAAAGTTCAGTCGAGAGCTGCTAAAGAGGTTAACGCGACACTTTCTTTGGAATTTTTGCATCGATAGGGGATTCCTCATCGTTTTTTTATGAAATTTGCATGAATAAATGCAGCAAGTCAGAGAAAAATAAATAAATAGGAAGAATGCTCTATTCACAAGTGCCTCTAAGATGCATCTGCTGTGATTGAATAATGTCTGAATGTTGTAAAATACAGGTTTAACAAACAGAGGACAGTTTTCCACCTTCAGAATTGGTCTTGGACACTTGTATAAGATAAGATAAGATAAGATAAGATAAGATAAGATAAGATAAGATAGACTTTAATGATCCCGGAGGAAATTGTTTCACCCATATTTATTCAAACTTAATGTAATCGATCTTAAAACACAATAAAAAAAAACTACAACCGACATGAATAGATGACTTCTCGAGCAGCACTCGAGCGGTTTGAAACAATAAATTAATGGTGTTCACAATATCAAGTTATACTTGTTGGATTCGCATCAACACAATGAAAAGAAAAACAATTGTGCCGTGTGCAAACGTGAATTTCTCTCCACTATATTAGTTTTAATCAAAGTTGGAGTCGACTGAACCCGTTGAAGCCACTGCATTATAAAATGCAGTCCACAAATTCGCTCTATACTGTAGAGTTTCCACTCCTTTTTAGGTAGCACGCTGCGACTTAAAGTAATTAAAGGTTGCAAGCAAGCCCTCGGCTGTTTCGTGGCAGTCTTGTTATTGGTTTACATCTTCATAAAGTCCTTCATTGTTTACCAGCTGTTTTTTGCCTCTTGTATCTGTCTGCCATAAACCACATCACAAAGAGCTTGTAGCTGAAATTACCAAATCTAATATCTAAAGCTGCTGATGCTTACAGAGTCACGGAGGGCTGGTGTCCATCTGCAGAAGTCAGTGGGCAAGAGGCCGAGCTCAGCGTGAACGAGTCGCCAGTCCATCACATGGACTAACGTAGAGACACACAGGCCTGACAACCTTGCAAGCAAACACTCACACTCAACAGCAATCCAGAGACGAAATAAAAGTCTTATTTTTGGATGGTGGAAAGAACTGAAATCTATGCAGAAAGACCTCACGCTGGAATTCAAACGCGGGACCTTCTTGCTGCAACCCAACAAAGCTGCCAACTGTGTCACTGTGCAGCCTTTCACTTGCAAAGCTGAAGCTACTGATTATTCACTGATTATTTTTATATATTTTATGTAACTAATAATCTTCATCGAACAAGAAGCCACAACACACGTAAAACAAACTGAGTATCTTTAAGGTTCCTTGATGACCTCATACTTTCTTTACAAAAATTAGATATTCTAGTTTTAACTCATTGCAGGTATGAGTATTTAGCAGGTGATTAGCAGACGATTGGAAATTTTCCCTTAAAAATGATTTCATGATGTGGGAAGAAAAGGACCATGTTTGTTGGGAGCAGCAGGGTGATAGCATCCTCCACGTCAGCAGAGCAAGTGCTGAACTGCAGAAAACACCATATGGAAGCTGATGAGGCAAAAAACTTTTCAGAGTCTGGATTATTTGTTACTTCACATTCACAACTCCAGCTTTTTTTCTTTCTTTTACACCACAAGAGCTACAAATAAAGACAATAAAGCCCAAGAACCTTTGTGAAATTGTGTCTGTAGTTTCGTGCTGTAGCCAAGGATGGAGAATTTGCTCCGCCGCAGAGCCGTGGGAGCAATTTCACACACCATCAGTCCGCTTCAGTATCTCATCACAGAAACACTGAGACCATTTTTAGTCGAAAGAAAAAACATCACCTCTGCTTTTAGCTGGCGATGCTAGGGAGCTTCGCTCGGGTAGTTAAAGCCAATAAAACTTTCCTGATAGTTTTTTTTTATATACACAATGTTTCTAAATGTTTCCAAATCCTCATCATAACTCCCAGCACCAACGTACCTTCATAAATAGCTGAGGTTTCATCATCATTGCTGAGAGCTCAGAATTTTACAATATGTTGATTCTTATGATGAGAGAATTTAGATTATTTAGGTTTTAAGGATTTGGTTTTAGTCATTTACTCGATAAGTGGCCTAGACTTTAAAGTAACGCTAAGTAACTTTTCAACCTTCATAAAATATTTTCATAACTTTTTTGTTTATACGTCGACTTGCAGCTCGTTGAATGACACGTCTGTCATGGACCAAGAGGGTCCATATCGCTTTAACCGGCACTAAGAACAGACAAAGACAGACTTGAGTCTACCAGCAAATCTTGTCACGTGTATTTCTTTATTAGGTAAGGATGTGTTGTTATTGTTGCAGAGGTAAAAAAATGAAGACAGAGTTTGTCAAACAGTTTGAAAGCCTAAATGTGTGTTTCAGTTTACATTGCTCACAAAAATAAAGGGAACACTTGAACCACATAATATCAAGAATCAAGTTTATCAGTTTATTTATATAGCGCCAATTTACAACAGCTGTCGTCTCAAAGCACTTTACAAGAAAAATCAATTAAAATCAAAGATAAATTATAAACAAATCGATTTGAAAAGGTTTCCATTCTAAGGAACCCCAGCAGATTGCATCAAGTCAGTGACTTGCAGCATTCACTCCTCTGGAATCAGCAGACCAAAACAATGGCTTGTGTTGTCGTTAACTTTACAGCAATCCCTCATACTGAGCATGCATGTAGCGACAGTAGAGAGGAAAAACTCCCCTTTAACAAGAAGAAACCTCCAGCAGAACCAGGCTCAGTACAAGCAGCCATCTGCCACATCGAACTGGGGGTTTGGAGAGACAGAAAACTAAAGTAGATGCACAGGATACTGAAAAAAAAAAGAGTTTATAGCAGCAGTTGTAGAGCGTCACTGGAAGCATCTGAGCCCATGTAAATATAATATAAATCCAAGTAAATCATACTTCTTTGAAATCAAACTATCGACTTAGGAAGCAACACTGACTGACAATCTGTTGTGCAAATGGAATAGACAACAGGTGAAAATCTGAAAAGCGATTAGCAAGACACTCAGTAAAGGAGTTGTTCTGCAGGTGGGGACCACAGACCACTTCTCAGTACTTTTAGCTTTCTTGCTAATGTTTTGATCTCTTTTGGATTTTGGTGGTGCTTTCATACTTGTGGTAGCATGAGACGGACTCTACAACCACTGCCGGAGCATTGCAAAATGACATCCAGCTGGTCACAAATGTGCATATGTCTGCGCAAATGGGGGCTGTGCTCACAGTCCAACACCATGCAGGACGCATGGCATTTGCCAGAGAACATCAGGATTGGCAAATTCACCACTTGAATCCTGTGCTCTTCACAGATGAAAGCAGGTTAACACTGAGCACATGTGACAGACATGACAGAGTCTGGAGACGTCGTGGAGAGTTATTTGCTGCCTGCAACATCCTTCAGCATGTCCGGTTTGGCAGTGGGTCAGTAATGGTGTGGGGTGGCATTTCTTTGGAGGGCTGCTCAGCCCTCCATGTGCTCGCCAGAGGTAGCCTATTAAGTGCCATTAGGTACAAAGAAAAGATCCTCAGACCCCTTGTGAGACCATATGCTGGTGCGGTTGGCTCTGACAATGCTAGACATAACGTGGCTGGAGTGTGTCAGCAGTTGGACTGGCCTGCCCGTTCCCCAGCCGTTAATCCAATTGAGCGCATCTGGGACATCATGTCTCGCTCCATCCACCAACCACAGACTGTCCAGATGTTGGCGGGTGCTCTTGTCCAGCTCTAGGAGGAGAACCCTCAGGAGACCATCCGCAGTCTCATCAGGAGCAAGGCCAGGCGTTGTAGGGAGGTCATACAGGAACATGGAGGCCACACACAGTACTGAGCCTCATTTTGTCTTGTTTTAAGGACATCACATCAACGTTAGATCTGTTGTGTGTTTTTCTACTTAAATTTTGTGTGTGACTCCAAATCCAGGCCTCCATTGGTCAATAAATTTGATTCCTTTGTGTGATTTTCCTGTCAGCACATTTAACTTTGTACAGAACAAAGTATTCAATGAGAATATTTCATTCATTCAGATCTATGTTTTGAGCATTCATGTATTTATTTACTTAATTTCCCAGGCAGGATTACTATTTCGGGCAAATCTAGCTCACATTCCCTATTAGTGGGTTATTAATCCAACTCTTTGGTGAATTCTGCTTTAGGATGACAGGAAGAGCCGACATCTTAGGAACCAAAATTAAAACGCCACTTATCCCTGTGGTAACTTTTCTGACACTTCCTGCTTAAAACCCGAAAAGGATAACTCAGCGCCGCTTCCACAGAATCAGACATACCTAATAACTTGAAATATCTATTAGAGTCCATTAGATGGAATATAATAAAAGTATTAGAATTGACTTTTTAAAACTGCTTTGTTAACTAAACCGGTCAAAATTAACTTAAGCAGATAGAAAGATTAGCTCCTCATGTGAAACTCTGTTTGCATTACTGCAGAAAACATTAATGCAGAAAACACATATATATATATATATATATATATATATATCTGGTGGACATGTCTGTGTAAATTTTAGATTTGATACATTGTTATAAGAATATACTGGTTAATATTTACACTATTCTGATTTATATTACCATATATTTTACAGAACGTAGGACTTTTGTTAAGAATATCGGTTACAGTAAAAACTATTTTGGCAAAAACGGGTAATTTTGAATAATTCAGTAATAATCAGAGACACAATGTAGTCTCTACTGTCATCTACAGGCCAAAACAAGAAATAGAAGTGAATAGAAGTGTATTAATTTGATAACAATTTCGCTGTGATGATGCCATGGCAACCTATTAGCATAATCTTTTGTGAAAAAAAACCCCAACAAAGAATATTTAATGATCTGAAGGTTGTTTTTTTTGACGCTTTTTTGCTGTATAAATTCTAAGGGAACAGCTGCAACATTTTTAAACGATAAGATTTTTTATGAAAATCTATGGCTGTCTTGATGGTACATGTCTACCTGCAGGTTCTTTCACATGTAATAAAAGTTATTTGTCCCATAGATCCATTTAACACAAGAAGGTCAATTCATTAAGTTGTTTCCAGCAAAGGATTAAAGCAACACTTAAGAAGTTTCAGTTTTGGTTGATTTTGTTGCCCCAGTGTGGACAAAAGCGGCAGAGTTTTGCCTAAAAGAAAACTGCATTGGTATTGCTGGATAACATAGTTTATAATCAAATGAAGGAATCAAAATAAAACTAGTAAAACATTGTATCATTGAACTCACTCATCCACGAGAGAGGAAGTCACTTACAGATGAGAACATTTATAAATGATTCGCAGAAATATGCGTCTAAACTTACTTGGATTTATATCGGCGACCATTGTTAGGTCTGTACAAAGCAAATCAATTGGATCCACCCAGTTTGGTAAAATGACTCTAAATAACCGAGACTCTCATGTTGTGGTGTGGATATCATGTTTGTTTAAACGCTTTCAATCCCAGAATGCTTCGGTTCGTCGTAAAATCCTGATCTCCCTGCAGTTGGATTGAAGTAAATTGAAGTACAGAGAAGTGGCGTATGCCGTAAAGCAGTCAGCACATTTGTAGTCGTTTTGTGTGGCAGGGTTCCTGCCACCCTCCTCAAAGTTTGTTACGGATCCCCTCGGGCCATGACAGAGGTATCATTCAACGAGCTGCAAGACCACGTGTAACCACAAAAGTTCTGGAAAGTAAATAAAGGTTCAAAAGTTAGTTTTGCTGAAATACAAAGTGACTAAAATATAGGAAAAAATGTGTAACAGCACTATGAGGCAATTATGATTCACAAACATCTCTACAACCCATCTCTACAGATTTATCTCAGGGCTCCGTCTGAATCACACCAAAACATCAGTAAAATCAAAAATGTTTTAAAATCAAAATCCTCCAGGAGTATGATTAAATGTAGGCTCAGCTATAAACTTAACATTTCCAACCCACGTTAATCCAAAGCCAAAACAAGACTAACCGACACAAAAAATGTCCACAGCTGTGAATAAGAGCAACAGTATTTTATTTCTTTAAATATAAAATACTTCGAAGTACACCCCATGTTCGGACAATATTGATGAATATGTCAGCCTCAAACTGAAAACAGAGGAAAAAAACTATGAGTTTTCTGGATGTCTGATTGAAATAGTGACTGTTGGTATCATGCGGTCAGAAAAGAAAAAAAAAACAGTGGAAAGTAAAAAATTTTGAAATCAAAGTAAAAAGACTGTTGAAAATATTCCCCTTTGGCATAAACTGCATCTAGCAAGGACCAAGCAAAAAAATAAACAACCTAAGGCTAATAGAGGAAACACCGAGACTTGTCGATAAGTAAACCAGGAACAGAACAAAGCTGAAAACAGATTGAAGATAACAGGAAGTGACGCTGACATCGTAACAACCAAGTACGCTATTTTTGATCCTACCCACTGAACATGAGTAATGTGCTGCTGGTTTCTAGGAAGAATAAAGTATCCCGCTGATTTCCCTGTTTTTCCTTACGTTTTTAGACAAAAAAGAAAACAAAATGAACACTAGTGATAAAAACAATATTTAAAACACACCAAAATTACCATGTTCAGGATTAAATATTATACTATCACACTACTTTCATGACAACTTGCCAACAACAATCATGCTGGGATTCCAACACAAGTATTTATAGCAGACTTTATAGATTTAAGGCCTAAATGTAGACTAAAGATTTATTAATTTTTTTCCTATTAGGGCGCTTTTTAAATAATCCACAGCCAATTTCTTAACCAATGAAAGCCGATACTGGATGTGGCACAATCTCTTTAAATTGTCGATCTCAACTTTCTAAAAAACAGCCAAGAAGTGCTAAAATAATCAGCTAAATGTTAAAAACATGGTTACATCTCATGTGTACAAACAGCAACAATGCAACCCCCCCTCCTAGTACAGTTTTAACTGCTGTCATCATATGCGAAGACGCCGTTTGTTCATTCTCCCCGTTAAAACAAAAAACGTCCTCGGTGGATCCTACAGTAGTGCGTGGTAAATGTAGGATCAACTTGCATCTTTTTTTTTGTCCTCAAACCCTCGGATTGAGTAGATGTGGGTGATTCACTGTCATATTGTTCATATTTGGTTCAGTTCTCAAGTTTCAGAAACCTGTTTAGCCTTAGTACTGGTTAGATACTCGACCAGTTTGTAACCTAGCTAAGCACCAAAGGGTTGGAAATGTTCCATGATTCGCCGGAAAACTAAATCATAAACCCCCCTACGGGTCTTTGTCCCTTCCAGCCAGACAGGCGTCAGTCCGTTAGAGCACTTTTTGTCCTCTTCCCCTGCTTCCCCCCGCTGGATGTGACAGCACTGCCGTTGTAGCCTCTTGCTAACCCCGTTGCCTCGTCCGGCTGCTCCTCCTTGGCGTCCGGCAGCTCCTGCTGGATCTCGCGCAGGCGCTTTATCACTTCGTCGATGGTGCCGGTGGTCACCAGGTTGAAGTCGTGCATGCTGACCAGGTGCAGGAGGAAGTTGCGGCAGAGGTTGCGGCAGACGATGTGAGCGCCGACGTTCTCCACGAAAAGCATGACTGCTTTCTGCATCTGGTTGTCCGCTATAAAGCTGCATGAGGAAAAAAAAAAATCAAAGCAAGAACAAAGCAGAACCATAAACATAGTAAAGTGTTTGTGCTCAATTTGAATAATAAAACCGCATCACCAGGTGATTCTCAAAGCTATGGAGCACACCAATGAAAATGGGCTTATGTCTCCATTGACATGGTGACAGACGACACACAAAAGACCTATTATTAGCAATGTAGGAGTTTATTCCCACAGAGGAAGGTTTTCCTTACGACATCTATAAAGTATAAATCAATCATCTCAATCTTGAACCTGTTCACTAAACAACATAACAGACATAAAGGTCTTTAAATACTCAAAGTTGCTTAGATTTCTATTTTTAGCCTCAAGCAAATACAAAAACATGTATTAGTCGTACATTACTTTTTGGGCATTTTGAGCTTTGCAAGAATGAACCTTTTTTGTAACGTCTTCGTTTCACATTCTTTATGTTGTTGAACCTTTGATGATCCAAGAAGCTTTTAATTAATTTGGACTTTTTCTTTGGTCTTCTACTGTGTGGCTACTGTCGGCTTAATCCAAAGGTTTTGAGCATCGTAGGAGCATTGTGATCGGAAGGATAAGATGGGCAACGAATTTTTTTTTTATTAGAGCAGATTTTAGATGAACGGAAGGATGAAGGAATGCTAAAAGTTTGGATATGCATATTCCCACCTTGTTAATTAAACGGCAACTTATTTTATGCCGGTTAAGCTAAAGGTTAACTAAATTAACAAACAGAGAAAGTTTGTTAAAGGTCAACATTACTTCAAATATTTAAAGCTTGCACATCATAAGTGAACAATCTAATGTAAAAAAAAAAAAAAAGTCTCCAAATGTCTCCATTGAAATCTAATGTTCCAATAATCCTCAGAACGCAGGAAGGATCTGCATCTAAGACCATAAATGCTTTAAAATATTTATATTACAATAAAAAATATTTCAAAAGTCAAAATAATTTAATCAGACGTTTGTTTGTTTTTTTACTAGGGTAGCAGGATTTTTATTAGTACATTTAAAAGGCATTTAAAGGCTCACAAACAGTTAAGAGAACTCCTGACATGTAATTCAGACTTAATATATTAGAAAAATAAATGAACGCAGCGACTAATTTCAAGTCTATTTTACACTTAAACACCTGTTACGCAGTCATGGTATTTCCAAATAAATATAACTCGATCTTTGCTGCCCGCTGAGATTATCAACGTACCCGAGTTTCATGACATGCAGGTTCCAGAGTTTCATCACCTCCTTCTCTCCCTCATTGACGTCTGTAAACTCATCCAGTTGCTATAAATGATAAAAAATAAAAATCAGCAAATTAGAAATTTTCCCATAACTCTACATCGAGATGCGAAGGGAAATTAATTAAATATAAATTAAATATTTTGTGTTTTAACACAAATTCATGTCATAGAACACTGGTGAATATATTCACTATTCAGTTCAATGTATTAATATAGTGCCAATTTATAACAAGAAATTTTAATCCAATCATACAGAGATCTTTAGATGGGTTTTGTGGCTGATTGTAAAAAAAAAAAATTATGTAGTACATAGGTGAGGTAGAAAATAGGAGAAGCTGCAACGACTTGAAAACGCTAAAATCCAGCAAATTCGCTAACATGCTAAATAGTTTGCTGCATAGAAAATAACATGAGCTATAATACACCATGCCTGCTTTAAAGCATGGTGGAGGCAGCCTCATGCTGTGGGGTTTGCAAAACACAAGGCAATGCCAGAAGAAAACTCTTTAAATTGTGGGGTGTAAGGCTGCAAAGATTGGTAGATGCATCAATTATAAAAACAATTGATCCAGAATTTTATGTGTCGAATGGTACTTAAAAAAAAATAACACTGCTGCATTTCTCATCTCAGTCCACTAAATATTAAATTTAGTTCACTGAAGGGACTGCAGAGTCCTCACTTCACTGCTGCTTATGTAGCTTAACAACTGTAACGGCAAGAGGCACAGAGCTGTGAAGCAGTGAACATATCATTTATGAATGGTGGCGAGGTGCTGCCGACTGGAGCCGTACACAAAAAAGCAAAATAAAAGCAGTTTCTGAAGAAGATTAGAACAAACAAAAAAAAAGGAATAAAAGACAATGAGGAAGTAGAAGCTTCCATGTCTGAAAAACGACGACTAATGCCGAAACACGTGTAGACTACAGTTAACACCGAAAGATTTAAAATGAGACCAGTTAGATCAGTTGACTAATCAAAAAAATATTAAGTGTTAGTAGTACTATGTACTTTTTTGTAATTTTTAGAAAAAAAAAGATGAAAACTTATTTGCTTTGCATTTCACTTCACTTCACTTCACTTCACTTCACTTCACTTCACTTCACTTCACTTCCCAGGGATACAGAAAGCTTCTTGGCCCATCTATTGAAATCCCAAATAAAATACACAAGTTTGTAGTCCTATCATGAGAGATGATTCAATGAGACTGAACACGTTTGACAAGGAGCTGAATCTGGACACAAGCTTGAGGCAGAGTAAACACGCCCCTTCGAACTTGAAGTGGTAATAGGTCAAAGGCCACAGGGCTGAAAGTGACAGCATCTTCTCACCGTGGCCGTCTTCTCTCGGAGCCACTCTGGATCTCTCTCGTCTTCGCTGTCCACATCCATCTCTTGAGGCCGCAGAGGCATGCAGCTGTCACTATGGAAGTAGAGCCGGTTGTGTCCACTGACGTACGTCCTCTGCTGCTCCAGGTCTCCGTCCTCCGACTCCAGGAACTCCGACAGACTGGGTTTGGTTCTCTTGGGCCTATCGACGAAAATAAAATTCATTTTGATATGGAATTTTAAATGTAGATACTAAAGTGCTAATCTACAACAACAGAGCGATTAACATTACATAGCAAGTTACAATTAGGAGGCATTTACCTCGAAACCAGCACATGAGTAACTGCGGTTCTTTTAACTGGGCCGTTCCGGCTGAAAGCAAAGCCTGGCTGGCTGTGGATGTCCTGAGGGTTGCCCACGTAGGAGCCATCATAGCACTCATTGATGGATACGTCTATCCTTGGTCCTTTGGGGTGAGGCTGAACATTTTAATAGGGGGAAAAAGATCAGAAAACTAGGATGACGTATTTATTCAAAGCAGGACTTGGTACAAAGAGGAACACAAACACATTTTAAAAACTTGAGAAATCTTTAGTCAACCAGTCATTTCATTCCATCGGACATGTAGGGATCTTTACTTGTCCAATTAGAGACACATTTAAAGACCAACAATTTAGGACTTTGATTGTTTGATGGATCATTTAGAGACCTACAGCTGCTGTGTTATGAACATACCAGAACACTTAAAGCAGGTGTAGAACCTCTTAAGCTTACATGTCTGAGAGTACTCAGAGTACTTTATTAACAATATAATCTGTCAATACTTATGACAAGGAACTACAATGGACTAAGCGAACATCATGCGACCATGTTTGATCGGTTCCTGTTGTTTTTGTCTTTAAACTGCCTTGGGAGAATTATCAGCTGGTTCCCATCTTACTTGAATGTTACCATGTATTTAGCATTTTAAACATTCCAACAGTGGGCAGGTAATAATGAAGGACACAAGAAAGGATGGGATCAAAGGAGAAATGGAAAGATTGGAAGGAAAGGTAGAAAAGAATTAGAGTGTAGCTGTAAACTCAAACTATTTCCATAGATTTTTAGACCTTGTACAAACCATGGTTGTTTAAATAATGGTGGATTTAATGGTGCTATGGGGGAGGACGTTATAATACCCAAATTAAAAGAGCAACAGAAACATTGAATGCTTTAAAACAATTACTGCTAAATCCTTACCATGACCTGTCTTAATGAAAGGACAAATTCAGTTGACATTGCTAAACCCTTCTGACTTAAAACCTAAAGTATGGCAGAACAAAATACATAGCTGACATGAAAATAGAAAATAAACCAGGAAAACAGAGGCTGACAACAGAAAAAATGGCCGAACAGATATTTTGGAGATCCTGTGCTCCAACGGAGCCAAAGGTAATCTTAGACCTTCACTGCTGCACAAGCATAGCTTTGGATCAAATCTGAACAAGGATATTTTAAAGCGTACCATGTTTCCTCTTCCCATTTCTGGTTTTCTACCCTAACCAACCTTCAGAGTTAAAAACGTATTTCGCAATATAAGAGACTTTTTGATTAAGCGTCAACAGTAGCCTTCATTTGGTTTCTAAAACTATGTTTTCCAGCAATAGCTATTGGTGTATGTGTTATCAAAGCTACAAATTATACAATAGAAGTACTTTATTCATCCCCGCAGGGAAATTACTTTGCAGTTGCAGCATACAGACAAGGAGTAGAAATTTAAATAAAAAATGTGATTAAAAAATTGGGTGTAAAATGTAAAAATGCTTCAAATTATATGTACAAAAGCAAATGTGCAACAGATGCAGTTGTGCAAGTTTAACTAATAAAATAGCACCAAAAAATGAATTATGTTTTATTGTAGAGTGAGATGGCATTTGGCAGGAAAGATTTTCTGTATCTGTCCCTTCGACACCGGAGCTGAAGCAGTCTATGCGAAAAGCTGCTCCGCTGTCTGTCCACTGTGTGGTGAAGAGGTCCTTGTTGTGCATGATAGACAACAGCTTCTTCTGTGTACTCCTCTCCACCACAGTTTCCAGGGATTTTAGTTTCAGTCCTAGTACAGACTCAGCTTTCCTGATTATTTTGTTCAGTCTGTTTGAGTCGCTGGCTCTGATGGTGCTTCCCCAACACACAGCAGCAAAGAAAATGGCACCGGCAACAACACTTAGATAGAAGAATAAAAAAAGCTTTTCTGCGGTGACACAAACGCTATAGACCCCAGTATCCTTTACAAAGGTTTACTGTTTGTGGATAACAATGTACAATAAAGAAAAGTGACATCTATCCAATTTTGAAGTTGTTTCAAGAACTGCCCCCAATTGCTCGCAAAGAGCTACAGCAGGTAAATGCGCAACTAAAAACATAAATCACAGAACTATAATGAAGCTACAAGCATAAGAAGTAAAGACAAATTAATAAAGTGTATAGTGCGAGGTGGATATTGCATAAATGTAAAGAGAACTCTAATATTTGCCAAGAATTACATGCCTTGCCATGGAGGCTGAGGATGAAAACACAAAGATTTGAAGTCTGATGCTGTGAGAATGGCACAAAACATAGCATGATTGTAGCATTTGTCAGCTTATTTATTTATTACCAATGTGCAAACGACATAACCAAACGTCTGAAGTCCCTTCCTTACCACATAGTTGAAAATGAATCGCGAGTGGGAAAGCTTGAGGTGCTTGAGCAGGCTGTAGAGTTTGCCGCAGTTGAGCGTACACCAGGGACAGTGGAGATCGTCTCTCGCCTCGGTCTGCTGCCGTGTGTTATTGTTGTACAGAAACTAATGGAGAACACATCACAGAGTTATGTAGCTTTAAAAGGCAGGTCAAGGTCAACACAGACAAATTACTGATCAGCTTTACCTGATAAAATATACGGTGCTTCTGGCGTGGCTCGGATGGGACCAGCTCTTTCTTCGTCTGAGTGTCGGCGCTGATCGACTCTTTCACTGCTGAGAGTTACAAATGCAAAAGTTAACTCATAGCTTAATATAACGGATATTAAATTAAATTTAAGACAATACTACATTGTACAAATGTTCCTTTATCCCTGAATATGCGATAACACGTTTGAAAATCAGAGAAGTCCCCTCCAGACAAAACATCCGACACAGCTGTGCCACCAATTATACATGACTATACTAGATGCACAAATCTGGCTTTTCTTGGCCAACACAGATTTATGCTTCCATTTTCTCTACCTTTCAATCAGTGGCTACTAAATCTTCTAAGTCAAACCACCTCATTCCAGAGAAAACATTTTGCCAATTCCCGCTGACCAAAAGTAAGTGCAATGTGTCGGTTTTAATCATTTTCCAGTAATTATACCCTGTTTTTCCAAAGTTTCTATAGTCCTTTTGTCAGTTTTCTTTGTTCTGTTGTGGAGGGAAGAAAAATAAATGTAGTTTTTGTATTTTCCTGCTTTTGGTATTCGTCTATATTTTTTTCCTAGAAACAAAAGGACTGGGCTGGCAGCTCTGTAATACCAATATTGTTAATCTGGACGTAGACGCAGCTCATTTACAAAAAACGTTAACGTTGTCATTTAAAACACCAATTTAAAAGGAAACATGACCTCTTCCAAGTTTTAAAGCTGCACAAAATATAGTCAATATGTCATCATTACAGGAATGTTTTGAGCGCAATAATTGTTGGCTAATATATTGAGTGTTATGAACTTGCATTTTAGTCTAATATTAAGCCAGTTGGAAAAAGTCTCAGGGCCGTAGATGCTCGCGTTAGGCAATAATGATGTTTCATAAAATGCTGAAGGTAACACGATTTACTATTTGGGTTGTTCTTCAATAGATTTGAACAGAGTTTTGGATTTTCTTTCATCTCAATCTGATGTAGATTTTAAAACATCTGTGAGTTCCCTCTCTCAGGTTGAAAGGAACCGTTGAATTCATCAACAAAATGTTTCAACATTAACCAAAGACGACAACTAGCTGTTTATGTTTACATTTCCTAAACTAGCTATTTATCTGGTAATTAAAAAGCTAGCTATCGTGACAGGCTAATAAACTGGTGCATCTCCAGTAAATATACATCAGGACTGGAATATGAAGCAAAAAAGCAATGCTTACACTTTAGTTGTGTGCTACATGAGTTGATCTCTGTTGAAAGTTTCTCTGAGAAGTAACAGAAATAAGATTATGTACTCACTTACATTCTGCATAACAATAGACTTAATATAGGCGCTGTGTAACGAAGGTCTTAAAAAAAGGACCATTCCACCATTTACCTCATAGGAAAACAATTGCTTATTAGCACAATGAAACAAATCTAGTTCTCATCTCTGAAAGGGACTCAACAATTGCAGTTTTTCTTCTCGTTATGCCAAACAAATACTGCAGATTAAAAGGCCCAAAAACCATCAGGCCACCATTGTATCCTATCAGTTCCCTATAGAAAAAAACAAGTGTGACATAAACTAAATAAAAGAACCCCAAAAAAACTAAGCACATTTCAAAATCAACCAGAATTTGAAACAAAACTCTGTACGTACTCATAAGGGCTGCACGGTGGTGGCTGGTCCGGGTCTCCATCGGGCTGGTGGTTTCTGAGTTGCGGGTGGAAAGAGGTTTGGCCACCGGGGCAGTGGACTTTGCGCTGGCGTCACCCGTCCAGCGAAGCGTAAACTGCAGCGTGGGTCCCTGAGAAAACGTCTCGAATGGCGGGATTCTCTGTGGGACAGACACACAGAGCAGCGGCTCATTACGCGGACCGTCCACCCGTTGCAAGGATGAAACGCATGTCGATAAGAGAAACAATGTGGAGGGTGTAAAATAATCGTTGAACCAAGCAGTTTCAGCACGTCAGATTATTTTAAGATCATAACTAGCGATGCTTGATATATTTCTGCATTTGTGCAGCACGATACTGGAAATGTAACTAACTGTGCGAATTGTTTCTAACACTACAATATATACTGTAAGAAAAACATCATTTGAATACCATCTTAGGTTAGACGGCAGGTTAAACTGCAGAGATCTTACCTCTTCTTGTGAATGCTTGGTTTTGTTTGTATTGAAGTTATTCTTATTCATCCGGGATATTGAGAAATCTTGCACTGGAGAGAACTATAGACTATATAAATTACAATATAGGCCTTATTTGTTTTTGTTATTTTCATTCTCTTTCTCATTTATGCTTTCATCAAACAGTGCATGAAATTGTGGTATCAACATCTATATTGACTAATGTTATTAAATTTTTAACATGTCTGTATTTTACGGTAAGGTGAAATTGGGACGATATTAGAAGGCGGTGCGTATTTCCATATGTGATAGTGAAGCGATTCAAAAGCCAGGATTGTCGGGTGCTAAACTTAAGCCGAGTCAATGTCAGTGGTGTGGTTGATTTTCTTTTAAGAAGCCAATAAGGCAGGGAAATATTCATAATATCGGTATTTGGCCAAAACGGCAACATTAACATCAGAAATTGGCATTGTCCAAAGTTTTTATATTGGAGCTTTCCTACCTCCATCGCTCTGTAACCTTCAACATTGTGAGCATCGTTATTGTGTCATTTTTCAGTGTAGATTTTTCTACTTTATAGATTATCAGTCAAGTCCAATCAAACAAAGAATCCTTTGATTCTGGTCTGAGTTTCTGCTCCATATCTAAAAATGTTTGATCAGTGAACCAAAATCAACCACTTCTACAGAAAATCTGCAGAAGAAAACTGTTATAATCTGAGTTACGGCAACATTTGATCGCCTTTTCGGAAATCTGAACTGGGTTAAAACCATGGTGAAATCAGGTGATCAGGGCGACTCTGATCTAGAATGACTGATCGGGTGATACCATGTAGAGCTCCACCATAAGGGAAGACATGGAGCTGCCTTGCTTTGTGATTTACTTATTTTTCCAAATATGTTTAGTTATTAGTCATTTTGAGTTTCTTCCTAACATGTTTAGTATCAGTTCTCTTTACATCACAGTTTTAGATACATCTTGTTTCCTTTATTTGAGCTTTTCTAATAAGTCTGTAACATTTACTTGAGTCTTGGACATTTTAGGATGTAAACCCCGTTTTTTGTGAAAATCATCTTCGTCTTTTCATGCTTAATAACTCAGGTCGCCCACCTTGCCATCGAGGATGGTTTCCCACGTCGCCTGTTTCTTGCTCACGGGACTCTCATCAATCCCTTGCATTGAAACCTCGTACTCTCCATCCAGCAACTGCAGCCTCCTTTACAAGAATGCAGCCACTCTTTAAAAACACGTTTAGCCATAAATATGCGGGTATAGCAAGAGAGTAGGCAAAAACTGCTCACTGATTCTTATCAAAGACAGTCATCTGTGCAACATAGGTCTCTGTGGTCCCTCCCTCCTCTCTGTGGGCCGAACCTCTTTTCTTTCTACTGGGAGTTTCTGTCACATCTGAGCAGAGAAGTATAAGAGAATACATTACTATATATTATTTTTGGGCAGGAGCTGTACAGATATTTTTAAACAACTGTTGACAAACCGATATTCTCATTGGCCTCCCCGTTGACCAGACCGCTTCTCCCAGCGCGCGACACCCTGAAGAGGAGCGAGTAGGACTTCACCATGTGGCTGTTGCTGGGCTCAAACTCATTGCTGGGGACGAGTAGAGAGGGGCAGGAGCTCAGCTTGGTTTGCTTGGAGTCCGGATTCAAAGGCACCTGCTTTTTACCAGTAGGCACTTGTTTTATGGGACAGTTGACATCCTAAAGAGGCGTAGAGCCATGAGAATGATCAGCAGTGGGTAAAGGTCAACAGAAGGAGACGATCGGCTTCAGTAATGAGGCGTGAAACCATACCTTTCGTTTTTTATGGCAGACTTTGACGAGTAGCACCTCCAAAGACACAGAATGTTGCTCATTTTCTGAGTTCTGAGATGGCTTTTCTGTGCGACAAAATAAAAGCATCAAGATTAAACCTTCAGTCAGCCGAACACATCAAACACAATGGTGGGCATTTATCATGTTGCTCAATTTTAATTCAATTTGTAAAAATGTCACTTCATGATAAAATAGTGATTTCTTGCCATGACAAATAAGGGTTAATGATGTTTAAAAAAAAAAAGTATATTAAAACAAAAACAAAAAAACACTTCTTTATGCTAAGGTAGTCCTAATGAATCCTATTTCTGATTGCCATGTTTTTAAAGGACGGGGCTTTTAGCGTTGCCAACAGCTATTAATATTATTAAAAAAGGTTGAAAATTGACTGGGCTGTAGTCAACCTCTCACAGAGGGACGTAGTAGGAAAGCAAGCTAGGGCTAATCCAATACTGTCAATGGTAGACATGGTGCCAAAACAATTCATGCTGAACCCAAAGGTCCAGCATCAAGTCGCACCACGCGCTGCATTTTCAACCATGTTGTACCAAAGAGAAAGAGACCGAGAAATATTAACTTTTTGCATAAAGTACAGAAACATAGATTTATTACCAAAAGCATAAAAAAATCCCAGGGACTTTCTGGGAGAAATTAATTGGGACTGCTGAGACAAAATAGGAGATTTGCAACCAGTTGCATCAGCTCCACAGCTAGAGAAGAAGGGGGAAAAAAACTGCTTTACCTAATGTTGAACATGAAGAGGCTCAGTTTAGCTTTGGGTTTACTGAAAAAAAACAACAACAACAGACACACAACCAAACGGCTGCTTACCATCCTTGTGGAAGAACCCGGTGAATGTTAACTGTAGATGTGAAGACAAGCTAAAAGACATGAAAACATATGAAGAAAGAGTTTTAAACAGCGATGTCACACGCTTACTTTTTTGAAATACTTTAAAGCGTAAATCTTTGTCACCTTGGAGAATCCTGTTCCAACTTCATTTTCTGTACGGTCTCTAACATGTCATTCACTTTGAACGTTTTCCTACAAGTCAACAGGTACAAAAAACAAACAAATATTGAACAGTTCTATAACAAGGCCTGTTGTCTTAACTGTGAAGAAAATGCACCTTCTGGCATTTGTTCGATTATTTCTGTGAGACATGAAGGTGAGAGTCCTGTGCAAGAATATGGGCTAGAAATGAGAGAGAGAGGCAGAGAATCAGACTGGATGATCAGGTTAGAGTCTGTAAATATCCTAAAAGGAAAAACTGTAAGAGTTTACTTACTGCGATGATGTTTCTTGTACGGAGGAATCTGTATATCTGAGTAGGTTCTAGAAAACATAAGAAAAACGGCTCAGTCTGTCTCTCAGTCTTCCTTCTTTAAATAATAATTACATATATTAAAAAATGTTATGTGTACAAAGTTACTTGAAACCAAAAGCATTCGCATTCCTATTAAACTCTTCAATATCCCATTAATTGAAATTCCCTATTATACTGGGAAAAAGGTTCAACATATTAAGGTAACTCTACTAAAGTTTGCCGACATTGCATGTGGACCTTCATGTAAAAACTGTTAGGAAAGAATTAAGAGGCACAACGAAAACTACCTAAATGATCGTGAAAGGTTATGATTTCTTTTCTGAAGAAGAAAGTCTAAGAAAACCAACATTGGTTTCCAAGTTTGTGTTTGTGAGAGAGAACAGAGCACACACTAATGCATCTCTATTTATGTACATATAGTACCATCAAATCTTATTATACATATCATTTATATTGTTTATTTGCCATACAGAGCTCGAGGAGCAGTGCTCTCAAAGTTTTGATCTGGTCCTTAATAGTATAAGTTATTATTAAGGAAGATAAATCTAAATAAGCTTTTTGACTTTGTTTAGGAAGGAGATGCACAAAATATAATGTTTTATTTGTCCCTTTTTATTTTATTTACTACAAAACTTAGGTTTATATATACATTTAAAGATTTATGTTTTGTTAATACTTGGTCCTCACATTTCTCATATCCATATTTCAGACATTTGTTATGCACCAACTACAACAAAACAAGTTCCTTGTATGTCCAACAACATACTTAACAATAATAAATCTTGTTGCTCCTGTCCTTGTCATCACTCCCTATGTTTACATGGATATAAATAATCAGAATAAAGCTTTGTGCATGTAAATTAATGTCATGATCGGATAAATTATATATCTCCCCATGTAAACGTTACATTCGGACTATCTGATCAAGGAATTTTGAGCCTGTAATCATAACTAATAATAATCTACACTTAGAAATAATGCAAAAACTCAAGTCATGAATAAGAAAATGCCAAATTCAACAACAGTGTCACATGTATTGCTTCACAATCTCTTCTTTTCTCCGACGTAATTAATTATTAGAAAGACTCTTATCCTGTCAAATATTTTGGAAAACGCCTTAAAAGTATTTTTGGCTATGAAATATTTCTGTGTTAAAGAGGAGATGTGTTGATTAAGGGAAAAAACAAACAAACAAAAAAACAACAACAAATTTCTGTCTGATATAAACTGTCACAACTAAAAAACAAACAAACAAACAAGAGTAGCTTCTCTAGATAACTTAAACCGGGGGACAACTCTCACTTTCAAAGGCCTGCAGGAAGAGCTCATGGTCGGCCTGGATGTGCTCCATCTTCGGCTTCTTCACGGAATTCATCACCGCGGATGAGGCGGGGTAAACGGCGCCGTTTGCTTTACAGCTCGTCCCGCTCATGATGTGACCCGAGTTCTGGATGAGGGTAACAAATACAAAAACAGCTCACACGTGGGGAAAAAAAAACAGTCCTAACAAAGGAAGAGGTGAATATTTACAAGAAGTTAGCTTAGCAATTATTAGCCACATCCTCTCACGTTAGCAGCGTAGCTAACATGCTCTGCTAACCTTTCCTGTTCTTTAATGTGGAATTAAAAACTGACCAATCGTTAAATATAACATTTTTTTTTTACCGTGGGGTAAATATTGAACGTAGTGAAACAAGACCCACCCTGGCTGATGGCATTAATCTGTCAAACGGCTAACAGGTAGCAACAGCCGAAAGCCATGAAGAGGAGGCAGCGAAACGCAGGCTAATCAGCTAGCATTGCTAGCACGGTTCACATAGATATAAAAAAAGCTTAAGTTATGCTTAATTGTCCAGACCGATAAACGACCAGTTAATATTAGTATAAACCCTGGTTAACTTAAGCAAACCGATAAAAGAAGTTTAATTTACTGTTAGCTAAAAAAAAAACGCTCCCTTCAGTTTGTACCAAACAACAGAGAGAGAACAGGTTGTCAGCCAATAAACAACGAGCAAAGAGAGAGGGTAGTATGGCAGATCGATTTATCATAAAATGCGTTTCCTCTAATCATGTGTAATTACAACCCAGATATATAAAAATATGTTTTTACTTGACACTGTTAGATTTTAAATATCTTGAATGATAATTTATGATAGCTGCTTTTAAATTCTGACTCATTAAGAGGTATGGTAGAATTTTTTAACTTAAAATGGGTTTAATCTGATCATATTATATTACATCCAAGATCTGTAAAAATATACACATTTGGATTATGACTATCCTAAATGATCATTTAAGATATCTGCATTTAAATTGGGACTAGTAAGGAGTATAGCAGAAGTCAGTTTTGTCTGACTATCTGTAATTACATACCAAGTATCTGAAAATATTTGTTATTTCATTTTATTGTCCTAACTCATAGCTTAAGATATCTATATTCAACATATGATGATTGGAAGCTATTTTAATGTAATTTAAATTATATTGTAGCGGTTCAAAGGGTTTTTTCAACACATCTTGAATAATATAACTAGATTACTGTCTTGAAGTGTCACAAATCCATAATTGCAATTGATGATATCTCAAATGTAATTATGAGTAGTCTGCATTTTAAAAATGTGTGTAAGGCCCCTTGTGCTCACTCTGAGCTGTTTAAACAGTTACATTGTTAAATGTGAAGATTTGCAAGAGAGCCCCAAGTTTGTAAAATTAAAGAGCTACAAAAATTCCTTCAAGAATTTACTGTTTATTCTCTTTGGACACACACTGCCCTTTAAAAACAGCTTTGAAGAACAAAAAAAATCTACTTTCATCTCTTTTCCAAGCCTCCAAGTTCCAAATCTCTTTTCTTTGTCAATCTTGGATATTTTATAATAATAATAGTTTAAATAATAATGTAAGTAATTCCATTTGGAATTCCATTTTTTTTCCAGATACCTGAAATAAAAACTTTTAAAACATGTTTAAGAAATTCTCTTTAAAATAATTTTGACTTTTTGCCACTTTTTGCTCTCAAAATATCCGCAATTTAAGTTAAACTAATCAGCCCTGAAAATACATTTAGGATATCTTTACTTATAGTTATTACAAGTCATTGCAAAAAGATCTAAAATTTCGTTTATCAAAAGCTCAAATATTACTGTAAATATCTGAAATTCATGTAATTATAAAAATATAGAATATTGCAATTTAAGATGTCTCAAATAGCTATTTTCCTAATGATCCTAATCAACTAATGTGTCTAGTTATAAAATCAATTTTCAAATGTCTGGAATGTATGGTGAAGCCGATTTTAAATGAAAGTGGCCTGCCATACCAAGTGGCTTATTGGCCATTGAGCTCCGGATGTGACGTAAACCCCGCTGTGGCGTTCAGAGATTTTGCGGGAAATCAACCTCACCAGCTTTCGTATTATAATAACCAGATGCCACGACCTTCACACCGCCCTTTTTTTTTACTGATCTGGTCTGGGTTACATCTTATGAAGGTTTGAATGTTTTATTTAAAAAAATATACTAATAAAATGGAATTTAAATATCTGCATCTGCAGACTTAATTCATGTCCAAAAAAGGGAATCATTACTGGAATCTTAAATATAGTTGTCATTGTTGTTATCAAACCTAAAAATATAAAGAATATTTAAATAAATAGCTTTAATTAATAGAATGCTGTTGTTTTAAAGAACATAATAAGTCATACATTTTTTTGACTGCTCTATTATTTTAGCTTGGGAATATATGTTGGAAGATAAAAAGGTGTTTATGAGCAGGCTGATTTTTAGATGCAGATTATTAGCTTTAGTTTATAGAAGATGGAACTCTTCTCTATCTACAATCTATCTAGCTGCAAAACCGATTTAAAATCACCATGCAACTATCACTTGTCTGATGTATTATAAGTTTAAATACATGTTGGGGTGTCCTCTTTTACTCATTACCACAACTTACTATTTTACATCAAACCACATTTTACAAAAAAAGCCTTAAAGGCATTTTTCCAGTTTTGATCAATTAGTTATATTTAATAACTGTCATTATTTTGAAATCAATGTTAAATATCGTTTGTGTCTAATTAGGAAAGATTTACATACTTTCACTGGTTGTCCTTAACTTTTGAATGATAATGATACTGGTGTTTCAGTTTCTGTTAAAGCTTCTTGCATTTTTCTATTGTTTGATATGTGATCAGGATAGAAAAATAATTGCAATTCAAATACATAATGGAGTACATGACTAATATAATAAAGTATGCATTTTATGTTGATTATGTACTGTACTGTGTTGTATGTGAGATGAGTGTGTCGTGTTAATTGTTATTTGATACTCTGTAACCCTGGCGAAACAATTTCCTTCGGGATCAATAAAGTCTATCTTATCTTATCTTATATACCGTCAAGATGGTTTTATAAAATTCAAAGTAGAGTGGGAGAAATTAAAATGAGATCAACAAGGTAAACGAGAAATGAAGAGAGATTATTAAGACTGAGATTGGGACACACTGGAGTTAACAGCATCATATTTGAAATAACAAAGCATGACCCCGGAAATTGCTAATATTGTGGAGTAAAAGAAACAACAGAACGTGTCATTTTAATATGTAAGAGATATGAACGACAGAGAAAATGTATGATTGAGGAATTCAGAAGAAACATTTCTTGTATTAAAGGTATTACAGAAAGATACAGGAACCGTAAGTGTTCACATTTCGATCAGGTTCCCTGAACGTTAACTAACAGAATATGATCATTGACAAAAAGTGTTCTTTTTTTGTTTGTTTTTTATTAGGAAAGGGTTTAAAAATGCAAGCAAAATTACAAACAGAGGGCAGGAAACAAAACATATGACAACATAAATAAATAGACAATACAGACTCTACACAGTAAAACAATAACTATTGTGACCCACACTCCATTCCAGTAAGTGGCGCTTATGCGCACCACAAGTTGTTTAGCAACCGCCAATGAAATGCGAAGAAGAAGACGCTCTTCCGGTGTCGTGCGACTCCAGCGGATGTTGATGTTTTGTTTCGCTGCTTGCTGAGCGATATGTGAACTGTTTAATATTCCAGATCCCGTTCTCTCCGGGTTTTTTTCCCTCTTTGCTTCTTATTTGTTTCTTTGAAAAACAAAAGGGAAAAGGTTGAGCTGTTCGTCGGTGCCGTGTTTCTCCCGGTGTCACCGCCGGGGAGTGATGATGGAGGACTTTGACGAGATCTACGAAGAGGAGGAGGAGGAAGAGGAGGACGAGGACCGGGCCGCGGAGGAGCAGCTGCTCAAGTACGCCCCGGATCCGGTGGTGGTGCGAGGCTCCGGCCACGTCACGGTGTAAGTCACCGGCTAAAGCCTGCCGCTACCCCGGGGAAACTTTTCTACCGTGGAAATCACGTAAACGTCCGCGATCTTGGTGTGGAGCTGTTAGCGACCGATGCTAGCGCTGCTGTCCCTCAGCTAGGTTAACTAGCTAGCTGATAGCATAACAGCAGACTAAACAAGGCAGCAAAGAAAAGCTGCTAATTAAATGTACATTTTTACAGCCTTTATAGGGATTTATCCTCTATCATTCTTCCTCCTACCGGTTAATATTGTTGTTTTACGCGCTTTAGTGACACTTTTACAGACTTTAGCATGGCCCACACATGCCTACATATTCAAATATTGACCTCCTGTTTCCTAAATGAGGCTTAATTATTTCTACCTGTGATCCTGTTAATCAACTCCCAGCAATACTTATAGTTTAGCAACTCTCGCAATGTTGTTGATGGTCAGTGTTTTAGATTTTTTGAGAAGATGAATCAAAACCAGTTGAAGTTATGCAGGAGGACCAAATCAACTGTTTTGCTCTGCAGAAAGACTGTTACAATAAACAGACTCCATCTGGCTAGATTAGTCAAGTGGTCTACATTTGACCTGAGCTACAGAAAAGTTAAATAACTGAATGAAGATTGTTACCCAAAAACAGTAGTTAATAAGTTTAATATGTGGATAAAAGCATAGCTTTAAGTGGATTTACTGAGAGGGAAATCCCAAATTGTTTTAGAAAATAAAACTGCAAAGAAGAAAAAGCAAACCATAAAAACAAACACACAGTTGGTCTTGTAAATTAACAATAAAATTCAGTCTCTCTGTAAAAGGATAAAAAAGGTTAGGGACGCATAGATTGGTGGACATTAGATGTCTAAATATCTGATCTTCTTAGCTTTGTAAAGCTTTTTTATTCTGATTCAGATTTCTCTTTAAAAAGCCCAAAACATGAGAGAGAGAGAGACATAATTAGGTGTGTGAGAGAGAGAGGGTGCCAAAAATACTACTATTAAAAGATAGATTGTAGATTATGAATCAGGTTTTTATTTGGCTGCAGGATCTTATGTTTAGTGTAGCCAGCGTTTAACATTTCTACAACAAGACCCGTTTGTCATGTTGCAGAAAATGGTTGTTCTCAAATAGGTAATTACATAGATCTTCTCGCTCAGACTTTTTTTAAACACTTAATCAATGGTTAACTCATCTTTTAGTTATACCGTGAATGAAAATATGCGCCACACCTCCAAACCTCTTTCAAAAGATGCACTCAAAGGGCAACAGCATAAAAAAAAGAAGAAGTGGTTGTTAACATCTTCCCTCCTGTTTGGTTTTTAGATGACAGCGACATGTCAAAGATTGACTAACTTCGGTCAGCACCAGTGTTGATGCAGGCCTGTTGTGCATCCCTACTAACTCTTTCAGTTTGACTCTGTTAGTAACCGAATGACTTGGTAGCTCTCAGTATCATGCGTTTATTGGATACATTTTTACTTAATTATAATCTTTTTAGAAAGATAAGGAGCAGTAGAGTTATTCGAACTTTAGTAGTATACTAAAAATACGAGCTTCTTACACAGAACTGAAATTAGTTATAGTCCTTCGTAGAGAAGAACAACATGGACATGTTATAATTTAAAGCGATTCTTGAACGGAGTGGTTCACCTTTCCATGAAAAAGTCAGTCAGCAGCTACTATCAGACACAAGAAATTTAAAAAGCTTTGATTATTCGGGAAACAATTTCCTGCCACTGTTTAAACACAAATACTTGCATAGGCTGCCAGTCAGTGCCGAAGATTACTTAAAAATGTTAAGTATGCAAGTCTGTTCTCTTAATCCCTTCATACCTGAGGAATTATTGGAATCAACATAATCTTTTGTGCAAAACTATGCAGCTGCTGCACTTTGTGACAGAAACATTCCTTTGTGCAGTCAGAAACAATGTTTTTCCCTTAGCCTTGTTTTGCCTAAATAACTGCGTTTAATGCCGGTAACCACCTGTGGATCAAGGACTGGGAGTGTTGTTTTGCGACCATTACAACATAGTGGTTCATGTCTGATATAGTATATCACAGAGTTTTGTCGTTTATACATATCCTTCGAAATTGTACTAGTATTTATTGGTACCTTGTTTTTAAAAGCGAATACCTTTCTAGTTTTAACTAGTAATAATTTGTAGTTTTCTATAAAAAGTTAAGCTCAATTGTCAGTGCATGCATCAGGCGATAAAGTGACATTTTGTTGGCAGTCCAGCAGACAACAAAAAATAATGTAAAAGTGTTTTAAAAAGTATAACATTTTCATTCATATTAGGCTTGTTTTACCTATTAATATATATTATAAATCTACAAAAGCAATGTCTGAAGGCTTTTAATACTTTTTTTTTAACTGAAATTGATTTGTCCTTAAAAGCTATATAACAACAACAAGACTCAAAGTTATTTTTTTACCCTTCCTACTGCTGGAAGTCATCAAGTTAAAGTTAGTGTTTCTGAGAAAAAGAAAAAGAAAAATCACTAGAGGTAGGGTTTAACAAATGATATAAAACAATAAAAAAAATTATACATAAAGTTCCCATTTTTAGCTATAGTTTGCATTAGAAGCACAGTTGGCATGGCTAAAATTACTGGAAACATTCTTGAGAGAATAAAGGTTTTTCCTTTTCAGCATTTCAACGTTCAGCGTCTTTCTGAAAGGACGTCGGCTGAAATGGCAGGTTGAAGAAAGTAGATTCCTTTTTAAAATACTTTCTTAAATCTCTGTTTCTTCTGGTTTATTTGTTTTAAACTTCTCACCCATACTATGAATAGTAAAAAAGAAAGTGAAACTATGTTAACTGTAAAGAGTAAAGGAGGATTTTCAAACACAAGTATTAGCTTTTAAAAATTGACTTTAAACATATAACAAAGAGTTAGTCGAGGAGTTTATGGTCCGATGGGATTCTCGGTTTGGGTCACGTCACTCGGTAGTTGACTGAGCCAAGAAAGGGGATTATTGGCAAATCGGAGCTCTGTCTGAATGAGTAGTATTTCCACTAGACTGTACATTTTTAAAACACATTTGTTATGCGAGGTAAATGAATAATGAATTTTTCACTGACTCTGGTTATCTGTTGTTTTTAATTAAGTTGTGTAAGATGTTTTTTTTTGTTTTCCTTCTTACTCCCTAGGTTTGGATTAAGTAACAAATTTCAGTCAGAGTTTCCTTCTGCACTAACAGGAAAGGTGAGTGCGATACGAACTGCTTGCCAATATGTTGCATCCTTTAAATCATGCCCACACATGTTTAAAACTGGTCTGGGGAAACTTGTCGGACAACAATGCATCAGGGCCCATGTAGAGTGAAGGTGGAGCCTCTTCGTATATTACTTGGCTCCCAACCACTGAAACCTTTACAAGGTATACCAAAACTGACTGTTGGTTTCTCCTGACTGATGCGCCTGCCATCTGCTGGCATAATGTGGCACATACCTCGATACAAACTAAATTAAGCACACTGCTTATTTTTCTTTTAGCAAATAGTTGTTCATTTGTTTTCATTAACAACAATAACCTTAGCCTTCTCATGGGAAAAACAAATAGTCACAACATGCGTTTCTTACGATCGAATTGAATCACATTGTTTCTTGTTGTGTGATGCTCGGTTTCCCGCAGGTGGCGCCGGAGGAGTTCAAAGCCAGCATCAATCGAGTGAACAGCTGCCTGAAAAAGACCCTCCCGGTGAACGTGCGATGGCTCCTGTGTGGCTGCCTCTGCTGCTGCTGCACTCTGGGCTTCAGCTTGTGGCCGGTAATCTGCCTCAGCAAAAGGGTAGGAGGCGGCATCTGCTATCTTTCATTCACCGTATTTCTTGGACTTTAAGCGGCTTGGAACCCTTAAATTTGTTTGTGCGCCTTATAATCCTGTGCGCCTTATGTGTTAGTTCCAAAATCTGTAAAAATGTTTTGTGACTTTGTGAATCTCTCCGTTTGATTGACCGTCGTATCATTTCCTTGGACATAATACGTAAACTATTAATGCCCACCTCACCGCTACTGTGAAAAACCAAGTGAAGCAGATGAATCCGGAGCTTGCCATTATTCCAAGAGGATTAACAGCATAACTTTAACCGCTGGACATTGGTGTAAACATATGCCGTGATTTTTGTGCCACCAGGTTGAGCGCGGGGCGATACTCATTTGAGAGCTCTGATCTATTTGGAGCAACAATCATTTCAAGCGCGTGAGCACAAATCTCACACATGTTCGCTGAAGCCTGTTCAGACAAACTGCTTCGCTCGCTCAGGTTACTCGGATCTGTTTCTGCAGGTGGCACCGGAGGAATTCAAAGCCATCCACAGTAAAGTGAACAGTCTTGTCTCTCTGCTCGCAACGTTTTTGATCCAATCAAAGCATTTCTTTTGCAAAAACGACGTTCTGTTCAAGACCAGTTTCCAAAACCAATTTGAGTTGAGCGTGTGTCTGAGCAGCTCCGCACAAGCGTGTGTAAGATTGATGCGCACACGCTTAAAATAATTGTTCCATCAACAAATCTGAGCTCTCAAATGCATATCATGGTTCTCTTATCCTGGTGTCACAAAAATCACGGCATATACACAGGGCGTTGGAAGTGAAGTTGCGAGCTGCGTTTTTTAGCATGTGTCTTATAAGTACTGTGCGCTTATAGTGCAGAAAATACGGTATATGTATCTCGGAGTAACCCTGTTGGGTTTGCCCTCACATCGCTGCAGAAACAAGACAAGGACGTTAATGTCGGACACCTAAACATCACCTTTTAAACCTTTTATTCTTTCCCTCCCAGACAAGAAGATCAATAGAGAAGCTTTTAGAGTGGGAAAACAACAGACTTTACCACAAGGTGGGTAAACACACTGATTGATGCAGGATTTTAAAATTGTACACGATCTCTCATCATTATTCATTCTATTTTGCAGTTGTGTTTGCACTGGAAACTTAGCAAGAGGAAGTGTGAGACCAACAATATGATGGAATATGTGAGTATGAGTTTTAGACTGTTTGTTGCTTCTTAATGATTATTGTTAAGGTTTGAAGGATGGTATGTTTGACCAACTAAGTCAAGTGGATTTTATCAAAAAAGGCTGATAGATGCAGAAAACATGCTAATTGGTAATTTCTTATTACATTTTTTTTATAAATTTTAAAAAAATGGATGTGTTATTTGAAAAGGATTTCCGAAACCGTAGTGACGTGACCACTGAGGTGTATGGAGGAAAACAAGGGACAAAATTCAATAAATAAATATGTCATGAAATAAATAAATACATACGTAAATGTCGCATTAACTAATTAGACATTTAATATAACTTTTAAAAACAATTTTATCCCCCAAATGAAAATATGCAATATTATCGCACTTTCTATGTATTTTAAATAAATCAAATGAAATAATTATATGTGTTTTTAGAGGTCATCAGTCTCTGGCAACATTAATTGGGGTGTCACAGGTTTAAAAAGCACATTTTGTTGGTACGCCGCCTCATGAAAGGCATGTAAGGTTAAAGGAGTGTCAGTAACAAAAAAAAGCATACAACTGCACAACTCCACATCAACAAAGACAACAACCTATTTGTTTTGCTATCCACAGGTAATCTTAATAGAGTTCCTTCCCAAGATCCCCATCTTCAAACCAGACTAACGAGCCAATAGAAACGGCCAAAAAGGTCCACCGCTTCCCGGCCGAGGCTACAATGGCTGCGATACTCCGCCGTTTCAAGAAAACTGCACTAGAGTTTACATACATGTTCGGCATCCTTGTTTACAAATCCAGCAGCTGCCTCTCTGTTTTGTTTTGGGTTTTTTCTTTTGGTATGGGGAGGAATTTGCCATTGTATTTTGGTCAAACTGACACTGAGCTGAGGTGCTGCTGATCCGCTTCGACCTGCAGAGTGATAGCGGAAAAGTGGCCGTGGACGCGGACGAGGATTTTAAAACTCAAAGAGAAGACCGGACGCTCAAGTTGAATTCTGTGAGACAAAAACTGGATATTTATCACTTTTATCCCCCAACTAAGCACATAGCACAGTCGAACCAAAAGCTAACCTATTACTATGTTGCAGCATCTACTTCAAAAGTTAAATATGAGATTTCTTCCCTGAATCTTTACCCGAGGGCTTGGAGATGAGTTGTGGCAAAACTTCTGCGTTTATCCAAAAAAGAAAAAGGAGAACCAGATAGATTAATCCCTCAGAAAAATGTTAAAGTTGATTCCTCCTCTATTCAACACCCCGTGCACAACCAGTGACAATCACACACTGACTGCACTGTTTATTGTATTAATTGATCATTGTGCTACACAGTTTACCCAAAGCAATTTGGTTTCAACGTTGTTTGTGTCCAAGCGATTGGCAGCTCACCTGGCAACTGGGCAATGAAGAGACATTTCAATAATTTTGTTGTTGTTTGTTTTATTATTTTTTCTTTGTTTTTATGGATCAGGTTTTGTTTACTGTTTTCGTTGAAGGATAAACTGGTGATTCTTGCGAAATGTGCCAGTATGTGTTCAGGCAAAAAAAACACGCAATTAAACTATAAGGAAATACAGAAAATATCAAACTGCAGTTATTGACTTGTTCCCTACATGTTAGAGTCCAACACAAGAGTAAGAGGTCAACTGTTTGAGATGTCTACATTTATAATTGCAGATGTTTTGGTTGAGAAAGAAGTTTTCAAGGAGTTTCAAGTTGAGCAAACGCCTCTGAATATGGAAATATAAATCAAAAGCTGCACCAATCTTTTTTCTTTTGTTTTTCTACCCAGGCAAAATACTTCCTTAGGCAGAAACTCATCAGTCATCCCAGTTGGCCTTATTTAAGTTTTTTTTCCCCCCAGCAGGTTCACTTTCACTACTATCATCACTGTGGTTGGTTACAATTAACTACAATGAGATCAGGACTATTGGTAATTTCCTGGTAATTTCCTGGTAAATACAGTGTTTTTAACCACACACAGTTCTCTAACCAGGTTTAATTGCTTTTAAAAGAGTTGCATTTGCAAAAATGACATTGTATTCTATAGTTCATAGTTTTTAAATTTGCTTAATGTGCACAATGCAAAAAAACTTGTTGCATTTCTGCTCTGTACACAGCGACTTTAGCAGCATTACACGCAGGTCAGTTAGTAAGGCTATCTGCTGAGGTAGCTCCAAAACAGTACAATTTCCAGTTTTTTATTTTTGCAAATGTACAAAAAAAAATTAAAATAACCTTTCAACTATGAATGAAAACAGCTAAAATTATTCACTTTTTAATTTTCTCTCTGCATGGACTTTAGTAGCATAGGGATGGTAAATTGTGGTAAAACAATGGTATGCAATGAAAGCTGCAATCCGCCCAAACCTACCAGACAGGAGGGAAAACAGAACTTCTAGTATCCACAATAGAACATTGGAGGGAAATGATGGCACCTAAAGTAAACTGATTTCTTTGAGTGTTATCCAGGAATGCATCACAACTCAAAGCGCGGTTCAGTTTGATGACATAGTTAACATTTGGTAAGGAGACAAGGTGGGATCGATGACTCATTTTATGTGATTTCTTTGGTGTAAGGGATTTTGCCCTTTCTTGCAGACCGGCGTTCAAACATCCATGTACGTTTAATAAGATTATGTCTACATCAATCTGTGCAGTTTGAATAAAGCCACCCTGTTTTAGCTCGGGTGATCGCATAGGTGGCACTCAGGGGATATTCATAACAAAGTAGCATTAGTAACCCTTTTGTCGTTTCTATTCAACAGTTGCAACAGGGTATCATGTATAGTAGTACAAAGATAATGCATTACTTGAACAACTGAAATTATGCATTTGGAGTTGTTGTTTTTTTTTTTTTAAAGAAGAAAAAAAGCAAATGTCCAAGGTTTATTAAGCTTCCTGATGTCTCTGTGGCCGCTCTGTTCAGAAGCACATGGTGTACTTCACAGACCAACACAGAAAAAAATAATAATCTTAAAAGACAAACACAAAAATCAGCTCGATCTGGCTGGTTGGCATTTTAGTTCATCTGTCACTTTTTTTACTTTTGATCTCTGCTTTTTGTAAATCAGCGCATAAGGTGTTCATTTTGTTTTTGTTAATTTTTTGGTATGTGCACAGTGAATAACCAGATGCATATTGAGTTCTCGGTTCTGATTGTGTGTTTGAATCCTACACAGAAATGCATAATTTTTATATGATCCAGAGTATTGTGTGTGTGTGACAGAGAGTGTGCGTGAACAGATGTATCCACCTGTAGATAAATGTACAGTTATAAAACTACCAATAAAGAGACAACGGACTTCTTTGTCCTTCTTGATGTTTTTTTAAGTTTGCAACGAGAAGGCAAACAAACAAAGGTTTCCCGTTTTATTTGTTGTTTTTGAATTATTATTCCTAAAGCTGTGAGAAGTTTAGCATTCAACTTTCAGCAAGCCTTACATGGTATTAACACTTTTTAATTCTACTGAAATGCCAAAGAATTGCCTTTAACCCTCACCTTTCAAGCCGTGTGCAGATAAATCAGTGTACCCCAACTTTATTTATCTAAATATAAAAAATACTTAAGTCATTTTTTTTTATATAAAGGAGGAATAATTCAGTCAGAAAACAGGTTCAGTCATTATAGCTAAAAACTAGTCATCAAAATCTGTGTGCAGTGATGAACACAGATCCGAAACCTCAACAACACAAAGGCAATTATAAAGTTGGTCTTTTATCACCAGAGATCGCTCCCAGGAATAAAAGACTAATGTCCCGATGAGATCCTCGGAAACTCATCCACGCATTTATTTTAGTTAAATAGATTACTGCAAGAGTGTCTTCACGGGTCTACCTAAAAAGTCATTCAGACCGCTAAAAACTACAAACTAGGTAAATGCAGCTTATCACAGAATCACTTATCACTTTGTCATTTAGAAATGACTTTAGCACCAAAACTCATTAAGGATCTTTTGTTGCGTTACCAACCTTACAGATCGCTGAGGTCTGCTGTTCCCATTAGACTCTACATCCCAACCGTGAGGACAAAAGCGTTCAGTTTTATGCTCTAATGTGAACCAAACTTTCAGAAAAATCTAAATATCTTCAAACAGGGGCTAAAAGACAATGTGTTTGAAAGATTTTGAACATTTCCTTTCTCTTTTTTAATGTAAGGGTATGTTTTATGCTTGCTTATTGTTTTAGGTTTGAATGTAAAGTACCATGGATTCATCCGTTGTTGAAATTTACTATGTAACAAAAAACGTGTTCAACTTGTCAAAGTGTGACTTTGGAAATGTCTTTGAAAGTCAAAGTCAGTAGTCATCAACTAGGATGCATTATTCCTTTAACGATGCAGACCTTACTTAAGGTATACATGGAATTAAAATAGCAAAATCTGATTTAGTCCTAGGGACCTTTTGACTGAAATGTAATGAATGAGGTGTCATGATTTCAATGAAAATGTCATGTTAGTCATTCTAGATCATCTTCAGAGGTTCTATCTTGATAGCAGAGAGAAAATATGACAATTTGGGGAGAGAAGGGCAGTGGGAAGGAGGAGGGAATTACATTTAAGGAAAGACAGTGGAATTGAACACAGGGTCCTCTGTTGGCCTCAAATAAAAAAACATTACATAGTTCAGTTCCTTGCACTTTGTTCAAGGTAACAGTTGTTGTAATTAAATAAATAAACAAAAGAATTTGTGGTCAAAGTTCAGCTTGCTAAGAGAGATTTAACCAATCCTTACTTGGGGTGTTTTTTGTTTTTTTAACTCAGGCTGAGCAGAAACAAACAAGGAGGAGATGTAAAGTAAAAAAATTACAAATAAAGGAAAAACCAAAGAACCGAAACAACCGAGACAAAATAATTAAGACTTGAAATATTTGCTATAACCAAGGCATGCACGGCACTTAAGTCTATTTAGACATTCAGATGTATTTAGGAATAAAGGATCATTTCTTTGGTTGGTGATAATTTACATATATTTAAATTAATTAATTGAATGGTGAGTTTGCAACTCTAAAAATTCTTACAACGTAAATCATGAAGGATAAAGTGAGGACACAACATGCACTGCTTCAACCTACAGGTTTTTTTATTCTTAGGTTGTTTCTGTTTTCTTCTGGTTTTAGTTTAGACAGAAATATTTGATATTCTGACGACCCAGAGTTTCACGGCAAATTGGTTACAGAAGTCTGTTTTTTTTCTCTCTTTTTATATCAGAAACAATAAAGGTTTTATATAAAATAATTTAAAACTTTGATTTAATCTCAGACAACTAGTTTTTTTTTTTAAATGAAAAAATGTCAATGAATAAAATGTGAACAGTATTATGCTATGATGATGGTTTGGGATGTGAATTTTGGCTCCTACAAAAGCAA
Organism: Orestias chungarensis; assembly: GCA_032876305.1. NCBI lineage: Eukaryota > Metazoa > Chordata > Actinopteri > Cyprinodontiformes > Cyprinodontidae > Orestias > Orestias chungarensis. The sequence continues at coordinate 4,993,924 of JAVLVB010001108.1, forward strand.
ATGTAAAATATTATTATTCAGTTTAGATTTTGACTCCTGAAAAATCACTTTTAGTGTCTTTACAGCTCTTTTGCATCATAAACGTGACGGCATGGATGTGAGTATGTTCAGGATATAATGTAGTCTTGAATAACACAGCTGTTTGAAACAGATTATTTTTAAGATAACTAAAATAACATTCTTATTAATCAATACATGATAAAAAGGAAGAGCTCCCTAATCAGTAAAGTTTAAATAATTGCAATGTTTCTCAATTTAAACAACTAGAATCCTTTTAGAATAGGTGAAGAATGGGGATTTTTTTCAAATCATACATGTTTCTTAATTTATTGACTGGGAGGATGAAAAAAATATTATTTAGAAACTTATTACCATGAACACTGTTCATGTAAAACCATGTTAAAGGTATTGAGTTGTGATAGTTTTTATTTTTTGATCTTCTCTCAGAAACAGGCCATGATCTGCCGCTTATTCCTCCCCCTTCACTGTTGACTTTGATTATGTCAGTTTTACAAACTCAGCGCAATATCTAGAGGAGATAATATGCAAATTAAATAGTGAAAGATCACACATTAAAGAAACGGCAAACACAGAGACCCACAAAGGACTCATTGAAGGAAATTCTGAGGATGAGGTTTGTTCCAGTCATTGTCCTGTTGAGTCTTTTCTCTCTGGGACTCTCAGCTCCTATACTGGGTTGTGATAATCTGCTGAAAACAACAAATGTCACAAATGGAGAGGTGAGCCACTGCCTGCTTTTTCCTGCACTGATAGCATGCGAAGAAGCTCTTAAAATCTCTACAAAAGTTTGACGTTCAGTCATGAATAAATTTGGAAATTTACTTTAAGAGTCAGTGTGCTTTAAGAATGTTAAAGTATATATTAAGTCACAGAAGTGCCTTTCAATATCAAAGTACAGATGAAATGTGATTAACAGCTTCCTGAAAATAAAAAAATACAGACTTTGATAGTTTTAAATGTGTGTGATGACCTAAAACTGGACCCTAAGGCATTCTGATAGGTCCACATCAAAGGGAGTCTTACACCATATGTTTCTGTTTGTGCTGCAGATGTTGGGACAATGGCTGGCTGTTGTTGGTGGGGCTCCGATGACACAGACACTTACCTAATGATTCGTGACTTTGGCTTTGCACTCTGGGAGCTGAATGTCACCTCACGGAAGAACGTTCTCGAGCTTTTCCAAGTTACACACACGCCGTAAATCTATTCTTTTGAATCAGTTCATTATTACGGATTGGACACAGTGTTGGACACAGCATGCTTTCAGTTGTTTGTCCAATATTTTAATGATCAGACAAATTTTAATGATCCACTCTCTCTGATCCCTTTAAGAGTGAATTCAATCTAGCTAAGATGGTTCTTGGCACCTTGTACAAAGAGTCACACGCATAAATCACAGAGGAATAATTTGGTAAATAATGGGCCCAGCCACAAATTAAGCACCAGAAACACATTTTTATGGCTGACTGCTCAGGTGAACTGAAAATTTAAAGTAGGCAAACAAAAGAAAATAGTTTCTAAAAAGTGTTAGTACATGCAGAAAATTACATACGATTAAAATGTAGGTATGATTTAGCTTCTGAAAGAAAAAATAAACTGTAAAAATGATAAAACTCCAAAATAATAAATTGCAATCTTGATGACACTAAATGCTGCTAGAAAGCTGTGGGTGATCAAGATAAAACCAGGCCTGAGTCAAGTTTGATTAAACCCAATTTATATTCAATTCAGTTTAATAATTGAAATGTTTTGGAAGCAGACTGCAATAGCAGATTACAAAAACAGACCACAAGGAAAAGATCAATGTAGCAGAAACCATCAAATACACACAAGAAACAATGAAACCCAAAACAAAATCAAGCCAAAAACCCCAAACAAGCAAGAATTAACACAGAATCCAGCTTTTTTTAAAGTGGTTTGCGTAGAAAACATTAATGAAAAAAGAGTTCACAGGTGACTGACAAACATCACAACAGGATTTGTTTTTAATGCGGGATGAATGCATTCATTCAGTCTCCTCTATTCCCCCACCCTGGTTTGTATTTTGTGTTTTCTACCTTAAAGAGCTCTCGCTGCTAACAGATTGTAGCCACTGTCTGGTCTGTCTTGAACAATTCCCTTTTGAAAGAAATGTTTTTACCAATCTTCACATATTCAGTGAGAACGACAAAAACTGGACTGTCAAATTGTTAAAAAAATAAAAAGCAGTTGATTTGAATGCAGAGCTCTTGTCAAGTCTTAAGTTGTTAAATCTGTATTTTCAGGCAGAACAAGGAAGGTCTCACCGTCTGCAAGGATATTTTTTGAGAAGTATGCAAAGTGTCTACGAATGTTCCCGTTCATAAAATTTGATCCAAAAAAAAGGTAGGATAATTTGCTTTTCTTTGTCAACACATGTGGCAACTTCTTACTTTTTAGTTAATATTTATACATCCACAGATATGTGTGCAAAACACACTACACCCTCCTAGAGGCTCAGCAACAACCAAGATTAGAGACTGTGACTTAAAAGACATGCCAATATCAATCTGATTTTTAATGAACATTTTTTGGAAAAAGTAAAAAAATTCAAAGGCATATTCAGAATAAAATGGCATAATTATTACGAGTCTCATTCTATTTATTATTAAAACATATATTCTTCTATCCATTTCCGACTTTTTGAGTGAAGAACAAGACATTTTTTCATGGTTAATGGTTTAAATCGTTTTAAAAAGCGATTTAAACTATTAACCAGACCAACATGGCATTGATCATGAAGCCACACATACATTGGAAACTCAATCAGCGTGACAAGTAAAACGAAAAAGAACGTCTAGTTGGGAATATCAGACAAGATTTTCTTTAGATTTAATTGTAATTGTTAGCTTTTTGGGTCAAAATGGGTAAAAAGGTGATTGTTTTTAACTCTACAAAGACTTTAATTAAAATATATATTATATTGTTGGTTATATTATATCATTACACATACATTGGACCACATTTTGTTAAAGCAACACTAAAGAAGTTTTAGATTTTGGTTGATTTTCGAACCCAGTGTGGACAAAAGATGTAGAGTTTTGCCTGAATGGAAACTGCATTTCCCATCAGGCCCAGTGGATAGCGTCATAAACTTCTGATCACCTGGTCGCGTGCAGTTGGATTGAAGTACATTTCTGTTTCCAGTGACTGTGTGAAGGATGAAGGTAATGAATCTAATTGTGGTCAAACAATGTCATATGATGATGTTTAAAATAAGAAATGGGAGAAGTGAAATATGGCGTAAAGCAGTCAGCACATTTGTAGTTGTTTTGTGTGGCAGGGTTCCTGCCACCCTCCTCAAAGTTGCTTAGTGCTGGTAAAGCAATACAGACCCCTCGGGCGATGACAGAGGTGTCAGTCAACCAGCTGTAAGTCGACATATAATCACAAAACTATTTTTTGAAGGTTGAAAAGTTAGTTAGCGTAGCTTCAAGTAAGATCAGATAACTAAGAAAATGTCCTCATAGTTACCAGTAATGTACAAAAAGTCGGATTCCTTTTACAGCATTAAGCTCCCCTTTACACATCAGTTCCACCACCAACATCTCTAAAACTATTTGATATATAATTACAAATAAAAATGAACCCAAAGGTCAAAAAATATCTAATTAGTCAAAATATAAAATGATACAATAATTAGCTGATGCTCATTTTAACAAAAAAAAACAAAAAAAAGTAAACAGGCAGAAGACAAAACTCAACACAATTTTTGCTCCTTGGCTTTTTATTTCAGTAAAATAATATTTCCATTCATTTTACTTTCTTGAACATGGCTGAGAACGAGTCGATGAGTGATTCTATCCCTTTGCCAGTTTTAAGAAACTCATCCATGAGGTTCAGGTGTCAGAGTCAAAGGGAGCTATGGCACTTAAGTCCATACTGTTTGAGTCTTTGGAGACCGATGGATCTGGGCAAAAACCTAAGTGGTAGAGAATGAATAATTACTCTCATTTATTCTTAAAAAATATGAACAAAAAACAATAAACATAGCACCATGACCTTCTAGGTAATGATGGCTCTTGTAACAAAAATGTCACAATCAAGCGCATTTCTCTGACAAAACCCAGTCAGGGTTCTAACGCGTTAGATCCAAACTGCTCTGCTTTTCTGTCTCTCCTACCTGAGAGACAGAAAAGGGGGGGGGGGACAATGCACTTTGGTCAAAAGTTCCACTTGTAAGTATAATTATGATTTGATTGTTGAATCTGTTAAGAGTCTTGTTATACGGCTATATGGTAAATGCAGTTGAATTTAGACAGACTTTACATGTGTTGGCCTGAGAAACAAGCTTACTCTGAGCTCCATACATCCTCAGAAACCAAACACACTTTTATAATATAACTCATTATTCAAAAACTTTTTACCGAAAATACTTTGAAACCATCACCAAAGATACTCTAAATGAGCAAAATACAATTAAAAACATACTAAAACTTTAACTTCGTTTACGTCTTCTCTGTAAAATATTTGAACGATGCCACTCGTTGATAAGTTTAGTTCCCCAGACGTATAGATTAATGATGGTCAAATATAAAGCTCAATAAACAGGCTTTTAAAGGTGATCAAATGTCCGTTTTTTTGTTCTTACTTAGAAGCTGTAGACCCTTGTAAACGCTTCGTCCAATTGTGAAGTTGGAGTACGAAACTAAGCAATCAGAGCAGCCGGTGTTCAGGAGGAAGGCAGCTGAGCGGTAAGGATGTGCTGGACAGAGACAAACGTTCAAAACGTGTTTAAAATGGATTTATATGCACTGAAATAAACAGCAGTGTGTTTGTGTCAATTTGTTTATATTACTTTAAGGATTAAATAACAGTGACTACTCACACAAAATAAGAGCGTTGTTTTCCAAGGTGAAGTTGTATGTCGCGCTGAAGCAAAGGTCAGACCTTTAACAGAAGACTTTTAATTAAAAAAAAAGACATTTCACCTACTTTATGTTTCAGCCAGGTCAAGGATTTATTTTCAAAATCTCATAAAATAATATGTATTTTAATGACACTCGACGCAAGGTTGCAACTCTAAATCTGAGCCATTAAATTACATTTTTGGATTTTGAGACGCTCGACAACTTCATCATCTTTGGCAGCAGCTTGTGTAAGGGGACGTTCATTGTCTCTGCGATGTAGTTCCATCTTCCAAGCAACTGGAACACATCAGGTTTGTAATTGTTTTCATAAATCGTACGAATGCAGAAGTAAGAACCAGGAGACCTGCAGGATGTCTCACCTGATCCCTCCCACCGATCGGGATCCTCTGGGTTAGACTTTCGCAGTTTGTTGTAGGAGCTGTCTGTCCAAGAGACAGAAGAGCGAATGCAACAACGGCGACGTGAAGAGACTCCATTGTGGCTGGCTCGCTGACTGTCCTGCCCGGGGTTTAGATGGGTGCTTTAAAGAAGCACCCATCTAAAGAAACTTTACTCACATGTTCACTTTAATTGACCCTTGTAATTATATTGTTAATTCTTCAATGTGAAGTTTACTTTAAATTGTATTCTTAATTTTAAATACATTCTATATATTCTAGATATATATATATATAGAATATATATTCTATATATATATATTAATGCGTTTCAATACCAGTTGTACTGTGTGCGACCATGTACGTGACAAATGAACCATGACTTAATTTGATTTCAATCTCTGGCTTCCTCCCACTGCTCGGAAACACGATCGTTAGGTCAATAGGTCATTTTCTGTTTGGTATGATTGCGTGCATGGTTGTTTATCCCGTGTGTCTCTGTGTTGCCCCGTGATGGCCTGGCGACCAGACCTGCCTCTCCACGTAGCTACAACCACCTTGCAAGGACAACATTTGTAGGCAGTGGGTCAATAAAATAAAGGTTTGTGGATGATTTGTTAGAGAGCGTAAATGTTGCCCACAGGGTTTTCTGTAAACTTGTAAAACTACATGTCTAATAAGAAAACATAGAATTTTTTTTGTGTATATGGGTTACTTTTATTAGTGGTGTGCAAGGAAATAAAAGCTTTGCATTCTTACAAAAATAGTAGTATTGCAGTATTTAATGCTTCTGGTAAACATTCTACATTGATGTAAGGAGAAGGTTAAAATTAACCATACCTCTTTGCAGAAAATAGTCTGATAGAAAAATGTCTCCAAAAGCTCCTAAGTGTCATCTTATTGCCGGATTTGCAACTATTAATGTGAAAAGCTTTGTGTGAACAATCAGAAAGATACTTTATAAGTGTTACTTTTATTAGAGGTGTGCAAGGAAAAAAAGCTTTGCATTCTTACAAAAACATTAAGGCCAGAGAGAAAACATAAAACACGTCTGAAAAATGTTTTTAATCCCTAACCCCGTATTGAATTAAAGTAAAGGAAATTTGGAAACATGTCCAAAAGACCTTAGTCACTGGGCCACAGTTTGCCAGTGCACAACTAAGCAAACACTTTATTTATTATATTTCTGCAGCAAACATGCAACATCGTGATGTTTTACACTCACTGTAATGAGATGACACTAATTTATTTGTGCATATATACTGGACCCTATCGGCATATATACTTTATTTACTACAACAGCATAAACAAAATAAATGTTGTTAACGTAGACACAAAACACACAGAAACTGCAAAAACATCAGCTACTCTTGACTTGACCAATAAGATGTCTGTTTTCAACAACTCAGTTAAAAAACATGTCAAAAACTGTGTCCAGAAGTCTTGCCACTGTATGTCCCATCTTGGCCTGCAGTACGGCATTGAGGGCGCTGAGGCCCTCGAAGGGCGAGATGTTGTCCGGGCAGATTTCTGTTTGAGAAATAAAAATATTCAACAATAAACAACAGCCAACGAACGTATGTTGGAACACGGAAAGATGTGCAGATATTCTCACCGCTGTTTGAGCCTGACAGTATAGGTGTTGGCATCCGAAGGCATTCTGCTTGTTTCTTCAACAGCTCCACTGCTCCAGGTGAGACACTCCTGCTTTTACCTGAAAACAAGCGTGTCTCCTTTTAATTGAATCTATCTTTACAGACCAGGTGGGTTTAACTGAAGTCTGTGTAACATGTTTTACTAATTTTGATGTTCAGTGCACGTCCAGGACAAAGAAAAGCAGATTTCTTTTGTTTTAAAAAAAAAGGAAAATGTTTTCTTCTCACTAAACATAAGAAGGCTGGTGAAATCATCTTTTCCAGAGATGACGTCCTCTTTGGCGACAAGACAATCGGCGCAATCTGTTGACAGGTAGACCTCCTTAAGGTAGAAAGGTTCCTCTGAAGACAGCAAGCGCAGCAGAAACCATCCAGCTAAGTGAGTTGTGCTAACATTCATGTGCACAACGTTCCACCCGTAGACCTCCTCTTCACTCACCGATTAACATTGTGCTGTTCTCAAAGATCACGTCGTATGATAAGCTGGAGCATTTCCCTAATCTGTAAGGTAAAAACATTCAAAATTGACAAGAAGTTTAGTTTAAAATACATCTAGATCAGGAGTCAACAATCTTTTTTATTCAAAAACTTTCACTCCTCCTGCCACCAAATTAAACTAAAAGCTGATTTCATAAATATGTATGTCATAACATGTTAGGAAAGCTAACAAAATAAAAAATAAAAATAAAATGAGGCTTTTTTTATGTGCTACATGTGCAACAAGCAACATTTGAATCTAGTAAATGTCTGTTGCAGATATTATTTGCAGATTTTGCTTAGGAAATTGCTGAAAAACCTTCAAATCAACCTTTATTGTTGTTCCTGTAATAAATTAAAAAAAGAAACACATTTCCAAAAGGATTTCGTAACAATCACAGTGGAGGGGTCAAAGAACTGACTGTGGCTCTGGAGCCAAAGTCGCAGATACTGGTCCAAACCAGGGGCCAATGACAGTTTTCATTCAAACAAACGTTTTAAATATGAAAGACACCAAAACAATTTCTAAAAATAACCCATATTTTTAGATGTTAGAACATTATTGTTACTATTATTATTATTGTGTAGAATTAGATTAGTCTCCTTTATGAATATGGAAAATGATGAAGGATAGGTTGTGTAATTTAAAGCTGGTTACTTTCAATTCTATTGTGGATTTTGTTTGCCGATTTTAAAATCCCTTAATTATTACATGGAATATAAAAAAACTTAGGTTTTTTGAACAGCTTGAGTGAAGGGACCAAAGAGTCACAGATAGCCGATAGTTAATCTAAACCATTATCTCTTCAATATTAGACTTATTTGATGTATATTTCTCTCTTTGGAAACATGTGGTTAACAGTGCTGTTGTGCAGGCAGCATTACATCCTCTGACTCTGGAAAAGGTTGAGAACGTTGCTGTTGGTGGTGACACTAATGTCCAACCAGACGCTGGTCATCAGGTGAACCAGGGAGCGACTTCCCGGGATGTCAGAACTTCCCCCGATGAAGTACCACCGACCCAACATCTGCATCACACAGACATCACAGGATCTCGTCAATATTTGTTGGAACATAACTGTGTAACACTTTTAGAGGCCCCAGTAACGGGAAATAATTATAGTTACTGTAAGTGTCTGAGATGTTGAACGAAAAGAAAGTCTCACATTTGAAGTAACAATTTTAGATTTTTTCCCAAAGCTTCAAGTATTGCTTGTAAAACGTCACAATAGATTAAAAGCATATTTACAGGAAGAACTTGGAACTTTGCTTTAGCATGAAAAACATTCAGATGATTGATTTATATCTATAGACATAAGAAAATACATGGAATGTACAAACCTCTCTTTTCTCTCACTTTTCTTTCAAAAACATAAATATCTCAGAAATAAATATGTCCTGTAATATCCAACTCAGGACATAAAGTTAAAGTAAACCTGTTACTTAAAGTGTTACCTGTGTTGATTTGATGAGAAAAAGAAATATGTGTATGTTTTGATAACAATTTTTATGCAGACTTTGGTTTTAAAGCTTATATAAAGCGTTTTTCCTAAATGCCAAATCAGTTTTTTTTTGTTTGTTGTTTGAAATGTTGTGTTAGATTTAACTCCCATTCGCTAACATTTTAGAAAATACATTTATTTCCATCCATCCATTCATTATCCAACCCGCTTATCCTTCTGGGGTCTGCTGTCTCTAGCTTACAATGGGCGAGTGGCATGGTTACATCCTGGACAAGTCGCCAGTACATCGCAGGGCAACACAGATAACTAAATGTACTTAAATAGGTGAAAAGAGTAGATAAAAAAATATGTATGCAAATAAAGTTTTTATTTATAATGTTCATGCAGGGACTTACTTCTTCTGTGCTGACAGCTATCGGCTGGAGCAGAGTTTCACAGCCGGTCAGAGGAGCCGAGCGTCCCAGAGAGAAAAAACTCAGTAAAAAAAACGCAGCAACAGACTTCATCCTTCCGATTAATCTTGGATTTTCTTTCTTTCTAAGAGTTTACTCCTGTGGCCTGTACGGTATCTCCTTTGTTTTTTTTTTGTCTTCTGAGCTTCTCATGTATCACTTCAGTGTATCATACATTACATCTAATAGGGGCCCTTCTGCATAACATATATTTAAGGGTTTAGGAGCTGATGTAACCAAAGTAAACAGTTAAAGGGAGCAAACAGACTTTGGCCTTTTTTTTTGTAAGGACGATGGATCAGGATCACATAGAAGTAAAAGCTTTGTTCAGTTGTACATAATTGTATTGCAGTATGTGAACTTTGGTAGTAGTATAAATGATCAGAATTTCAACATTTATATCCTAATTATCAATCTGTTAGATAATTTGGACAGCTTGTATTTTTTGGTAGGAATCAGGTGTGTGGAGCTTTTCTGAATCTCTTATGATCTCTACAGACATCTGTAATTTAAGGTAGTGAGGGGATAAACATTTACAAATCATTTATGGCTCCTGAAAAACTTCATTAAGACTTTTGTTTTAAACTGAAATCAAAGACGCACAATTTCAAAGTTTTGTATGGTCAAAACAGAGAAACCAAAAGAATTTCCAGGATACATGGACTTTAAACATAGCAGCTTCATGTGTTCTCGTTCCTTCATGCAAAATGTTTTGCAGTAAAATCCCTGCAAATCTGACCTTTGTTCTCCTCTGATATCACCAGCAGTGCTAATAGAGCCCCGAGAAAATAAATGTTAAAATCACACAGCAGCGGGTCAGTTATTCATGTGACGTGGAAAAATGGGATAATCTCACATGTTCAATGTGCATTTAGTTAAATGTGCTGACAGGAAAATCACACATAAAGCATCAATGGAATTAAAATGTATTGCCTGGATTTGGAGTTATACACAATATTAAAGTGGAAAAACCACACAACAGCTGATCCAACGTTGATGTAAAGTCCTTAAAACAAGTCAAAATGAGGCTCAGTATTGTGTGTGGCCTCTACGTGCCTGTATGACCTCCCTACAACACTTGGCCTTGCTCCTGATGAGATGGCGGATGGTCTCCTGAGAGATCTCCTCCCAGACCTGGACCGAAGCATCCGCCAACTCCTGTACAGTCTGTGGTGCAACGCGTCTATGGTGGATGCGAGACATGATGTCCCAGATGTGCTCAATCAGATTCAGGTCTGGGAAACAGGCAGGCCAGTCCACAGCTTCAATGCTTTCATCTTGCAGGAACTGCTGACACATTCCAGCAACATGAGGAGTAGAGTTGTCCTGCATTAGGAGGAACTCAGGGACAACCGCACCAGCATATGGTCTCACAAGGGGTCTGAGGATCTTCTCTTGGTACCTATTGGCAGTCAAGCTACCTCTGGCCAGTACATGGAGGGCTGCGTAGCCCTCCATGATTGGCCCCCTCCATGGACCGCGGTACGTATTGACGTCAGTTCCTGTTGCGGTACTGTGTCGGTTGGCGTCTGCTAGCTCTGCGCGCTCTCTTATTACTCCGAATTGTCTGTACTGAGACGTTTGTAGCTAATTCTTAACACACCTTCATGTAAATCACACATTTCTGTTGCTCCACTGAAGTTTTTAGAAACCGTAATTGTTCTAAACGGAACTTTTTTGTGTCGTGAGCACTCGCTAGCTTAGTTAGCTTAGCTTCTAGCGGTGCTATGGCTTTTACCTCTGAATCACAATCAGGCTTTATTGGCCAAGTATGCTCACACATACAAGGAATTTGTTTTTGGTTACACAGATGCTTGCAGTGCACAAAAAATACAGTAAAGAAACATTTGTAACATTTAGCATGTGTTATTTATATATTTTTAAAAAGTGCAGTTTTGTGCAGTATAAAAACTATAGAAGTTATAAAAATATATAAATGAATTGTTCAATTGTTCATGAGAATAATGGAAGTTGGAAAAAAGCTTCTCTGTAGCCTGGTCGTACGGGTCTTCATGTGGCTGAA
>JAVLVB010001108.1:5005380-5029342 GCA_032876305.1 Orestias chungarensis
TGATGATGGAGTTGATGTTGCTGTCCCACTTCAGGTCCTTGGAGATCGTTGTGCCCAGGAACTTGTAGGACTCCACAGCCATCACAGTCCTGTGTAGGATGGTGAGTGCTGGCAGGGTTGGGGGGCTCCTCCTGAAGTCCACGGTCATCTCCACTGTTTTTGCTGTGTTCAGCTCCAGATTGTTCTGACTGCTCCAGAGAACAACCTGATCAACCACCCGTCTGTAAGCAGACTCATCACTGTCCTTGATGAGAGCAATGACTGTTGTGTCATCTACAAACTTCAGAATTTTAACAGAGGAGTCCATGGAGGTACAGTCATTTGTGTACAGCGAGAAGAGCAGTGGGGAGAGTACACAACCCTGTGGGGCGCCCGTGCTGATGCTTTGGGTCACTGAAGTACACTTTCCCAGCCTCACCTGCTGTTTTCTGCCAGTAAGAAAGTCAGTTATCCACTGGCAGGTGGAGGCTAGTAGGCTGAGTTCAGTCAGTTTGCTGTGTAATTGTCCTGGAATAATTGTGTTGAAGGCTGAGCTGAAATCCAGGAACAGAATTCTTGCATAAGTTCGGGGTGTTCAAGGTGTTGGAGGATGAAGTGGAGACCCATGTTCATTGCATTGTCCACCGAACGGTTGGCCCGATAGGCAAATTGCAGGGGGTCTAGCAGGGGGTCCGTGATTTCCTTAATGTGTTTGAGAACCAGTCTTTCAAAGGAATTCATGACCACAGAGGACAGGGCAACAGGTCTGTAGTCATTTAGTCCTGTGGTAGTTGTCTGTTTAGGAATGGGTATTATTGTGGAGCTTTTAAAACAGAACGGAACAACACACAGCTCCAGTGATCTGTTGAGGATCTTAGTAAAGGTGCAAGCTGGTCTGCACAGGTCCTCAGGCAAGAGGGAGAGATTCCATCAGGATCTGGGGCCTTCTTGACTTTCTGTTTTTTAAAAAGTCCTTACACGTCTTCCTCTGCTTCTCCTCTTTCCTGCTCTGTGGGTCAGATGTTTAGTTATTCCTCTCCCTCCTTTAAAGATAATGGTACGTGCATTAAATGTAGCATTTTTTTAGCTTTGGAGGTGAGGGTGTGTGAATTGGAAGCTCGGCTCCGCGCTGTTGGAACACCCGCAGATAGCCGAGGCTCATTAGCTAGCATGGATTTAACAAGAACAGGTTTCCCTAGTGATCCTCTAGCAGTTCCCATGCAGCTGGGTAAGCAGCCTGGCTGGTTGACTGTACGCAGAAAGAATAGTCCCAGAACCCAGCCTTTTGGCTCACCACCACCTGTTAACCTGTTTCAAACCGAATTTCCCACCATCCATCCCACTTTGGACCGAGCAGCTCTTCTTTCTAGAAATATGGCCGAATATATTAACTCCCCAAATTATTGTCAAACCAGGGTCCAGACCAGGAAGCAGAGTCGTAGTTTAGAAGTCCTCTCTGCGGCTTCTCTACAGTTACCTACCCATCATCCCATTGAGAAGGTGTCTTGCCTACGGCCAAAACCAAATAGATTAAAGTTCAATCTAAAAAGAGCTAATCCTGAAAATGAAACAAAAATGTACAGCTATTAAGTCTGGCTTATTGAACATCAGATCTCTCTCCTCAAAGTCCTTATTACTTAATGATTTAATTCTTGATAATCAAATTGATTTGCTTTGTCTCACAGAAACCTGGCTGCAGCAAGAGGATTATGTTTGTATCAATGAATCAACTCCCTCTAATTATTCAAACTTTCACATTCTGGAAGAGGTGGAGGAATAGGTAGGATTTTTCAATCAGATTTATTAATTAATCCCAGGCCGACTAATAGTTATAGTTCTTTTGAACATTTAAGCCTTAGCCTTCCTAATCCAACCTCTAAAATAATTAAACCACTTCTGTTTGTTATTTTGTATCATCCACCAGGTCCTTACTCTGAATTTATAGATCAGATCTGATTTTTTTATCTGAACTAGTGTTAAAGACTGATAAAATCATTATAGTGGGAGATAGCTGGATAGCTCAATTGGAATGTCACCAGACTTCCAATCCAAAGGTCATGGGTTTGAATCCAACCCAGGGCAAAAAATACACCACAGCATCCAGTGTGGGTCCTTAGGCAAGACCCTTTACGCTACCTGGCACCTGCAGTAGCGTAAAGGGTCTTAGGCAAAACCCTTTACGCTACCTCCTACTTGGCGCCTGCAAATCGGCTGCCTAAAGTATACATTATTATTTTAACATTCATGTTGAAACCAAAAAGGACAACCTAAATGTAGCCTTTACTGCCATTTTAGACTCAACTGGCTTCATTCAAAAAATCCAAACACCTACCCACTCTCTTGGTCACACTTTAGACCTTGTGCTGACTTATTTCATTGAGTGTGAAAAAGTTACAGTACTGCCTCATAAACCTTTCCTTTCTAACAATTTTTTGATAACTTTTGAGTTCTTTTTCACCGAGTACTAAAAATCTGAAAGAAAATGTCTTTATAGTAGCTGTTTATCGGACAATGCTGTTACAGCCTTTAAAGAATCCATTCCACCTCTAAGTTATTTAGTTTTTAGAGAAACGCAGTGGAGGGCAACAAATTAATTTCATGCCCTACACAGATTGATGCTGTTGTTCATAGTATTACGTCCTCATTGCGTACAACATTAGACAACGTAGCCCCCATAAAAAGAAAAGTGATTACTCATAGGAGGTTGGTCCCCTGGTTTAATTCCGAACACCGTACCTTGAAGGGAAACACCAGGAAATTGGAGAAGAAATGGCGGTTTTTACTTTTAGAGGAGTCCTATTTATCCTGGAAAAAAACAGTGTGCTTCTGTATAAAAGGACCCTGCGCCAAGCTAGATCTGCATATTTTACATTATTAGTAGAGGGGGATAAGAACAATCCTAGGTTTCTTTTTAATACAGTTGCTAAACTTACGAGAAATGAAAACTCTTTTATATCATCCATTCTTCCAACTCTTAGCTGTAATGACTTTTGTAATTACAGACCCGTATCTAACCTTCCTATCTAATCTTCCTTTTTTATCTAAAATCCTTGAAAAAAATTGTTGCTAATCAACTGAGAGAGCATTTGAGGAATAATGCCCTATTTGAAAAATTTCAGTCAGGTTTCAGAGCTCATCATAGCACTGAGACAGCTCTCCGTAAAGTCACAAATGATATTCTCATGGCCTCAGACAATGGGCTCGTGTCTATTCTAGTTCTGTTAGATCTCAGTGCTGCTTTTGACACAGTCAATCACAATATCCTCATAGAAAGGCTCAAACACACTGTGGGGATCAAGGGAACAGCACTAGGCTGGTTTAAATCATGTTTTGTCTGATAGATCCCAGTTTGTTCATCTAAATGACAAATGTTCTCCGCATTGTAAGGTTACTTGTGGAGTACCACAGGGTTCTGTACTTGGCCCAATTCTATTTACTATATACATGCTCCCTGTTGGTAAAATCATCAGACATCATGGTGTTAATATCCACTGTTATGCTGATGATACACTACTGTATTTATCTATCAATCCTGATGAATCCAGTCAGTTTGGTAAATTACAGGCATGTCTAGATAACATAAAAATGTGGATGACTTTAAACTTTCTGCTCTTGAACTCTGAAAAGACAGAAGTTGTTATCTTTGGACCAGAACCTCTAAAAAAGAAATTGCTTAGTCAGCCACTTGACCTGGATAGCATCAGGTTGGTGTCTGGTGACAATGTAAAGAACCTTGGTGTTATTTTTGATCAGGAAATGTCTTTCAAGTCCAATATAAAACATGTCTGTAAGATTTCCTTCTTTCACCTTAGGAATATAGCAGAAATTAGAAATATTCTCTCTAAGACAGATGCTGAAAAACTAGTCCATGCATTTGTTACTTCAAGGCTGGGCTCTGAGAGTGCTCTTCCTGTTCCTCCTTGCACAAAGTCGGCACAAAGCCACCTTTTGTCTATTCGATTTGCACAAAAGCATGTGAAATTGTCAATCAGTGTTGCTTCCTAAGAGGACAGTTTGATTTCAAGTTTGATTTATATGGACATACAAACTGTATGTATAAACACAAAACAAAAATATAAACTAAAAAATGCTTCCTATTTGTTTGAGCTGAATTAAGAAATCTATAACATTTTCTAAATGCACAATAGATATATTTCTCTCAAATATTTTCCACAAATCTAAATCTCTGTTCTTTGTGATAATCCATCCCACCTCATAGAAGTGATAAGTGAGGATGCTGTTTAAAAAGTGTAACTACAGCACAAATGTGTGTCAAAGGCTGACAAGAAAAGTCCAAACTGAAATATTTAGTTTTTCTTCAAAACAGTCAGAAAAACCAGTTAGGATCTGGTGTGACCAATATTTCCTTGAGTACATCTTCTTTGCATAGTTGGTTAGGTAGTTGACTGGGGCCATTTTAATGGTGGTTCTCATTTAATTGTTGCATAATGCTGCTGGATTGTTGCAGGAACTAGAACATGCCATTATAGATGATGATCCAAAGCTTTGTTGCGTCCAAAGTTGTGAACAAATCCCTGCAACATCTCTGTGCATTCAGAATGCCATCAATAAAACGTCTCACGTTTGTCGTCCATGATACCATAAACCCACCACCACGGGTCACACCATCAATCCCTTGACCCACATGACCCAGAATACAATTATCTGAGTGAGCATTTGTTCCTGTAGTTGTTTACGAATTACAGTCGATATAAAGTCGGGACAGCAATGAGGCAGGAAGAAGAAATTGCCTTTACGTTTTTGCCAAGTGACACAGCATTGTTTTAAACAGGGGTTAAGATTATAATACAACTAATCTCAAACATCCCATGGTGTGTTTAATCAGTAAAGCATCCACTGCAAACGGCAAAGTTGCCCATGGTGAGTCCGGTAGAGTAGTAAAGATACACACTTCAGGTGGGATGATCGGCGGACTCCACAAACCTGTCAAGGTTTTCCACAAACCCTGTGCACAAATATGTGGCAGAAGATGATCTGGACACATCACTGAATTAAATCTTCCACGCAAAACACTGCTGAACTCTGAAGCCATACTCACACAGAGATGTAGCGGCATCATGCTTAGGGGGGAATATAGTTTCCTAAATAAAGAGGAATCATCAAACATGTTGGAGGTAGAAGTCTTGAGACACTAAAGTTAAGACGTTCTGTTTCTGCTTTTACCAAACGACAGCAGTCCAAGATAAATCTTCATCTCATTTAAAGTTACCATACTTAACACGGGGAGACACCAAGCACAGACATCTTTGGTGAACACGGGAAAAATATTGAAGTATTGTAATAAATAAAGACACAAAGACTTATCAAAAGTGTTTTTTCTTTTAATTGAACTCAGACATTTTTTTTTGGGAAAAGAATGAAAGGACATCAAACCTAGAATAGAAAAAGGTCGTATGGGACTGACAGTCCACAGTATACAAGGAAATCTCTGAGCGTGACCTTTTTGTTGCTCTGAGAGAAATGTTGGGACAAGATGGAGGTGGCCGCTGAAACTGCCCCGCCCTACTGGTGGAAAGACAAAGAAGAGGACCAGTTCTCCCTCCAGCTCCTGTTCTCGTCTGTCTTCATATGAGTGATGGTGAGGTTTAACAAGAGGATGCAGGGGGGGAGGACTGATGGAGAGGAGAAAACATGATGATCTCATCTCCTTCCCCACTCATGTTGTCAGCATGAGGACAAATCATCACTACTCCATGGCCTCCTGGTTTTCCTGATCTGGACCCATATCTTCGCTTGCCTCTTTGCCCTCCTTGCTCCTCTTGCTCTTCTTGTGTTTGTGTCTCCTGTGGCTGTCCCCCTCCTCACTGTCGTGTCTCCTTCGACTGCTGCTGCTGTACGAAACAGGAGAGAGATGAGACTCAGCAGAAATCAGAGATAGACCAAGATAGAGGAGGAATCAATAAGACAACCCACGGAGATGGGACAAGAGGATTAAAAATGACAACAATGAGGCATTATGGGAAATTGATTTTTTTTTTTTTATAAAAGTGAGGTAAGAGGTGAGAGGATACTATAAATAAATAAAATAACATTCAACAAAAATTTATTAGATGTAAAGAAAAACAACATTAACAGATAACCAATTTAATAAAAATAAAAATCCTATCTGCCGCTAAACTCAATTAAAAAAAGTGTTGATCTGGTAAAAAAAAAGAAAAGAAGCAAAATGTCTCCAATATTCTAAACGTCACATTGAATACCGAGAAGCAACAAAAACAAAATCACAAGAGATTTACGGAACTGCCTGTGGTAAAAATAAATTGTAACATGTTGATACCCACATTTATTAAAAGCGTAGATATAGTTTTGAATGAGGCACTATAAGTCTACTTGAACAAGTATGTTGAATATAACACACTAAACTACTCAAAGGTTAAACACAGACCGTTAGAGGCATATTAGCAATTATCCTTTTTACTTCCGACACTGTTTTTCTCTCCTTTGTTCTGTTTCTTCTGCTCCTGACTAACTCTCTATAGCTGGGATCCATAAAAATGTATCAGAAGCTGCTGAACAAAGTTCTGAATTTTCTTTGTGTGCATTTTATTGTGTAAGCAGCAGTACTTAAACAGAGCTTCTATCAGCTCTGCAGTGTAATCCGCTCACCTTAAACGCTCCATGATGTGAAGTTGTGTCACGGATTGAAATACAAACCTGCTAAGGAAAGCTGCACCATGATAACAGATTGAAGTCTTGAATGATTCGGCTCCCATCTGTCACCTAACGTCTCTGCTATACAGACCCAGTTGCAACCAAACCTTCTCAAAAAGGACCTATTTTGAGTGAAACGTGGCAAGTGCGCCCCACGCTGTGTTACGAAGCTTTGGAAGCGCCGGAATAGCAAGCGAGGCCAAACCTAGCTTAGGAGTGACGTAACTACAGCCTATTTGGACCAAAACGTTGCTGCACATCTGCAGGCATTTGCAGATGTATTTGTAGCACAGATGTTGCGCAGTAAGTGTCTTGTATAAAAATTATTCATCACACAGATAGTTTCTAAAACTACAAGGTGGTCATAGCAGGAGAAGCAGAGTCTTGTTCTATTGGAGGTTTCTTCTTGTTAAAGAACATTTCCTCTCCAGTCTTGCCAGTCATATTATTGCCAGTAATCACGTTCTAATAACTAAAGTTTGGTCAGGCTGAGTGGGAGAGAGAGCCTGCCTGACTTTCAAGCCAGAAATCCGGTCATGGTCGAAGCATTTAAACCCTGATCAAATCATAATGACCGCAACATTTTCATGCAACCTTGAATGCGCTGATGGTTTATATGCCAAACAAAATAGGCGGGTAAATTTAACAAGTATTGAGCCTCCAATCATTGTCGAAGTCTTTATTATATAAAACAATATAGAAATGAAACAATGAATCAGTTCATCATTTAAATTAGTCAGAATAGTAAAAAGTGGATCAAATGGGATCTTTTCATTAGTTTGATGTATTCAAGTAGAAATTAGAAAACCACAGCTTTATATAGTTTCAAAAAAAAAGCATCCTAAAGAACAGGAGCTTGCATTTAGGTTTTAGTAAATTTAGATAAAAGTTAAGTTAACTGCATCGTTTCTTATTTAGTTTTATTACATTTATTAGTTAAATCAAAAAAACATTAATTTCAACTTTGTAAAGTAAACTGTAATTCTCAAGTGAAAATGTTATGATAAGATATGTCAAAAACTGTATCTGTACAAGTCTGTTCTGATCCCAGTAACTATAATGATTAACTGCTTTTCCTGATAAACATTATAATAAAGTAGAATTAAAGTAGTAAACACTACAATCTAAATGTAGTGTAGACATGGATGGAGGAGGGTGTGCTTTAATGAT
Source organism: Orestias chungarensis (assembly GCA_032876305.1). Classification (NCBI taxonomy): domain Eukaryota; kingdom Metazoa; phylum Chordata; class Actinopteri; order Cyprinodontiformes; family Cyprinodontidae; genus Orestias; species Orestias chungarensis. Next base: position 5,013,202 of record JAVLVB010001108.1, read on the forward strand.
AGGTTGTGTTGCCGTACCTGCGAGAGGACTTGTGGCGCCCCTCCTCCTTCTCTCTGTGCCGCCTCTCCCTGTGTCTATCCTCCTTCTCTCGGCTGGCACGTTCACGATGGCGCTCTCCATAACCGCGTTCCTGGTACTCACGGTAGCGATACCGCTCCTCGTCACTACGGCGACAGAGGAAACCATCATTGCATTGAGGCCGACGGGAATATAAAAACATCCATCTGGGTACAAACTTCCTTTCTTGGTTAACGGTCAAGTGAAATTCCACATAATGCGAGTTCATTTGATTACAGGCCGTTTTCTGTACGAATGCAGCAATAACGCTGTCCAGCTACTCCCTGAGCTGAACTGATTACATGGCAGTGAGGTGCCTCCCGTTGACTTTGCTGCAGAGTACACACCACGCTTGTTTCTGTCCTTCTGACCTGGTGTAGCTCATGGTTGAGGGGCTGTGCTCCCTCTCGCGCTCCCTCTCCCGCTCATGTGTTCGCTCCCTGGGTCTTTCTCTCTCCTTGTCCCTCTTATCGTCCCGACGAGAGTAGTAGTCCCAGGGCTTGCTGTTGTCCACCATGGGGGGCCAAGGAGGAGGCACACCTCCAGCTAAGGGCGGGGGGTAAGCGCCTGGAACGAAAAATAAGAGAGTTTGATAATAAAAAAAATCCGATCCATGGAATTTTGTTGTAGGTTTTTAATGGGCAGGGAAAAGTCGGCCATTTCAATTTCTACCTTGAGGAAATGGGTATGGGGGGACAGAGCGACCATCGTAGCCTCCGCCGTGGCTGCAATGCAAAAAAAAAAAAGGTACTATGTCAGCGGTTATATAACATGCAAAAAATTGGGAAACTTCCCAAAGTTCATATTTTAACCACCAAAGGAGAAGAAAAAAAGTAATGATCACATCTTAAACATGAAGAAGCCACCTGATGGAAGGAGACAAGTTTTTTAGCATAATTTAAAGTAAAAAGTGTATAAAAAATTTGCTTAATTGAATGCGACACCCAAACGCTTAATTGTTACTCTCAGACCTACTTGGCCAACCTTTCCCCTTCGATTTGAGAAGAGAGTAAAAAATAGATAAATAAAAGCACAAATGGGAATGAGAGGAGCAACAGATCGTTGATAAAAGGGCTAAAAATCCTCAAACTGGATGCAGCGTAATAACCTACTGAAATGTTTGCCATTACCATCACAACTGCTACAGCCAGAGTCTGAGTTATGACATATACAGCACCATCATAAAACCATCATGGTGTTATAATAAATATAGATGTAAACTGACAATTATGTGTCAATTATCGCTCATACATGTTTTTTAGGTAAATTTGTTTTTTTATTCTAAAACGTGTAAACATCAAATTGTTAGGATCTCACATTTACATTTAAAAAGGTATAGGAGTGGATCTTCAGCTCATTCTCATTTTCGCAACACTGCGCATGCGCCACCTCATCTCAGGTAACGGCCCTTGATATTGGGAGCGCGCACGTCCTCAGCACATGCAGTCTGTTTACATCTGCGGGACCACAGCCTTTGGCGCCGCATCGGACTTATTACAGAATTGTGAACATGTCTGACAATTCGAACATGGTTTCTTTCTTGCAAACTTCCATTTTCGCTGCCGTGTGGGGGGGAACCTCTCTTCAATGGTGAACAATGCTTCTTGTCCGTCCCGTTTTACTTCCTAAACAACAATCTGCACATGCGCGAATTCAAAAAAGGGCGCGCATTGTACGGGTCGGGTGGGTAGGGACATTAGTGATGTACGTCATCGCGTACATTTTATTTCCGCATTGACAGCCTGTTATTTTTCACCACCGGTCATTTTTGATTGGCTGTCATTTTCAACGGGATTTTCCATTGAAATTTTTCTATTGAAAAGATCCTCTCCTATACCTTTAAGCATTTAGCAGACTCTTTTATCCCAAGCAATTTAGAAAGGAGGGTTTAACATAGAACTAAAACACATTTTACAAATTAGAATTTAATATCATCTTCTACAACTGCAACAAACATTCATGCTCACAGCCTAATTTTATCTTATTAAGTTCTTCATAGTATGTAAGAGCTGTATTGTGTATTTTTGTGACTTATGATATCAAAATTGAGGTTCTGACTGGGACAAAAACATTGAGCTTCTCACACATTAACTCAATCAGTTTGTTATTCCATTTTCCATGTGATTTAACACCGTATTGGAAGTATGTAAATTTAAATGGCACATCAGATGAACAGAAGCAACGTTAGCCAACCATGGAAAACTGTATGTTGACATATTAACCAGCATTCGGGGAAAAACATACAATTAATACAGATCCATGATAGGATTGTCATGGGTGGTGTTACCTGTCCATTGTAGGAATCAAAGAAGGTGGAGGGCCGCTTGTCGGGGGATGAAAACCAGGAGGAGGGACTGTAATGGGCAATCCTGTGAGGTGGAAAAAGATAGAGAATAAACATACTAGAAGCAACAGGTTATCATATAAAAACCCAGGATTAGAGGAGAAAATCTACTCACTGGGTGGAGGTATGAGAGGAGGAGCAGTGCTGACGTTCGGTGGAGGAGCGAGAAAAGGAGGCGGGGGTATGTTTGGAGGAAGTGGTCCAGGAGGAAAGAAGGTGGGAATCTTAGCCGGTGCTGGTTCAGCATCTGATGTTGAATGCTCAGAGATCACCTGTGCAAAAGCAGACAGCAGAGGGCGCTGTCAGCACATCGTTGTTTGAGCAGGGACCTGTTTCAGTTGCTGCTTTACCTGGATATTGTTCCCCTCCAGGTTGTGTCTACGTCGCCCCTCAACTCTGCTGATTGTGGCCGTCTGTCCACCAATCACATCAATTGTACCGCTGGTCTTCCTACAATAATTAATTAAAAAAAACACAGTAGAGCAAAACCCATCGCAATAAAATATGTATTATTTCTACATTCTATTCAAAATTAATGGTAGCTGTTCATCTACTCCATGCTTAAATTATACAACTATTAAAAAACACAATATTGCAAATCAACCTTTTTTTAATTTCATAAGACAAAAATCAGTTAACATAAAAAAAATCATCCAACAACATTAATCACAATCAACAAATTTACACCATTTCAAAAATAAACAGAAATAAATGATAAAAGAAAGTTAAAAGACAAATTTATCGAAGTATTTCCTCCTCACCAGTGAGCCACTTTTACACATGAAACAGAACACAAACATATAGATGTTACCTGGTGATCTGATTGGCAGCAGACTTGTACAGACTAACAGGAGATGTAAAGTCTATCTTGGAGGTGTGAACAGCCAAACTGGATAGATCCTTTTCATTTCCTGTTCTGCCCTGTTGAACCTTTAAAGACAGCCAGAGAAAATCCCAGTGAGCTAAAGATGTCCCAGGACATACTGTCAGGGTGTAACTGGAATTAAAAAAGATGTCATACTGTGATCTTGCTAGTCACCGAGCCAACTGTAGACACTTCTAGGCCCATCCGCAGTCTCTTCTGTTTCTCACAATAAGCCCTCCAAGTGTCTTCGTTGAAACCATAGTTAAAGTAGTCAGACAGATCCGCTCCTGCAAACGAAATCACGACTGTTAATTACAGCACCGAAAACCTGCGAAAAGCAAACAAACTCAAGCATTTCAGTGTCGTTTATAATGGGGGTGCAATAAAAATGGCATGTATTTAAGACTACATTATGTTTTTTTACCTACATTTAAAAAGCCAGCGCTGACACTTACGAAGTTAGCAAAAAAATTTTAAACTTTAGGTTTGAAATTTTTTTAGCAAAATACACAGCATGTCAAACTTGACCAAATTATTCGGATTAGTATCTTGATTGCTTCCAATCTTATTACACTGTCGTTTCTTTTAAATCAAAGGGTTGTCCATAAATTCACTAAAACAAGATATGGGCTTTAGGGAAAGCAGGAGTCCCTCCAAACTACATGGCAGCAAACAGAAGTCACAGGCTTAAGAAATAAAAGAAAAAGTCTACCAAGAATTTAAATTAAATTGCCCTCTGATATGATATTATGACATGAGAAACCTTAACAAACCTGGCTTCCTCCATGGTTTCTCTTCAAAGGTCTCCATGTCCACCTCCAGCACAGGAACACCATTAATGTTTCCAGGAGCGTCCAGATCCACGCCCTTCATCTTTGCAGTCACTGGAAGTAAACCAAACATCTTAATGGCTATTTTTTTTATAGTTAGTAAAAAGGTAAAACTTTAAATAAAACAGTCATAAGAGAGGCCAGGTTAAACCAATTAAGATCGGCACCTTGTCCATACGGTCTGGAGCCTGTTGTCTTTATGTTGAGGTTAACTGGTGGGGTTCCATACGTCCTGGAAAGGAAAAAAAAAGAAATGATAATAATCTTGCATGTTCTTCTGCACAATATGGGAAAAAACAAACATGCAACAACACTAATCAGTGTTCCATTAAGGTTTTTAAAAATATGAAACTAAATCAATTGAGTATAGGTTTGTTATTTCATTTGAGAGTTGTTACACTGATTGCCAATAAGTCATAGGTTTCAATTTAAAATTGTAGTCTTAACCTTCAGAGCTTTACACAGACAGGCTTCCTCATATATTTAGGATATATTTTTCCTTCTGTAGTCTTTTAATGACACCCCAAATTTGTTTCAAGACTCAAGGAGATGTTTCCAAGCTGTTGTAGACGGACAAAATGTGGAAATACACTGGCCTTCTTCTAACAGTGTTTTAATTAATCTTCAACATTTATGATAAGTGAATATTAGGATCTGTTTTATTGTGTTTCCCCTCGTTGTGCCCCTTGATATGTTTTGCAGCCTAGTTGGAACAGAAATGATCTTGAAAATATTATTTTAGGTACACTTACGTGTACTGCGGTGCTCCAGTTTTGATGTCACCAATGGTAACTCGGACATCGTCGTCATCGTCATCACTGTCGCTATCGCTCTCCACATCCTCACCTCCAGCTTCACCCGTGGGCTGAGAATCCAGAAGAAAAAAAAACAGAAAGGTAAAAACTGTAGGTAATAAGAGAGCAAAAGAGAACGACATCCCCAGATGTGAAGAGGTTACGTACCTCAGAGGCAACACCATTTCCTGTAGCGTGTGCGTCGACGGCGGCGGCGGAGCCATCGTCTGTTGAAGTTTCAGCAGGTGCGCTACAGATATAATACACAATCAAACATTTTTCACGTGTGAAACAAACACATCCAACACTTACTTGAAGAATATGTTTTGTTTTTTTAACAGTACAAGGTAATGAATGGTTAACTACAAGCTTCCCATTGCCTCACTTGTTGCAAAAAAAAAAAGCCATAAATTTGTTCTGTGCATTCTGTAAATTAACCTGTTATTTCTTAGATGCAACCCGGCTCCATCGCACCTGAATTAAATAATGCTAATTAAGTGGCAGCATGGATGCGTCAAACAGGATCCTGGACATTGGCACCAGACCAGACCACAATACAGAGCTTTATAATAGTGCTTTCCTCTTTAATGTAACTAAAGAATCAACCAATGCTGTCAGTTCTTTATAGTCAATAACTCTGTTAGTTTAATCTGCTTATCTAACCCAGCAATATCGTGAAATGCGGTGTATGAATTTGCAAACACAAAGCCGTATTAAGAATAAATCGTGTTACCTGACAGAAGCAGCCAGCCTGGTTTCTTCATCCTCCTCTTTGCTTTCCGACTCATCTGAAACACAAACCAAAGAAACTACTTCAGCCAATGAGGCGTGTTTTTAAAAACTAAGCTTTAACAGCTACGTCATACTGCCGTACGACCATCTTTAATCTTTGGCTCAAAGTCGTAATTCTTCTGTTGACGCTAAAGGCTAACTAGCTAACCAATTAAACAGTCAATGCTAGTTAGCTTTCAAGCTAACACCCTTTTCCCCGGCACAAAGGTTTATTACTAGAGTTGCGGAGATGCTAACGCAAGGCTCTGATACGTAAGGAAGAGTTTTCTTTTTGTTTTCACCTCCGTAAAGCCATTCCTCCTCCTCGTCGCCGGCGCTGGCGTCAGTGGTGGCTGTTTTGTCCGCTTCCTCCGCAGACATGTTTAACGCTAACTTGCGGTTTAAAATCAACGGCAGACGAAACCGAGCAAGCCTCAACAACGCTTAGGAACGGGGTAAAAAAACGAACGATATTTCTTTCCTTTTGTGAAAATTATCAAGTTACGTAAGTAAGATATCAACTCTTACATTCATATTAAGCCCCTTCTGCTAGGCAGCGAGAAGCCCGGAAGAAGCTGCTCGGGTCGCCAAGATCAGAACGCAGGTGCTCAGAGCCACAGTGACCCCAACTGGACAGAACGAGGTACTGCGTTCTTTCAGGTGATTTTTGTGTCAGGCTAAGCAGGGGTCACCAACCTTGCTTTTAAAACTGAGTCATGCTAACTTTTACCAGTTTGATAAATTCTTCTGAAATAACAAGTTGGCTCAGTTTGCCTCTTAATTATACAATATTAAGGATTTATGATTCATTTCTCACAATTATTAGCAATTACAACAAGGTGGGGAAACAGATGTCAATATTCAGAACTTCAATAATCACAGTAATTGATACCTTTTCAGATGATCCATTACAGGAAAATATATATCTAAATGTAACAAAAGACTAACAACTGAATAAAAGTAGACTTTAGATGCAGCTCAGTTGTGAGTTGTGCAGGCCTAAAGGTGACTCAATGTGGTCCTTTAGGGAAACCTGGTGCCTGCAGGCAACATGTTCATGATTCTAAGGTGGAGGGATAGTTTGGGATTTAGGACAAGGATTTCCATTATTCTGTTACACCAAAAGAAAATATCTGACTAGAACAATATGTAGTTTCTATCTGCAGAGCCTGCTGGAACAAGTACAGGTCAAGAAGATCCATTTTTGGGTAACGAGCAAAAGCCAACTGCTACAGATTAAAGTGTTACTCTGATAAGGTGCCTTCTAGAGAGGTTTTATGCTTTGGGGTCTATGGCAACGACCTCGTCCTTGCACCCGGGCACCCAATAGGGGAGGGGGAAGGTATGTAGCAAGCAGTTTGTGGGAAAAGCTCACAGACAGGATCTGGGAATGATGGCGGTTGGTTTGGGGTGAGTTCTGGTGCTGTCTCCATTCGGCCGAGTGTAAATAAATGCGTCAAGTGTGTGTTAAGTTTACAACTCTGTCTCAGTCTCTTATTGATTAGTCATTATTAAGTCGCACATCAAAGACGCTTAAGGAGTGGGGTAGTGTCTCAGAATAAGAAAACCTGGAATCCTCAACAGTATATATCTGGTATAGACCAAGGTTTGGAGCTGTAACTGCAGAGAAATGAATGCAAATGCACGCCACACTTTGTAGATTTTTAAGTGTAAAAACTGTTTGTAACACGACAAGACGTAAAGAAGTTTAATTGGTATATGTTTTTTAATCATTACTGTAATTAACGAAAGTCCAAAGTAATTTTGGGTGTCAGACTACCAACATTTCCTGTTGTTTTATTATTTGTCTTCCCTTTTGATTACAGTATTTTATTTATTTGGCCTATCTGAGAGCAATAATTGTGTCTCATAGAGTTGTCAGTTCAATACTGCTTCATTACTGTTGTCTGTTTCTACATTTTATGATGTACCATACATTTTTATAATAGGCAGCGGCTCTAAGATGCGGGCAGGCCAGTAAAGCACTTAGTAAACATTATTGATAGCGTGGCGCTGCATTTCTTTCCATGACAAATGAAACTCCAGCGTTAATACATAGAAATTTGAGAAGGAACCAGAAGGCTGCAGAGTCAGCAGCAGCAGCAGATATGTGTTGTGCTTGAAGTGTCAACGCTCTCTCTGCTGACTGTAAAGAACTTCAGCTCTTTTGTTTTTTTTCTTTCACCCAGTTGTGGAAAAAAAATGTGTGATATACAATTTGTCGTAAAATAGTTGTGAGAGGGTCCTAAAAAACAAACACAATAAGGATCTAGGGAACATGCGAGTCTGCATGTTTGGAATCTAATTCCACAGACTTTCCTAAGGGACTCCTAGTTAATTACAAAATAAACTGTGTTTTCATTAACTCTATAAGTCAGACATTCTTCTCCCTGTTATTTGCAGATCTATTCTATAAGTCATAATTGGATCCTTTTTAATAAAAAAGAAAGTTGAAAAACGAAAGACATAAATTAGAGAATCTGCCAACTGTACAATTGGTTCTGCTATCCATCTATCTGGGATTGCACATAGATAATGGTTATAAAATTACGGAAAGACAAAAAGCCATGAAGTCTTGTAGGGGATAAAGCAAACACATAAACGAAGGCCCTCATTCAAAATGTCATGAGTGGATGAAAACAGTTATTATGCATCACCCTCAATGCGGCATACTCAGTTTGAAGTATGTTAGTGGTAGCTTCCATATCTGTGAATGCTTTTTTTAGGATTCACAAGAAGGATCCAGGCGGTCAAGGTGGTTGAGAAGATAGAAGAGAGGAAAAACCCATCAGAGAATGAGCAAGACTTGAGACTGGACTGTCGGTATAAACATGCAGCCAGAAATCGAATCAAATTATTTACATAAAATAAATGGCCTGTGGATATGTCTAGACACAGATAAAGTTTGAAATATGGGTAAAGGGTTCAAGATTGATGTTAATGGAAGCTTTCCATCTAATCTGAATGAGCCGCTGTGCATGCAGATCCTAACGGCTTATAAAACTCAAACGATTTTAGGCTGTAAGTGAAGCAAGGATGGTAAAACACATTATTTATTCAGGAGGGGTGAACACAAATTCACATTTTTTTTTAGACCTTTATTTTTAAAACCACGTATTCTCGTGTATCTTTCTGTGCTATTGTCGGCTTGGTCCAGCTTTCACAAAATCCAAACAAAGTGCTCTAAAGCTTTTGATTGCAACGTAACAAACTTCCTGATAGCTGTACGTCTTTCTTTCTTTTCTTTTTTTTCATAACACTGAGCAAGCGGCAGCTGTGGGCTCAGTAAACCGACTCCTGTGACTTCTGCCTCTGTTTGCAAGAAGTTGCTGTTAATGCAAAGCAGCCCTATAATGCCTTTATGGCCTTTCACCATTTAAGTGGGTCCCGTTTAGCCGCTCAGTGAGCAACTAGGAAATGTTGTGTACTTTCTCTCGCTCGTCCCTTTTCACTGTCTGTGTCATCACAGAGATTACACACAGAGGCGCGAACGGCGTCCAGGCTGATCTGCCTGCTGCTGAGAGGAAGCTTGCTCAGCGCGTGTAGTAGCTGTAATAACGTCGTAGTCAGGAGTTCATTGATTTTCCTCTTTGACGTGCGAACCCTGCGGGGGTTCATATCAGGAGCATCTACCGTATCATGTCATACGTGTGAGTTTCATGTGGCTCTTTTTAAGTCTTCGGATGAAACCGTTAAAACGCACACACACACATAGAGGGCCCTCAGAGAGGGCAGCTAATGGTCTCTGAGTTAAACTGATCATGAAAATTACATTTATTTTATTCACTCTGTCTCCTTCAAATCAATTCCTCCTGCAGCCTTGCTCCACCATCTTTGCAGCTTTTTGTTTAACTTCATTATTATTTTTTTCAGTTCACGCCTCATCTTCTTACCAATTTCTCTCTTACTGGCCTTTTAAGCACCTGAGCAAGTTATTTTCACGTTTCATTTTCTGAAATAACTTTTTTTTTATTTTATTTTGCCACTAAAAAGATTTTTCACTGCTTTTCAAATGTTTAGTTACGCCCAGTCAGCTTTGTCTGTCATAGTTTGACACTTTGATGGATTGTAACTTGGCATCAGCTCTCTTTGTGGCTTGTTGTTTTCTTCCATATTCTAGTCTGCGATTACTGCATGTGGGCATTGTGTGCAGCTTTGGGATTCATTTTCATGCATGTAGGAGCATCTATGCACATTTGGACTAATGTTGAGAAATCCATTTGCAAATCTCTGTTTAACATAAGATAATTTGCTTTGTTTACAATAAGGATTACCACCCAAAGCTTATCTGTTGACTGTAGTATTACAGCTCTAGCTCCACTACAGAATTACATATGCTGTAGACAATTTATGAAACTTTATCTACAGCACCTGTTATCCATCCATTCATTATCCAACACAGGGGTTGCAGCTCATGATGGGCAAGAGGCGGGGGGTTCACGCTGGACAGGTCGCCAGTCAATTGCATGTCAACACAGAGACAGACAAGACAAAACAACCTCCCACGGACACACTTACACCCAAGGACAATTTAGAGTGTCCGATCAGCCAAGTATTTTTTGATGATTCTATGTCATAGAGAGAGTAAATGAGGAATCACAGTGTTGTTATTTATGTATTTATTTTTTATGAAAGTCTAAAAACAATGATGTAGATGTTTGCATTTACACCTATTGAGTCAAAAAAACCAACAACATTGGCTGAGAGTAGAGCACCTTCTTTCACAGGCTTGCTGTCTCTCTTTTGTATGAAGAGAGACAGCAGGACCTCTCTCTCTCTCTCTCTCTCTCTCTCTCTCTCTCTCTCTCTCTCTATATATATATATATATATATATATATATATATATATATATATATATATATATATATATATATATATATATATATATATATATATATATATATATATATATATATAAATATATATAAAAGATTGTAGATTACTATTGCAGATGACTAAAGAATGAACGGAGGTTGGGTGAAACGACAACTAGTAACAATGAGGACATGAACTGTTGTCGGGTTGAAAGAGCCAGTGGCTCCTGCAGGTCAGAATCTATTGTTACGTCCATGTTGTTTCTTTGTTTGTTTACATCTCCTATTTCCATTCTATCTTTCGTTATTGTCACTCTCAGATGCTGTGCATTTGTTTCATCTACTGTAGTTTCTCATCCACCCTTTCTCTTCATGTTTTCAGTTCCGCTCTCTCTATCTGTGTTCCTCCTTTGCCATCCCTCTCTCCTTACAGTGGATTAGGGCGGCTCACAGCTTATTCGATGCTAATCGGGTTTATCTAGACAGAGGACGATCATTGGGCTATCAGTAATTATACGTGCTCATATTAGCTTCTGCAGAAATGTGTGCGGACACATTTTCAATCTACATCATCTCTTCGCGTCAAACATGGTTATCTCATGGTGATGCCACCACAGATTATTTTGGCAGAATCTACGTCCTTTGTTTAGCAACACAAAGGTCCATCTGTCAGAAAATGGAACCTACTTTATTAAAGTATACTTAGAACATGCATGATCTAAAATGGTTAGAGTATTTTTATGATGGTGTTTGTGTATTCCAGTTTTAAGAACAGAACTAGGGATATTCCTGTGGAGTATTTTGCTTCAAATCTAAAGCTTTACAAGCAATCTATCATTAAAAAAAGCAAAAAAACAAAACAATCTTACTCACTTTATTTTGACACCTAATGAACTTACTTTGGTTTTGCTATTTTGTAAAAATAATTTCAAGTCAAAATGTACCCCCTCAAAAATAAGCTCCCATCTCTTTGATGACATCACTGTAAGTGAAGTCCCTATGATCAAAATCTGTTTGAGTATGTCCACTGTTTTAAAATACACAGTATGTATGTTTTATTATTTACTATTTTACTGAGGTCTCATTGTATGTTCAGTTTAATAACAGGAGCTGTTGAGCTCATACTAATGCCTCTTGTGATGTCTTTGACGCAGTTACTTCAGGCTTTTATTTCCACTTTAGTTATGAGATACAGTATTGTGTTGGTCTTTCCTACATACAAGCATGAAATAAATCATTCTAGTTTGACAAAATGTAAATTTGCAGGGATTATTTCTGAAATTACAATGTCCATTTTCTACATAACACAAGACGTTTTCTTTTATTTGACCTCTAATGTTAAACTGTGAAACAATGAGAACGTGTTTGTACAGGGTCTTTTTTTTTTAGCAAAGGAAAAATTCTACATTTCTCCTTAGGAAAAAAAAAAGTCAATATCAAACACATTACTATTTATTTATTTATTACAGCTTTTAGTCTGATCAGTCCAGTCATAACTGAAAAGCAAAGAACAATAGTCGAACCACCGATGGACACTTAACAACCACAAAAAGTTGATATGAAAAAAAAGAAAGAAAACATATTCCTGCTCTGACCGTGGTCCAGAGGAGACAAATGGACAGATATCAGGTTTATAATGTCCACTCAGCAGACAGAGGGAAGAGCAGTATTGTATCGGGGGAAGAATAGCTTAACCTGAGCTTTTAGCCAATCATTTAGCAGAGGAGCAATGAGGTTTTCTTTGAACTGCATGTGTGTCCAAATGTGTGCACATTCTGCTGTCCTGCATGTGTCAAAGACACGTTGATGCCTCGGGGTGTGAAGAAAGCTCCATTTGCAGGTGATTGAGTTAAGGTGTATGTGTGTGTGTGTGTGTGTGTGTGTGTGTGTGTGTGTGTGTGTGTGTGTTTGTGTGTGTCACTTAAACAAAAAAAAGGAGAGAGAAAAAGAGGAGTGGGGGGAAGGGGAACAAGAGGGTGGAGGAACAAGGAGAGCGAGGAATGTTTTTCATTACGTAATTTAATCTAAGTAGCTATTTTTCTTGTATAAAACCTCCATTGCCCTCAGTGAGACCGCTGTCCTCATCTGTCTAAAAGCACTGAGTGAGTCACGCTGCACACTCACACACACACACACACATGCAAATTCAAAGTGAGTCAGCCCAGATCTGCTGCAAACGTTCACCTCAATAATGAATAATGTAAGAGGGAAGGCATATAAACTTCTCAAATAGCATGTGAACTTAGCAGCAAGTAGATGTATGAACGAATCTGTTGGACAAAAAAAACAAAAACAAACGAGCATCTCCATGAAGCATCTGGGCAGCTGAAGCGCAGGTGCATTGTACTTCGACACCTTCAGGTGTTCCTCTCCTTTGTCAGGGGTGGGGATATTTAACAGAAGGTGTCAAACTACAAGGTGAAACACTAAGCAGATCTCATAAAAATTACATTTAGGATTTGTTATTCTGATAACAAAATTTTTTTTAAGTTGGTACCAAAGAGTTTAGAGGCTAAAATTAGCTAAAAACATCTTAAAATGTAACACGCATGCAGAAAATGTAAGGAAAAAAAACTATAAATTGTCAATGCATGCATGCTGAATATGAAGGAAATTACAAAGTCTTGGTTTGGCTTCATTAGATAAACTTATTATTACATCCTTTTTCTTTACCCCCAAACCCTGGGTTTATGCTGGTGAGTATACAGTAGTTGCTATAACTTTTCAGTATACAATTAAAGTGTTAATAATGTGATTTATTGTATTTGTCTTCGTTTTCTGTCTTGGCATTTTGTTGCCTTCATGTGCCAGGCCAGCTTTGCTCCACAAAAAAAAAAAAAAAAAAAGATATCTGGAGATCATATCCTAATTGCTTGATTTACTTAATTAAATCAAAATTGCATCTGGCAACAAAGTAGACAGGTTAAATGAATAAAGTAAGACCCCGTGTTTGTATGACCTCAGCTTTATGGATTATTTGTCTTGGTGAATGAGTGTGAACATGTACACTAGAAGATGTTAGCGCCAGTTTCTTACCGCTTTGCTATTTCAGGTGAAAGCTAAGATGTCTGGCTTGTTTTAAATTATATATTCTTTGCATGGGAGGATCAAAGATCTATCTGCTTATTCCCAAAGGAATAACTAGAATAACTATTATTTTTGTGTATTTAAATCAATCATGCTGCTGCATTAAAAGGCAAATCCTCAGAATATTTGGTTTAGATGGTAGTTTCGATTATCCCAATAATGAAAAGGCAAAATTTGTAGAGAACCATCATTTTGATTGCAAACACTCAAGCAATGGTGAGTTAGTCGTCAGCAGCTGATTATCGGAGTAAAATAAAGCAAATAAACACATTTTATAGGTTATAAAATGCTTTTGTTTCATAAAAATCTTCAAAATGTTGAATTTTTAGGAATCTCACATACTTAAGTACAAAAAGTAAAGATTGTTATCAAGGTTCTCACACTGATGCTCAATTTTGTGTTGGTTATTTTCATCTATATTATCTCCATTGGAAATACAAAGAAATTTGTATTTTATTGAGAAGAATGTAACACAGCTTAAGCACACACTCCGACAGGCAGAGACGGTCATGCAAGTAAATTACGCAATAATCTGTGCTTGCTAAGCCATTAGAAGAAAGGGAAATCCAAATTGCTTTTAGGTTTTTTTTTTCTTTTCTTTTTATGAGGGCCATTACAAAAAAAAAAACTGCTCCGTTGTATTTGATTTTCATTAATAGTAGGGTTAATCTGAGGATTCTGCTTGTGCTCATAGCAATGGTGTCTGGAAGAGGTTTACCTCACTATAGCAGGACTTGTTCTACACCAGACTGTTGGATCTTTTTCTGAAGAAAAATAACAACTAACAAACGATTCAAGACGTTAAAAGCATTATCATTGGAGGATTATATCTTTTTTTTTTTTTTTACCTAAAACACAAACATGTAATTTTTCTAATAGTAACCATGCAGTTTAGGGATGATACATGCAAATCACGTCAGACAACTAAAAATAAACATTGGTATATATTGTCGGGGAAGGGGGCAAGTCAAACATCTTGGGTCTATATAACTGTTGCGCAGCTTCTACTAGAACTGAGAATATAAAAATAATCAGTGAACCGGTCTAATGCTGACTGGGAGAATGTGAGCCATCTCTCACTGTGCTGCACGGAGACTCCAATGCCAACAAGTGAGAAGCCTCAATATGCAACAATCGCTGGCAATACGAGGAGCTGCTGCTAGAGAACAACACTGCAACATGTTTGTTGCAGTAGTCAGAATGTAGTCAGCAGCTAGTTTGGGGGAACAGTTCTCGCTAGATGTAAGCCGTCAGTTCCGCTTATGGGAACATTTCTTAAGTAGCCTCCTCTGCAGTGTAACTCAGAAGGGCTGACTTGGACACAAGAAGTTGTTGTTTTTTTTTCTTGTAAATGACCAACTCACAGCCTTGGCTGCTGTCCAGCCAGTGCGGGACAGACACACTCTCAAAACACCAGCACTATTTTTAACCCCCTATATGCTGGGGTTTGTGTTGCTAGGTATTTTTAACCAAAGATTAGATTTAAAACTGTGAGCCACTATGATGGGTAGGAGCGGCGTCTAGAAGAAGCTTTATCATTATTTCCATACCATGTCATTTTGAACCAATCAATTACACTTATGTGAACCTTATATGACCCTCCTTTTGAAATAATATGTATCTAATTGTGTAGATAAATGAGCCAAAAGCAACAATTCAGCAAATGGTTAATACCAAAGAGCGGCGTTTTCAAGGAATGTTTGGGTTTTAATTCAAGAAGTTGATTTTCTATGTAGTGTATTTAGTGAGGCTATATTATAGTTATCACGATAGGTAGCCTAGAGTGGTCTAAACATATCTAGTCTCAAAATGTATGATTGCATTTTCACTGTGTGGAGTCATTGGATAAATATTCAAAAGATAAGCTAAGCTAAAGTAAACTATAAGATAAGATAAGATAAGATAAGATAAGATAAGATAAATGTGTTTGTCTTGAATGAAGATCATGTCATTTAAGATTTTCATTGCTTATAATACTAATTCCAGTAGGAGTTGCCTGGAATGTGCTACGAACGATGCACAGAAACACATCCAGGTTTTGTACATATTTACATGATCTGTCACGTGGCACAATAGTTTAGACCGGAGTATACTTATTTTTTAAACTGCTCTTTTCCACTGTAAAGTATTTTATTCTTAATGCATCTACAGACTTTGATAATATCTCACCTTGCTGCTGTTACATTTGAATTTTCCCACTGTGTGACAAAGATATTCCTGTTCTGTTCTACTTTGATTTGTATTCAGTAGTAGTACTTTTGCAACTGTCTATCACTGGCTTGTTCAAGGTTTACTATATTACAAAAAGGTGCTGCTGGTATAACACAACATAAACATAATATCAGGTCGATATAAAACAATCATAGATTGACTTGTTGTGGAGGAACAGCTGAGGAAGTTCAACCTAGCCCAAGAGCTGATGGTGCAGTTCTACACAGCCATCATAGAGTCCATCATCACCACATCCATCACAGTGTGGGGCAGTGCTATCACAAAACACACCAAGAGACTGCGGCGCATTATCAAGTCTGCAGAGAGGACCATCGGTGTAAAGCGTCCCGCACTGCTGGACCTGCAT
>JAVLVB010001108.1:5032824-5084256 GCA_032876305.1 Orestias chungarensis
TGACCAAAACAAATAATAATATTGTTTTTTTTCAGGTACGAAACGGAGCATTTTTGTTTATCTGGTAACGAACCTGTGCGTTTTAATTCGTGTCTTCCTATATATATATATATATTGTAATTATGTAAGCGATGGTTTGCTACAGAACGCATGTTTTACCCCCTGTTGCTATTTGGTAACCATGCAGTTTTTTTTTTTTTTTTTTTTTTTTGGGGGGGGGGGTCGTTTCGTACTTTAAATAGTGCCATCTATCGACAAAGAACCGCAATAAGCAACATTATTTGACTATTAAGTTCAGCAGGCAGTCCTGATTGATCACATTCATTGATTAGTGAAAATAACGAGTGCAATATAAAGATTGAGGATGGCAATATGTGTAATGAAGCTAAAACTATTTGAAATGTGATCGTTTTACGACAATTTACCTTTCAAAGTTCACGTACGTATTTAGGTGCAAACAAAAATAACAACACTGACATGTAATATTGGGTATGAAATGTACAGGTAGAAATGACATGGGGATGTTACAAAAAGGTACAAACTGACCGACTCCCTATCTGGGAAAATATTGGCTGATCTTTCTGTTTAGCCTCAAAAAAAAAAAGGAAAAAGAATGTTGTCAAAAAGAACAGTCTGAGGTTTTTTGGCGTGAAACCTTTAGCTCAACCAGAGTATTTTTTATTACAAGCAAGCCGAACAGCCGCGAGACATGCGCCCACTGCCAGCGTAAACACAGATAGTCTATTGATGTTTTGGAGGAAGAGCATCCAGATGCTCCGTCAGAGCTCCACTTCTGACCTGAGGCATCACAGTCACATGAAAATCTTGCTTTTCAAATGCTGCTTATCATGTGAAAATATCTGGCTGGTGGGGGTGGGGTGGGCTTAACTGAAACCAAGCATGCTGGTTTAAGCTTTATTCCTCTTCAGGAGATGGATTGCAGTGGCTTAATGCATGATTACGCAGCGGTTGGATTGCTCATAGTTATTGATTGCTCAGTTGAGATGTGGTGGTTGAAAAAGCATATGGTGCAAAAGGGGCGTTGCGCCAGGGACAACGTCCCTATTTAACTATCACATTATGGCCTCATCATCTTTTGGTTTTGGTTTTGCTCCACTCTGGTCAATCCATGAATCATTTAGCTTTGTTAAAAGGAAGAACCACTGCAAGAAACTCTCCCAAGCAGAAATACCAACACTGATTCCTTTACAGCTTTCTCAAAAGTCTGTCTTATTAGTACTTCAGAAATGGTTAATACCAGCTTTTTCCACACGTCAAAGCCTCATAACCACAAGCTTTAATCCATTTTGTTGAGATTTAATTGTCTAGTCTAACATAAAGGGGTACATGATTGCAGTTTAATCTGTGTGGGACATAAATTGTTACTGGCAAAACGGTAGCTTAGGAGGTTGCGTTTGAACATGTTACTATTCAGTTGCTGGTTAGAGACCCAGTCTGTCTCAGTCTCTGTGTTTTTGTCTACTGCTCGTAGCCAGAGGGCCAAGTGGCGCTGATGCATTGCCGTCTAGCTTTGGTCAGACAGGGCAGTTGTGGCTTCAGGTGTAGTAATTTGTAACCGTAGGTTTGTGAGTGAATAAGAGAATGTAACGTAATATGACTTAGTGTCCTCCTGAATTATTAAAGTTGCTATTTACCATTTATCCTTATTTATCCTAATTTATTTTGATCGACAAGACAGCACCAAGGAACAGAGCAGAAAGGTCAGACAGAAAGTTGTGGAGACATTTAAAGCAGAGTTAGGTCTTAAACAATCTGCCAAGCATGAAATAAGACGTAATAAAGGCTGGGCAAACAGAACAATAACCAGAGGAGACGCCAAGAGGCCTGAGGTAACTCTGGGATGGCTTCATAGATAAACAGCTCAGGTGTGAGAATGGGTAAGTAGAGAAAGCATGTTGAAGAAGGTTTTCTGGTCAGTCCAATCCCAAATCTAATCGAGTCTATGAAAGTTCACTGACACTCTCTATCTGTAGTCTGAGTGAGATGGAGGTATTTTGCAAAAGGGATGCAGAGGGTTGAACATACATATAAGCTGCACTTAGGTGTGATTTGTTAAAGTGTGAGTTTATGATTAGGTGCTACTTTGTGTTGCTCCATCACATAGAACCTCAATAAAATGTAACACTGTTACAGCGGTATAAATACCTCAGCAAAGCAACGTGTCATGAACTCAATAATCAGAACAAGCATCCATTCAGATTATATCCCCAATTGTTCCATGACGTGATTCTTTTTTTGTGTTTTAGTGTGGAGCAAACCCGTCATCTTCCCCGGTGGGGTTCACATTTCGATTCCCAAGAGGGGGAAGCTGGAGCTGCGTTGCCATGACAACACCACGTCGTCAGGTGCCCCATTCCTGTTGAGGTGGCAGAGGGAGAAGACCCGACGGCTGGAGGGGGAGGTGGCAGAGGGCAGGACGGCCTCCCTCAGGCTGTCGGGCGCTCAGGTCAGCCACATGGGTTGGTACATGTGCGTCAACAACAACACCTTGGAGCACAGCTCAATCTACGTTTACGTTAAAGGTGGGTGCGCGAAATATGAGCCGATTCTCTTGAAAGCACGTCAACTAAAGTAGGATTTTAGTAATCTAAAATCATCTCCCCAGACCCAAGCAATGCTTTCCAGCAGTCCATGATGAGCAACGTTCTGGTCCGGGCTGGCGAGGACTGTGTCATCCCGTGTCTTGTGACTGACCCTGAGATCGCGAACTTAACTCTGGAGACCTGCGACGGACGACCTTTGCCCTCGGGAATGGTTTACAGTGGCAGCCTGCAGCGAGGCATCATCATCAGCAACGCCAGGATGGAATTTGAGGGCTGTTACAGATGTGTGGGACAGCTCGGCGGAAACAAAGTCAAGTCGGGCTCGTACACCGTAGGTGTTCGACTTGGTGAGTAAAAAACCCAATTTCAAGCAAAAGGAAAGAGTAACATGTGGTTCATGTTGCCTAAAGGCCTCCACATTAGTATTCCAGCTGGCAGAGCTTCACTAGATTTGTCTCCTGGGTGTTAATGAAGTTAGAAAGGAGAGAACGAAACAGACCGGGTGCTCAGCGGATGTCATGTTGGAAAGGAAGCTATTTCTGAAGAAAGCAAGATCTACAGTGTGTTTATTAGGCAAAAAAAAGGCTTTCTAAATTATAAAGAGTGATCGTTCACTGGCTTTCATCTGAGCTTTCCTTTCAAGCAGTCCTTGTAGGCAAATTAGTTTTTTCTTTTTATCTTTACAAATCAATTAAATAAAAAGTTGTATTATGAATAATTTCTGTACCCCCTGATGCTCAATATAACATCTATGCAGGTTTTGGCTGTATTTGCAAAACAGTCCAAGTGTAGGTAAGCAGAGCTGGAATGGTTCTCATAAAAGTATTTATTTATCTCCAGTCTTGAATCCAATATCATCATCAAAGTAGAATTGAGGTTCACAAAGATGAAGTCCCAAATATGCATTAAATCACACCAATAAAATAAATCTCAGTTCTTTAACCGAAGATAAAGATACAATTTCTATTTGGTTTATTATGTGTTAGAAAAAAACAAAATGTTTGAAAACTAGGGCGGCAGAACATAGAAGCTGTATCTGCATAATCCAGTAGCAGCAAATTTCACAGGCAAATTGTCCTTACTTCTTAATCATTTTAGAACCAAAGGCAGCAGACAGCATATAAATTAATTACTTAAAATACAGAGACAGAATTAACTCTGAGATATCAATATATTACAATATAAAATAGCTTTTGTAAATCAAAATAGTATACATATGCAACAGATGACCAGTTTTATTTCCCTGAATAAGTAAGTGAATAAAAATAAGTAATTATTTATGAAATTGAAAATGTTTATTAAATAACTAAATATAAAGTTTATTGTGGTAGCTATTGTATTGCCGCAGATACACAAACTAAATAACATCCTGCTAGTAGATAAAATAATAGAATATTATTTGGAATAAAATAACATAGCTTAGCTATTACATTGTGAGGTTCTCTCCTTCCAGAGGTAGTTTTACGATACAAACATTTAACATGTAGGTCAAAAATTGACATTTTGGTCCCATCTGACCCAAACATCTTCTCCATTTTTTTTGTTGTGTCTCCAAGGGCTTCATAGAAACTTCCCATGGAACTTCTTTGGGCTGTAAAAAACATATTTATAGATGGTGTTTATGATAATTGTCCTGTGAATAAATGCTCCCACCTAAGCCGTGAATCTCTGCTGCTGATCCACAGATATCATTAAGGCCCTTGATATATTTTTCAGTGTCATCCTTTGCTTCTGTAGTTTGTCAATTAAGCTTGACAGCCACGCTTGTTTGTCCTTCTCAAAAGTTCTGAAGTTTTGTTATTCTCTATCTTGTGTCATGGTTCTGTGAGATGTTTTTTTTATCCTAAACTTGGCCTTGTCCTAATGATGCTGTTTGTTTGCTAAGGAACCTAACAAACCTCTCACAAAACAGCTGGATCTATTATCATACTGGGAAAATAAAAATTATATTCTCGCATACGCATTAGATCAATGGCAACGCATGGATGCGAAAACCTATTATATAAGACACTTAAGTAATTATGAAGTTGTATTTGTAAGGTAAATTTTAAAAAGCATGTTTAGCATTACTAAAATTGACTTTAAAAGCAAGACAATTTTGTTAAGCAGTCCGAAGGCTAAATCTGAGACTGATCGTCCTCTCGCCCTCTATGCTGTCCTCTCTGAGGAGCGTGTCTGCTTGGAGACAGGGAGGAGGGGTGGGGAGGCTGTGCGAAACTGTCCTCAAGACGGATGGGGAAGGGTAGATGAGATGTGTGGGAGGGAGGAGCCGAGGGATTTGAACAAAGCTGTGTAACAGAGTGTGAAGATTTTGTTTGGGTTAAACAGAATTAGCACAGAACAAGAACAGAACTGGTCCGAACTCCGCAGGCAGTTGATTTTACAAATGAATCATGTCATTTATCAGTAAACGAGCGTACGCATACTCCCAAACACTGAGTTTTTTGTGTGCTGTCATGTGAACACAAACCCCACACCCTCTGACGATCATTTATCTCGAGTGTGTGAACATGATGCTTCATCCTGCTTTTAATATAGTCTGCGTTATGATAAAAGAAAAAGTAAAACAAATATGTATTATAATGGTTTTGGTTGTGCTCTTTAACAGATATTACAGTACAATATTAAAACACATTTTAAAAAGTGCTCATCTAACTAGGTGTTATCACAGGGTGCAGGTTTGTTTGATCTCAATTAATATACATTTAAGTTATTGTTGCTTTTGTGTCCCCTGTCCTAGTCCCAGAGTTTCCCCCGGTGATCAGTCTGTCCCAAAAAGACACGGTGATCCTGAAGACTGGAGAGACATTTAGGCTAAACTGCAGTTCCAGCAATGCCAACTCAGACCTCAGTCTTAGTTGGGACTTTCCTCCAGCTGCGGTAAGATTATTGTGGAATATTTATTCCCAATTTCTTTGAGAAGCACGTCTTTCCCCTAACTGTTTTTAGTTTTCATCATCGATTACTAACATAAGCAGATGTACCAGCATTTAGAGGTCTGCCATTTGGAAACACATGGAGCACCGGAGTGATCTTTGCATTTTTATGCCATGCTTAGAAAACTACAGTACAGCTAGCATTGACAGGACGTTAAAAAAGGCAAAATCCAATGAAACATTACTTTATGGGTCGGAGGTCTGATCGAAACCAGTATTGATTTTTGCTATATGCAACTATTTAGATAATTATCATAGTATGGACAAAGTTTTCTTTATTGATGTTCCTTTATTTTTTTTATATTGTTGAATGATAATTGCAATTATCCTTTGTTTGGGAATGAATAATATGTAACAAGTATTGAAAGCAAAGTAGACATATAAAAGGCTGAAACACTTTTGCGTTTTAAGGCAAGATTTCAGTAGATTTGCAGAAAAGTAAAGACCAGAGTTTGATTAAATAAGAGGTTTCATTCTCCACTTTACTTTACTTTTTTATAAAAATGTTTTAATGCAATTTAGTGGAAGAATGGAATTAAATAATGTATACAACTTCTGATTGGATAAAGAAAGTGGATCTAAAAACTTAGGAACATAACTTACTCATCAGGTTACCTTGCATGTAAAACACATTGATGGGGCTCGTTTGATGCTATTGATTCACAGCGTCCTAGAGAGTCCCACAACTCACGCATCCTGCCCAGCTCCCAGGGTTATCTACGTTCGACCTTGCTCTACATCGCAGCTGTCAACCAGTCAGATTCCGGAGTTTACCGCTGCCATGCTCACAATGAAAAAGGTCAAAGTGACACTGCGGTGCAGCTGGATATACTTGGTGAGTTTTTTGCGGTGGTTTGGTGGTTTAAATAGGTGCTCTGAATGTTCATGCGAGAAGGCAACAGCTTCATCTCAAAAGTACAGTCTCTACTTTCACCGACACAAGTTGTTTCGATCATAACTGGAATCTCTAAAAACACAGCCTCTGAAAAAGTATGTATAAAACATGTATCATTTGCATATTATGCAAATGTACAGTCAGTACCTCAAGGTAGCATCCGCCAGTAATCAAATTACGTTACGACAGCACACTGATTAATTGTTTAAGCTATGAGTCAGCCAATGGAAAGATGACTCAAGCGTGTTGCAAAATGATTTACAAAAAACATTACATGTATACAGTACTGCACCAATAAACCAATGTCTCTACTCCATAGATCACGGCTTCATCACAGTTTTAGGGCTGCCAGGTCCAATCCAAGCTGACATCAAAGAAGGGGAGAGCCTGACCCTCAGGGTGGAGTTTGAAGCCTATCCTGCACCTCGCTCCATCTCCTGGTCCTTCAACGGGAAGCACATCGTCAACACCACAGAGCATTTCATGACTGTCCACCGCCACAAATACAGGTTGACTGTCCTCAAAAGCGCAACAATACTGTAGGGCAGGGCTCTACAAATCCAAGCAAAGAGGTTTGGTCTCCTGCAACTCTTAGATGGGTCTCCTTTTCCTCACAGCTGAGTCAAATAATCAGTAAATTAGCAGGACTGTGGGGAAGTCGACTGCTACTAAGGAGGTAATTGAGCCATTTATAATAACAGTGTTGGACCAGAGACAGATGTAAGATTTTTTAGGACATTGAACCTCGAGACCTGGATTCAAAGTCGTCTTCTATAGGGTCTATCTATTTGCGGGCAAATATTTAAGTCTGTTTTTTCGTCTGTTAGATTCATCAGTCAGCTGAGACTAGTAAGGGTTCTCGGCTCTGAGGGCGGGATCTACACCTTCTCTGCCAGTAACAAAGACGCATTGGTTGACCATTCATTTCATGTTTACATCAATAGTAAGTAAGAGCACACGTTCATCAAATGGATAATGAGAACCTTTAATTCTAAAAGTATTTTTGTTGCCAATAACATAAACCAGAATAACATTTATTTATGTTGATCCACTATAATAAACACATTTATTTTTTAGTGACTGCTGTGAGCTAAATTAGTTAGTGACACTATTTTTTTGCCTCTTATTTCTGTCAAACCTAAATTAATTTATTGGCCAAATGAAATGGTCTATTACGTTGCCCCTGAACAATTTATGAAGACATGAAGTATCAGCAATCTTAATGGATATCCACAGAGTCTCATAGCAGTAAAGGCTAGGGGTGTCCTGATCTGATACTCATATTGGCCTGATATTGACCCAATATCAGAATTTGATCAATGCCACCATCTCTATTTTGAATCCAGCATACACACAGGTGATTACTTCAACAACGCTTTTTTTTAATGCAAGTTTAACATTGATGTAACCCTTTACTTAATATTAAATGGCTCGATTTTTCTCATGGAGAACAAAGACAGAGAAGGCGAGTTGACGTTATGCTGGGGATTTTCTTAGAGGAGTGGATCTTACCTTGACTGGAGATGATGACTGCCAGGGAAAGGTGAGTGGGTTGAGGGTTTGCTGCTGATCCGATGGTGTAGGTTGTCCTGGGGGTTGGCTGGAGATGAACTGGAGAGGCTGGAGCAAGCAGACCAGGCTGTGCGTTGGAGGATCCTTAGTTCTTTCCACAGGGGAGACTGAGCACAAGGATTCTTGAGAAAGGTAACCACAAAGATGAACAAATTACTGAGTGGCAACGAGAAGGTTCTGAGAGGCAACAAGGAATATTTAACAACGAGGAAACTCTGACATTCAACGCAGAATCAATACTAGCATTGAGGAGCAACGTTACCGGTGAGTAACCAACACTCAGGCAGAGTGTGTCTGGTCCACCACTCCTCTTAAGCAGCTCCAGGCAATCAGCAGATGTGAAGAACTTGTTTGGGGAACACAAGTGCACTGGAGTGCTCCAACCAGATGGTGCTCTGATGACCCCAATGGAAAACCTAGGAAAGAGCACTGGAAACTGGTAGCTGGGCTTCTCTTGTGGTCAGCGTATTTCTTTTTTTGGGTAGCTGTGCGTTGGAGTGCAGCGATGGTGTCTTTCCAGACCTTACGTGTGTGTCGAATATTCTGATTAACTAAGTCACCGAGATATTACTCTCATCCTCTGGGAACAGTGGAGGTGGATAACCTAGGGAGATTTCAAATGGAGATAGGCCGGGGAGGTGTTGGTTCCTGTTGGACTGGTTCAAAGAGGTGAGGGAACAGAGGGTGTCTTCCAGCTCTTGGCTGAGACTTTCTATCTGACCATTAGACTGGGGGTGGTATCCGGACTTGAGACGGACTTTGGTGCCAAGGGAGTTACAAAACTGCTCCCAGACTTGGGAAATTAACTGAGGGCCATGGTCAGACAGAACGTCTATATGAATTCCATGAAGGCAGAAGACATGTTTTACTAGGAGACGAGCTGTTTGCATGGCTGTGTGAAGCTTAAGGAGTGAAACGAGATGGCAGGCTTTAGAAAAACGGTTGATGATAGCAAAGATTGTGGTCATACATTGAAAAGTCGGAAGGCCGGTAAAGAAATCAGTAGCAATATTTGACCAGGGGTGTCTTGGAATATCAAGAGGTTGGAGTAGACCGGAAGGAGGTTTATTGCTGGATTTGTTTCTGGAATATGACGGACAGACTTGAACATTACCATATATATATGGAACATATATACGGTAACTTCTTTGTGCATGTCGGGCCACCAAAACCTCCGGGAGATAAGAACTTTGCTGTATGGAACCAATGGATGACACAGGACTGGACTGCTGATGTAGGCGGTTTTCTGTGGAGGTGGTCTAGGATCAGGTACAGTAGGTTATCCAGCCAAAAGCCAGCTGGGTTAAATGATGGCGGATGGTTCCTGGGGTTCATATGAGGAGAACTGTAGAGAGGGTATGTCTGGTTTGAGGTTCTTTGAGCCAGGTCTGTACGAGATGGACCAGTTAAAACAAGAAAAGGAGAGAGACCAACGGGATTGTCTCGGGGGTAGGCATTTAGCAGATTGGATGTAGCAAGGTTCTTGAGATTGGTCCAAACCAGCACCAGGTTATTTGTACCCTTGAACAAATGACACCATTCTTCAAGAGCCAGTTTAATTGTAAGGAGCTTCCGGTCTCCCACTTCGTAGTTAGGTTCGGCACGTGAGAGACACCGGGAGAAGAACACACAAAGGTGTAACTTTTCAAGACAAATTGTTTTTGGGGGTCAGTCAAAACTAACATGGGCTTTGGAAAATAGTTTCTTGAGCTTGAGAAATCTGGAATTGGCTTCAGGGGGCTAGGTGAACTGACGCTTAGTGGAAGTGAGTGCTGTTAGTGGAGCTGTGGTCTTATTGTAATTTTGAATGAAATAAAGGTAGAAGTTGGTAAAACCAGGAAATGCTGAAGCTGTTTCCTGAGTCCCGTTATGGACCAATCTGTGACTGCTTGGATTTTAACGGGTTCCGCTCGGATCTGCCTGCCTCAAAAATGAGATATTGAATATTTATGGAATTCACATTTTTCTGCTTTAAAAAAACATTCTGTTATGGATGACTTGACGCACATGATCCTTGTGTTCTGCTAGATTTTTTAAGAAGAGAAGTACGTAATTGAGGTATATGAAAACGAAGATGTCTGCAAGTCCCAGAGAACATCATTGATCAGGGCTTGAAAGACTGATGGAGGTTCACAAACCAGTGGCATGACCAGATACTCTAAGTGTCAAAGAGGTGTTTTGAATGCGGTTTACCACTCATCTTTCTGGCAGTTTCTGATGAGGTGGTATGCGTTTTCTAAATCCAGTTAAGTAAATATTGTTGCTTTGTTTAGTGGCTCAGTTGTGGCGGTAATGAGTGGCAAGGGGTACTTTGTTTTTCATTGTAATGTTGTTTAGTCCACGGTAGTTAATGCAGGGTCAGAGTGAACCATCCTTTTTGGAGACAAAAAGATGCCTGCCCCTAGTAGTGAGGAGGAGGACCTGATGATTCCGGTGGCCAAAGACTCATATATGTAGGTCTCTATTGACTCTCTCTCTTTCTGGGAAATGTTATAAAGATGGTTGGATTGTAACACGGCTCCGGGTAGCAGATCTATTGCACAGTCATATGGGCTGTCTTGAGGTAACGAACAGGCTTTACTTTTACTGAATAGCTGCTTAAGGTCCAGGTAATTCCCTCGAAAGTTGCTGAGGTCCTGAGAGTCGATGGAGACTTCTTCGAGGGGCAGGCTAGGAGGAACATCATACTAGAAATAGGAGGAGAGGCAGTCAGAGGACCAGTCATTCACACAATTGTTCTTCCTGTTGATAACGGGATTGTGAACCTTTAACTAGTTGTGACCTACAACGATATTGGGCTGTGAGGAGGAGAAGACATAGAATGATTTTATTTGCTTATTGTTACCGGCAATGATGAGTTCCAGAGGGTGTGTTATATCGGTTACTTGAGGCAAAGACCGACCATCTAGAGCTGAAGCATGGAGGGGGATGTCGAGTGGTGTGGAGATGAACTGGAGAGGCTGGAGCGGGGAGACCAAGCTGGGCGTTGGAGGAGTGGAGACCACAATGACTTGAGCAGGATCCAGAGTTCTTTCCATAGGGGAGACTGAGCACAACGATTCTTTAGAAAGGTAACCGGGCTTGGCGTGAGCACACAAATAGGAACAGATTACTGATTATCAACGAGAAGGTTCTGAGAGGCAACAAGTTATATTTAACAAGGAAACTCTGAAAATCAACGCAGAATCAATACTGGTACAGAGGAGCAACGTTATCGGTGAGTAACTAACACTCAGGCAGTGTGTGTCTGGTCCATCACTCCTCTGAAGCAGCTCCAGGCAATCAGCAGATGTGAAGCACCTGTTTGGGGAAAACAGGTGCACTGGAGCCCACCCAGATGGCTCTCTGATGACCCCCAGTAGACAACCTAGGAAAGAGCACTAGCAGCAAAACACCTCAACCCTGACACTTTCTAATGTTTCACACTACAAATGTAACAAAAGTATGTATGATTCATACCAATATCGTATGGGGTCAATTTTTTGTATGGGGCAATACTGAAGACTGATGTATTGGTATTGTGTCGGAAGTGCAAAAGTTGTATTGGGACATCCCAACTAAAAGCTCACACACAACACAAATGTTTTTCCAAAAATCCTAAAGGTCACACGGAGTATGAACCAAAGATTAGGAAGAGAATAAAGAATAAAAACAGGAACCTGACAATGTCGTAACAAAATTTCCCTATACATTCACCATTCCAAGATTTTCTAATATATTTTTTTTAGAAATGTCTATATGTGTTTAAGTAAAGTATTTCTCTTCTAAATCAGGTCTTTAACTTAGCTTGTTTTTTATGTAAATTTCTAAGCACTCTCTTGTATCTTTTTCGGCTGTCAGGTAAGCCTGTTATAATTGCCAGGGAGGGGCCAGTGGGGGATCAGCTCCGCTGCATTGCTGCTGGTTATCCAGTACCTAAAATTAGCTGGTATTTCTGTGAGCTGCCCCGCACAAGGTATGTTAAAGTTGATTGGATTTCTTTGATCATATCATAATCACACTTTTTTTGCTTTATTGTATTTTTTAGTTTATATGAACGTCAGAAAGACAATCAGGCTCACATCTTTCCATTTTTTTCCCTTCTCACCTTGTTTTTAGGTTATTCTCAGATAGTGAACTGCTGTTGTAATCATCATTAAAAAAAAAAGGTTACCAGATGTGTACTATAGTGTACTATAATAATCGCCCACTGCACCTAAAATAGTTGAAATGACATACAACAGATATTAGAGTGATTCATTACATGAATCCAGAAATAATCATCTAGAAATATTTTAAATGTGTTTATGCCCCCAAAAGTCTCTTGTGTAGTAATTTTACAAACAGATCACTTGTGTTAAAATAAAAAATAAAATATTTTTCACTTCTGTAATTGTTCATCTAAAGGGAAAAAAACCACTAAAAGAAACTGGATGAGATGGTTAACAGGTTTTTAATCCAAAAGAACAAACACAAGTAGCCAAAACATGCGAACATGCCTACACACAAAAATACAATGCCAAAATTAGGATTTATTTTTAGAAATGTGAAGTTAAATATCAAGTTAGGGTAAGTATATGCAGTTTTTTTTGTTTTTGCTATTCCTAAAAAAACTGCTTGTTATCTTGCATTAATTATTTTGTTATTTATTTAGGACATTATTTGTAGCATATGTAACAAAGAGAAAAGATGTTAGTTAGAAGATGTGATAGACTAACACAAAGTAGTACCTAATTGGATGGATTACTTAGTAATATGTTTTAATATTTACAGTTAGAAATCTGAAAAGTGTGACATAAATTAGTATTCAAATAGCCCAAAAAATAAATACAGGTTACTGGATTCAGAACTCACATAATGAGTAAACAGAAAATCAATGACTCATGTAATTTCCCTTGCCATCTTTCTAAATCTGAGCCATTTTGCAATTTTCCTGATGTGTAAAGCAGGTAGAGACATTCTCCATATGAGTTTCAGCTATGATTGAAGCAAAAAGTGTTTTTTCAAAGCACAGACTTATGTGGGCTGATGATAAATATGCGCCACACTTTTCACATGATACACACGGTTTAGCTGGACTGTACTCAAATAAAATCTTCAAAAGCTGGCTTCAGGGTTTTACCTTTTTGTGCCCTTTTCCAAACATGTTATTAACGGAATGAAAAAACAGAAAAAGTTGAATGAATTAAGAATTTATTAGAATATTTTTTTGTTCGTGTCATCTTTGAGCTAAAACATCCCAACTAATAATTCAAATGTTGATTAAAATGTAGTAAAAAACAATTATTCAATGTCCCAACAGGTGCTCCCACCTACCCAATGCCACCCAGTGGGAGTCCTCAGATGTTACCATGCTGTCAGAGTTCACGTTTGGCAGGAGTGAGGTGGAGAGCCGCCTGAATATCACCAAGGAACATGCTCAGTACCAAACGGTGGAATGTGTGGCCTTCACGGAGCGAGAGGAAGCATACACTCTGTTCTCCATCAGTGGTAACACATTTTATTATTAAGTCTGCACCCATTCACGGCCGACACACTAGAGACTCAACTCCATACAGCTACTGCTGGGTGGGGGGTGGTGGGGTATTCTGCGCTACACTGCAAAGATATTGTTTACATTACATGCACACCAACTCATTGACCCTGTGTTAGCGGTGTTGTTATTGGATGCAAATTGAATGAGATTACTGTATGCTGACTATGCACGCTGGGATTTAGTGGCGTAGTTTTACTAATCCCTCTCACACAAACACCACTGCTGCAGCTGTCTGCCGTTACTGGAGGGGGAGGAAGATGAGGCAAATACTATCTTTGTTGGGGGCGAGCTGTTCCTCGTGGTGACCAAAAGCTGTTTTTGAGTTAGGAGTTAGGCGTATGACTATGGTGTGAATTGAGTAAGGGTTCGATTTAGGATTAGGTATGTAATGGTCAGGTTTAGAGTTAGGCTATAGAAATTCATGACAAATGAGTGGACGTCAATTGAAAGTCCCAATAAGAATAGAGAAACATAGTGTGACTACATTATCAGAATCACAACCAACCAACTTTGAATTAAGTAACATCTATGTTGTAAGAGTTACAATGCTCTGTTAGTAGTTAGGGTTTAAGTTAAGGGTAAAAGGGCAGCTTATAAGACTAAGAGATATTGTCGATGATTTTATCGGCTGTTTCCTCCATGTGATTTCTAATTTTGTCTCGTGTGTGTGTGTTAATTTATCAGAACGCACTGTCCCCCATAAACTCTTCACACCTCTTCTAACTGGCATGCTGGCGACTGGTGTCTTCCTCAGCGTCGTTCTTGTGGTGCTTGTCTACAAATATATGCAGGTGAGATCACAAATACATACGCAGAACTAGCGAGGACAACCTCAGCCAATTTAAAGGCTTACTTTTTCTCCTTCTGAAGGTCTGAACGTTAGGCAAACACAATCTTAACTAGCGAGAACATATCACATATAACAATGAGGTGCAAAACAAAAAAGCCAAACTACAGAGGCAGTGTGTAAAAACTGCAAAGTTTGTTTGGGCAGTTTTTATGTCCTGAAAATTACAAAGTTGCCAATTTGGTGCAATACTTAAAGAATATAATATTAATATGATCAAATCCGGGTGGGGTTGCAAAGCCAGTAGCTTAAGGAGAGTCCAAGACTTACCTCTTTAGAGCCGCTTGGACAGTTTCTTCGGGTGAAATACCATAATGTTCATGTGTGTTTGTTCATAGTCAACTGTGCTGTTTTTCTCTCTGTTAACCTGTAATGGACTGGCGACCTGTCCAGAGTTTAGACTGCCTCCAACCCAAAAGACTGCTGGGGACAGACACTTGTCTCTTGTCACCCTGCATGGATAAGTGAATATAGACTATGGATGGATTTCTTTTAACTTAGAAACTATATCTAAAGCAACGAGAATGGAAGAGTCGTGGTTTATCTTTGAGCTGCATGAAACGTTAAGGTCAACAGCTAAAAAAATAAACTAGTCTGTTTAATCAGCTTTTCTACAGTAAATCAAAAATAATCAAGAAGAATCAGTTTATTTATATGGCACCAATTTGCAAGGCATGTCATCTCAAGGCACTTTACAAAAAAATCATTCCATTTAAATCATAAATACATCATAAACAAATCAGTTTAAAAGGTGTCCTATCTAAGGAAACCCAGCAGATTGCATTTAGCCTTTGACTTACAACATTCACTCCATCAATAGCGTGGATTATTTTTGACTTTACAGCAATCCCTCATGCTGAGAATGCATGTGGCGACAGTGGAGAGGAAAAACGTCCCTTTAACAGGAAGAAACCTCCATCAGAACCTGGCTCAGTACGAACAGCCGTCTACCACAACCTATTGGAGGTTTAGAGAGACAGAAGACTAAAATAGATGTAGAGGAAACTAAAGCAGATTGGACAAAGGAAGAAAGTAGAGTGAGAAGTGCTATAGAAATAGCTCAAATAACCTAACCCTGTAGAGTGAAACATGAAGAAGGAAGAGCAAAGGAGAAAGATCTGTCTAGACGGAGATCTTCCCCCAATTGGAAAACAGATTGTGTGTCAGAGTGGTAAAATTTGGTTTATTTTTACTAATCAACAAACCCTGTGGCAGATCTTTATGGCTCAAATAATGACAAAAATACCTAAATGTTTGATTAGCTGCTATTTTAACCACCATACAATATAATACCATCATACCAACTTTATTTTTAAAGCACTTCAAAATAAACCGTAGTTTACAAGCAGTATATATATAAAAATACAGCTGAATAGTTCTTACTTGTGTAATTTTTCTTGTTTTTATGTTCTCTATAGTGGGCTGTAATACACAAATGCCTGTAAAGGGCATACTCTACCAGAACTGATCAGAAATGGTCAGCACAAAATCATAAAATATACATGTCTAATGTAGAAATCTATAGAAAATATAAATTCTTATTAAAGCTCAATATGTAAAACCTTATAGCTGAAGAAGGATTTGCTTTCGTTTTACCTCGACTGTGAGCAGCAGTCATAAATTCACATCTGGGCCATTAATCCTGTACAAACCTACAAATTATTTATAGACACCCTTGTTTAATTAACTTAATTGAGCAGAACTGATATAACGGTTTTCAACATTGCTTCGAGAGCTGTTGGCAAAAAGCCTGTTCTTATTGGCTAATAAGGTCTGCCACCATGCTGTGCAGAGCATGTTGAAGCTAGAGGCATCTGTCTTTCTGTGCTTGGTGACGATGTTTTGCACAGAAGAGAAAAGGCATGTTATTTTAATCAGCATGAATGTGTGCTAATGAATTTGAACGGAGTCAATCAGCCTTTTTAGAGTGCAGTTAAAGGATTTCATGACACTCTGAGGACGCCTCAAGCCATCACTTCACCTCCCTGAGCACACTGTTTTTACTGAGCTGAGATGAGTCAGGCTCCCTCAGTAGCACTGTGTTCATCTGCAGCAGAATCCTCAGTCTAGACACGAGCTGTCAAATAAAAGGAATTGATCAAATCAGAACTTTGAGAAAAGAGTGATGAAAATACAAAAAAAAAAGTTATGAGTAATATCCATAAATTACTTAATACAATGAATGCTGGGAAGTGAACAATGGTGATTGACGTTAGATGTTATCGGTTTTCCTCACATTAAAGTCTCTTTTTCCAAACGTCCGCAGAAGCCAAAGTTCCAGATCCAGTGGAAGGTCATTGAAAGCATCAATGGAAACAACTATATCTACATTGATCCCCTCCAGCTGCCGTATGACCAGAAATGGGAATTTCCTCGACAGAAACTTCGCTTTGGTATGACAGCGCCTTTATTGTTTGGCTGTGTTCGTGCGATTGTTTTGAAGAGAAAGTTAAGGATTTTCTGAACAAAGTGAGACTCTGTTAAGTGTTAATGGCAGCTTGTATTAGAAGCGTTTGCTTCTTGCCACTGGCTGTCGCTCCAAGAAGTTTTGCAAATGTTCTGTTTCGTAGTGTCAACGTTTCTGATCAAGCTGTCCGAGGCCGGGTGGCCATCAGGTCCACCTCGGCACACAACCTGACAACTAAACGAATGTTTGTTGAAAGTGGGAATTGAAGAATGTTGGTTGACCACTGTGCTAATGGTTTTGCCGAGAGGAACCAAGTCTAGCGTGGATTTCTACTACTGTAAAACAACCCAAATCTCAGAAAGGCACTTACGGTTTATGAAAACGCTACTTGATAAATGATTTGCGCTGGGGAATCATTTACAGATAAGCTGAAGATTATTTAGATAGGAAATGGAGATAGCAGGCGGTGCCTCACAAATGAGCCTGCTCTTTGAAACGTGTTCTGAAAAAGGAATCTGTTAAGTTTCTCCATCCAAATGAAACTACCATTAAACACCACTATAACACTTTTGTTTTTTGTTGTTTATGCATTTTTATCATGAATAATCACATACAACTCCAATTTTTAGGTTCGGGTTACATTTCCATTAACTGGAGTGATTCATTTTGAGCGTCAGGTTCTTTAAAGATAGTTCAAGTCTGTTTTGGTCTCAGTTATCCACTGTAGCAGAAACATATTGTAATTCGTATGTTGACATAATCTTGATTTAAAATTTAATTTAATTTAATTTAAATGCTGCTGCTGTTTTGTTCTTAAAGGTAAAACCCTGGGATCTGGGGCTTTTGGAAAGGTGGTAAGAGCCACAGCATATGGACTTTGCTCAGTAGACACGGTCACAACCGTTGCGGTTAAGATGCTAAAACGTAAGTTTGGCTGTTTGCTCTTTTTAGTAGGTCTTCATGACATATGCAACATCACACAGAAAAACAGAGGGTACATTCACTTGTCTCTTTGTAGCTAATGCTCATTCCACGGAGAAGGAGGCGCTGATGTCTGAGCTGAAGGTTCTTAGTTATCTTGGCAACCATGTGAACATCGTCAACCTGCTGGGAGCCTGCACTGTTGGAGGTGAGATAAGCAAATGTAATTCACCAAGTAGGAAGTGTGGCGCGTTTCTTTTTACCAAGTCTTTACATTTTATTTCATGCAACTAGAACTTCAAATGCAAATTTGTCCAGTAAAGAGAATGAGACCAGAAGCTCGAAGACTCTGTGTTACGGATTTAAAGACCAGTAGCTTATTTGTTATAGCTGTAAACTTTTTGTAACTATCCTGTAACAACATATTTTTCAAGCTGTCCTTTTTATTTTCACAAACCTGACCATCCTTATCCTACATAGTTTAAACATTGGGGAAATTATGAGATGGCTCAAGAAAACGCAAAGAAGCTTTAAAACAAACTCAGTCAAAAACTCTGTTTTATGGCTCATGACCGATTGTGATTTTTGTTTTTATTATTGTGACAATTAAGACTTATAAGTTATCTGGCACTGAAACATAACATGTTTTATCTTGAGTGGTAGTCAGTGTTGTTTGGATGATTGTCTTTAATGATTAGAAACATTATTTATCTGGCCGTCTGCTCACCTGCTGACTGCTCAATATCTGTCTTAAATCCGATTCCACCCAGCTCCAATAAAAGGGCATGATGTAGTTCAGCTTGTCACTAATTTACCATTGATCAATGTCATTTACCTCCCCACCTAGACCTCAGTATTGACTATGATGGAAAATTTTTATCGGATTCTAACAAAGAGGATGGAAGTTATTATCTTTATGGCTACATAAAAAAACACTTGAAGGATGCCTTCAAGACATGCAACGATCCTTATTACAATTTATTATGTGCTGACAGACATTTTCCTTAAGAATACGCTTATTGTTAAAAGCCGATCAGTCCTACCACTCGTCAAACTTACCCAACAAAATGACTAACTGCAGTACAAAGGCAGTACCATCATCCTTTGTCTCATCCTTATTGTTCCTTTCATTTCTAATTTATTTTTTTAATCCCTGCATCCTGCCAGGCCCAATTTTGGTGATCACAGAGTACTGTTTCTATGGCGACCTGCTCAACTTCCTTCGAAGAAAAAGAGAGTCCTTCCTAAACTCCCAGGTTGGGGATGGTTACTATCGCAACGTCTCAAAGCAGTCGGAGCAGACAAGGTATTCATGCGTGCAAATTGTTAGCTTTGATTATGACAGTAATAAGGTTTGGTTTACTACAGAGGTGTGTGTGTGTATGTAGCAGGGATGCAGCTGGTACAGGGTACATGCCCATGGGTCCCTCTGAGAAAGAAAGATCCTCTCAGTCAGGTACCCCTTCTACATTTTAGCCAACCATGCAGTGGACAGTGAATTTGGTAAAGCCTACCCACCTTGACCTGACTATGATAAAATCTTCATTTTAGATTACATAGATGGGCTCTCTCTGGATGCTGAAGACCTCCTCAGCTTCTCCTACCAGGTTGCCAAAGGAATGGAATACATTACCTCCAAGAATGTAAGGCTTTAACGCACTCTGCTCATACTTATTCAGTTGTTAATAGAAAATATTAAAGGGGGTGCAGCTGGAGTATAAATCATGTTAAAGCTTAGTGTCAGCATACATAGAGATGATGGTGCATTAACGCTCACAAACACAGCCTCGCTGCGCTTATTCTTAGTCTTATATGCACATAAATAAAGCCTATATTGTCATGTTATTTATTGCTTATATAGAGTACTACCTTCAGGCATTACATCTTATAGTGCCTGTATGTTCCCTATATGGTTGCTGCATACATGCATATGTCACTCAACGGTTTATTACTTGGCTTTTAACATATCATAGTTTTAAAACACTGGCAACATATAAGATTGACATATATACCCTTTCCCAGTTTTAAAGCAACAACTTTAGAACCACCAAACACACCTACAACATGGTTTCTCCAAGATAAAAGTAATAATAATTCGAGCAGTTTCTATAGTGGCTAGAACAGCTGCAGCTTTAATACTAGCTTGCATGTGAACAACAGTCTATATACTATAACAGTGATTTTTCTGAGTAATTCTGTTCATGTAAAAAGACAGTTTTTTTGACAGCTCGTATATATTTAAAGTGCATTTTTATTTATGCGATTTATCCTCCAAAAGAAGCATCTAGTTTTCAGTGCTTATGAGTATAACAAATAGCATGATTGTGCCTGAAGTAAATAATTAATTGCCACAAACTTTGTTATATTTACCATTCAACACTCACAGATGTAAACTGAGGAGGTTCAGGTTCATAGAAATGAGAAGTCACTGCTATCTGCAGACCTAGGATTGTGGCTCCAAAGCAATTATAGGTTTAAATGTAGCATTCAATTTTTAATATCTTATCAAAGATTATTGGAAATAGCATGTTTCTTAAAAATAATGCACCCAAGCATGTGTTTTTGAAGTGTTTGAGACCAATAATGATAACAGCTTATATCCTGGAAAAGTAGGTTTTAACTGGAATTGAAGGGACGGAGGAGACTTTTAGTTTTTGAGGAAGCTTAAATCTTTTACTGTTTGCCGCAACACTTGTATAAGTCTTTTGTGAAGAGTATAATCTCTTCTGCAATCACCTGTTGGTGAGAGATGGTGAATAGATGGACATATCATAAAATCAAAATCATTTTTGGACAATGCTGGGCTCCCTCTTCATGAGGATGCTTTACTTTAAAGTTTGGTCAGTAGGGGGCTTCCTCAGTTACATTGTGATAGAAACTCCACTGACTGACCGGGACTAATTTGTGTTAAATGGCATTATACATCTCAGCAATCAGTCCTTTTTCTTTCCACTTTTATTCACTAACTGAAAAGTCTTGCTATAGAGTAATAAGAAATATATTGTCTTGCAAAGGACAAACAACTTTACATTATTGCATACTATTAGTATTTCATGTGTATCCGTAATCCATCAATGATTACAACTTGTATCAGTTTGAATAATAACAGGAGAACCAAAAAAAAACTTTTATTGTTTGTATGCCATGTAACCTAAATGTGTTTTCAACTTAAGGTGATCTCACACTTTGTTTTGTGTACAAGCATCACCATTATGACTGCTTTTCTTGGTAATATCTAGCCGACGAGGTGTTCCTTTTCTCTGATCTTAAAACGAGGTATAAAACGTTCATATATGCAGAGTTTGCTGAACTGTTTAGTTTTGTTAAAGCTTACAAAACGTTACAATATTTATGCAGTTAGTTCATTTGAATTTCTCCTTTAAAAGCTTCATCTGCCCAGTTTTCGTTGGGAAAACTGTTTACAAAGTAGGCACTTTCTTGAATGTAGCAAAAGTGTCCATAAGGCCCCTGGAAAAACATGATGGAAAGCTCACAATGTGCCGGACATCTGTCTTAGCTTGTCGCTGCTAAATATTTAAACAGCTACTAAGTTCAAGAGTTCACCACCTTGTTTAGAGTTACACAGGCGAAGACTGCCGTGTACTCTATTTAGTGACAGTTACTCTTATTTGCCTGTGTATCCTGATTCTCAGACTGTATCCTATAAACATTAGTTCATTATTTTATACATCCGCATAATTTTCTGTGTGTTTTTCAATATTATGTGCAACTTCACTGTCCGGGACTTGTCTGCTACTGTACGGACTGATGTAGAAACCGGTTCTAAGGTCTATAATCACTTCTTGTTTATCTTCCCATTCAGTGTATTCACAGGGATCTTGCAGCCAGAAACGTTCTGCTGACTCATGGCAGGGTGACGAAGATCTGTGACTTCGGCCTCGCCCGAGACATCACCACTGACGCCAGTTACGTGCTCCGGGGAAACGTGAGTATGTCTTTCAGTCATTGCCTTCTCAGCCTGATTTTGTGTCCACCAGTTCACTCAGGCATCTCCCTGAGACATTCTAGGTGCAACCAATGCTGTGCTGCGACTATTTTGATTGTGTTTGTGCTTAATCATCAATCATTGAACTTCGTGAAGGGCTTTCTTTGTATGTGAAAGAATTACATATATATTTAAAAAGTTGCTGATCAATTGAGGTGCATATTAAAGTCGGGTACTCTTTATCTAGGCTCGCCTGCCTGTCAAGTGGATGTCTCCCGAGAGCATTTTCGACTGCGTCTACACCTTCGAGAGCGATGTGTGGTCCTACGGCATCTTGCTGTGGGAAATTTTCTCTCTGGGTAACATTTCCAGTCAAAGTTTTGCGCTATTATTTTTGCCATTACTGTAATCAGTCTGAGCTGTCTGGAGTCTCATTAGAGGTTATGACGACTCTCCCTAAGCAGCAACATCACTTAGCGGAGGCATTAATGCAATCAATTATTATGACTAAACTCAGCTGCCTTGAGTGACTCCATATATTTGTTTTACTTGTAAAGTCACACAGAGAATGGGTCGTGTGTTGTGTGTGGTGCAGGAAACAGCCCTTATCCAGGGATGCAGGTGGGATCCGCCTTCTATAAGATGATTCAAGATGGCCGCAGGATGGACAGACCAGAGTTTGCTCCTATTGAGATGTAAGTGTTTTATTAGTTCCTGGCAATGACTGCTTGAATAATTAAATAATATAATAATTAAAGGAAGAACAACAGTTGGTAGTTAATTTTTGAGGACATTCATAAATAAAAACCTGGTGTAGCAAAAATATAAATATCTAATAGCAAGTTTATAAGGAATCGTTGAAACCGTAGATCTGATATTTAGTATGTAGCATTTTCAGATGTTAGCATCATGCTGATTGTCTATTCTGATGCAAGTGTTGCCGCCGCACTGCAGAAAGTGGATGGAACGATGGAGGACAACATTCAGATTATTTACGCTGCAAATCAATGATTCAATGATTGAAACCGGGGAGCAAAACACAGTGTTTCAACAGGCCAGTCAGACATTATGTTTCTGTAATCCAATGAGGTCTATGAAATAAAGCTGGGTCAGACTACTTTAAATGAACTCTGCTGTTTGTTTTGAGAAGGTTGGAGACATAATTAACCGGAGGGATGCTAGACTACCAATTTCTCAGCCTTTATGAGGATTTGTTTTGATTGCTGTACGGATTTTTCCTTTGGTTACAGAGAAGGGTATAGATCATTTTTAACACGTAAAATTTGAATACAACCATATGTTTGCTCGTTAAACTGGCACGCTTTTTTAAAATTCAATTTCCTATGAGTAACAAACAGTTAAAGTTAAAAATTTCCTCATTTAAATCTTATGCCGGTATGAATAGTTATGATCTCAAATGCACATATAAAGTCACATGCAGGTTAATCAAGAGAAAAAGAAAATGCACATTAAAGTCTATAAATTAAATCAAAGGCTGGCTTAGATGCTAACCCACAGCCTGGTTTAGCATCTTCACCCCACAGAGAAATTCAGCATAACAGCAGCTTTTGTAAAGCCAAGCTGCGCACAGAGATTTTACATGACATGGATCTTTTCAGAGGAAAACTGATGAGGATGATGCGACTGCAGCGCTGCAAACAGATGCAAAGACGTCGTTACATAAAGCTAATGGTCGTAATGTAATTTGGGCGACAGCAGGACGCAAAACATCTCGTTGATGAAGCTCAGCTTCTGCATTTCCTGTCTGTTCATGGTCTGTTCTTAATATTATTACAACAAATTACAGTCCTACTTTAAATCACCTGATAAGGTGTTTAGGTGCTATTATAATTATTACTATTATTTATACATATGGATGTATTTTTATAGCTCAGTTCCCCATGTATCCATATCTAATCAAATCCAGTTTTACCTTAGGAAAAGAAACATTTTTTACGAAAAACAAAATACATCCATGATTAAAAGAGGCGCCACTTAAAGCAATAAAACTGACAAAACTAGTATTTGAATCTGTATTACTTTAACAACAACATGACAATATAGGCTTGTGCTGCAAGAACACATTTATTAACAATCTAGGTGTTGTTTATGTTTTATTCATCATATTGGTTTTAGACAACAGATCACACAAAGACTATTATTAGAAACATAAAAATCATTTATTTAGAGCACATTTTGGCCCATCTGTTAAATGAGATATACACCTCTTTAAAAAAAATGTTTTTAATTAACACAGATTATAAATAAAATGTTGCACAGATTTAGAGTTACTAGTGAATCCTTTACCCACAGTGATTTAGCCAAGTATCACATTGCAGCCCCAAATGTCTGTCTCGTTTAGATTTTGTGAGTAAACCAACCAAAATTAAACTAAAACTTTTCTGTTGACCCCTTTTACTCTGATATCATTAAAAAGAAAACAATCCAGTCAATTGTTTTCGGACAAATAACACTATCCAAACTTGGAAAAAGGGTTGCAAATCAATCAAATCAAATTTACAAACAACTGCCGTTGAGATGCACACAAACAACATTAAATGATAATCCAAACAAAATAAACACAAATACACAAGATTGAGGAAAAATAAGTAAATAAATAAAAACTCAAGCAATGTATTATAAGTTAGAGAGTACACATTTGTTTTAAGGAGATATTTTAAGACATCAAGAGTTGAAGCCTGTTTAATATGAAGGCTCGGCAGTTCCAAAGTTTGGGACCTACTACAACTAAAAAACTTCAAACAGATCAAGACATGGCAATCTGAACAGTCTAAGCAATGGGACAATTCATCAGAGCAGTAGCTCGGCTACTTCTGGGATCTGTGGGAGAGCTGCAGGGATCTACAGCTCAGGTGAAAGATCTGTCTGTAGGACAGATACCTGCGTCCTTGATGTCACTTACCAGAAGAGCAACACTGGTAGAGACAGAACTCATCAGTAACTGCGGCAAAAGACATACTTTAATTTCCTTTCCCCTTTAAAATTACCATTTTGTGTTGGTCTACCACAAAAACATCAGTATGGTATATTTAGGTTTGTGTCTGTGAAAGGACAAAGGAAGGAAAGCCCATGGGGCGTTAATAAATGTGCAGGGCACCGTATATCTTTACCTGGTTCTTTTAAGTGCAGACTATATACACACCCATTAGTAGGGACTAATCCCAGGTCTCTCCTCTGAAGGTACGAGATGATGCTGTCCTGCTGGAACGCCGACCCTCTCAAACGACCCTCCTTCAAAAAGCTGGTGGAGAGGACAGAGCTGCTGCTGTCAGAAAACACCAAGAACGTAAGCAGCCAAGAGAAAAGAGCTTTAAAAGTCCTCTCTCTGTTGCATTGAGAGCTAACACGACCAAATTTGCTAACCCAACTCCCACCCACCCCCCACAGGTGTACCTGACTCTTAGCAATCCTGCTACTGCTGATGACCAGCAGAGGTCGCCATCTAGGAGGCTTAGCTCTGTGTGCAGCACCACAGCTCCTACCCAGCCTTTACTGCAGAGCACAGCAGATGTCTTCCTGGACTACGTCTGACACACCTGTGTACACACAAGCCTTCGCTGGGCTCCAAGCCTCCAATCACTTCTTCCTGTTGATGTATTGATCGTTGTGGTAGAATATCTTAGACGCATGTCTACAAAAAGCAGACTGCAGCACTAACATCTGCTACATCATCACCCGGACAGCGGTGGGAGGAAACCTGGCATTCGGCCTTACATTACATCTTCACATTCTTTGACTGACGGTGAAATCACATCCACGACTAAGAGGGGATGATGTTTGACTGAGTAATAGATGGCGCGCCGCTGACTAGTAGAGATGCTTCTGTGAGGGATTTGTTTTCACGTTGTTACAGAACCAGTAGGTACATTTAGGTGTGTTTTCTTGTAGAGGCATCGCCGAGAAGACACAGAGGACGTTTCAAGCTTCTTGTTGCTCTCTTGACAAAAAAAATAACAAAAACAAAAAAGTATTCGTCTGGTCGTTGTCACTGGATTTCGTGAGAGATTATTTTTTTTCAATATGCCTTTGCATACAAACCTTCTCTATTGGAGAGAACCATTGAGCCATAAAAGATATAAAAAGTGGTGTTACAGCAACGATCTTCAATTGAAGGGATTTAAAGCCATAGGTTACCGTGCTTTGCCGAGTATTCTTGCTCTTTTTCACATTTTGGAAGGTGACATCCAAAAATGTATCGACTTTATTGAGATCACATGTAATAGAAGTTGAAGCATGTAGGGCTTTAAAAAAGGTTTAGGAATATGATGCTGAAAAGCGTGGTGTGTTTTTAACCCATTAAGACGTTCTGTGGACAGGCCTTCATGTTTTCTTCTCTGCTTAAGGCTTTCCTTGCCCTGCATATCAGATTAGATTAGCGGCCATAGCTTGGTAGATTTGTCGTTTGTGTCATACTCTCAGATGATGGCTTGAACGTTGCTCAGAGATATAGAAAGCCTGAATACACCACACCACACTTTTCAGATTTTATGCAGACACACACACACACATACAAATTTTAAACCGTGTCATCCTGATCATATTTCATAATGATGTGCTTCTTGGTCTTGTTTTTACATAAAACGCAGTAACGCAGTTTCAATCTAGCAGCAAAATGTGAAAAAGTTCAAG
Source organism: Orestias chungarensis (assembly GCA_032876305.1). Taxonomy (NCBI): domain Eukaryota; kingdom Metazoa; phylum Chordata; class Actinopteri; order Cyprinodontiformes; family Cyprinodontidae; genus Orestias; species Orestias chungarensis. The sequence continues at coordinate 5,059,078 of JAVLVB010001108.1, forward strand.
TTTAAAACACTTTAGCGAGCTGAACACGGATTGCCACCTATCTATTGTTGCTTCTAATGCTGTGACTGATTAATTATTGTGTATATATATATATAAATGTCCAAATTAACAATTGTTTGGTAAAGCCACTACGGTTGAGGATTTAGGACTGATTGTGTACTTTTTTGTTGTCAGCTGTGTATGCAATGTAAATAAAATAGAGATGTGCCTTTAGATTTTAATTTTTTTTTGTTATTGTTTTTTGATGTTTTATCTTCTGACTGTTGACTGTTTGAGACAATGAGCAGATAAGTCCTCTAAACTCTGATTTTCGAGATTACTGCAGTTTTGATACGGTTGGTTGAATTGTAATAATAAAGAAAAGCACCTGTGGTCCATCTTTTAGTCATTTTCTGTTTAAGTGACTTTTTTTTAAACAAGTGTTAGATGGGGGTCAAACTATTAAGAGTCCAACAAAAAATTATTTTGTGGACTCTTATTGTAAAAATTATTTGTTTGTCACAAATACATTTTAGATCAATCCGAGTTAATATGAAACACAGATAACTGTTGTAAATACAAAAAGCAGTTCTTTAATGATTTCTTTCATGAAGCAAAACCACTAAATCCAACACATGGTTATCTTTGGGACATCTTCCATTAAGTTTGCAATATTTCACATTTAGGCTTTTATATCACACTGTAGGCATTTTGGCACAATCGTTTGGTTTAGTCAAATTGAAAGGTTTTGATAAAAACGGCCTCTTTAAGATCAGTCCGTTGTTTTATGCAGCAAGACAATAATCCAGCAACTCTCTTAAAAAGAAACACAACTATTAAGAGGGGCTTAGTTTAAGTTCAGGCCTGAATCTGATTGAAAAACTAATTGCGGATCTTCTTTAGTTGTTTGCTCTCAGGTCTTCTGTGGATGAGTTCCTGAAACAGATTTTCAAGTAAACCAGCAACTTCTTAAAATGTAACGTTACATTTTTTCCCCCATTCATAGTTAATTGTTCTCGCTGTGGTCCAAGTTAATGGCTTTAAAGTTGTGAGAGAATTAATCTGTTCTAAAATTTTAGGTCAAAGCGTGATCTTTTGCTTTTGAAGATGTTGGACTTTACATATATGTATTTAGTGATTACTTGATTCTAATGACCTATTTTACAATGGGGGCATTTATTTTGTCACCAAAGACCAAATAGTTATTGATAATGTTTTTTATTCCTGCTCCTATATTTACTTTGATACTAAGCGTTATTTAATGATCGGGGAACACCCAATGTGGAAAGCACACAAACTGGTAAGGGTAAAAAAAAAAAAAGTCCTATAGTCTCGTATGTTATATACAGTTAAAGAAAACATATAAGATGTGTTAGAAAAAAAAGCAGACACAAGAAATGAGAGAAATTCAAGTTCAGGTGACGTGTTTAATATTTTTCAATGTCCCCCCCAAGTTGACCCAGTTGAGGGGGCAGGGCAGGGAGGGATTATAGTAATTGGTGCAAACATTTCGCTTCATAAAATGGGATTATTATTAATACATTTGACTTTGGGGTAATTATAAAGGAGCACAGTTCAAGAGCAGAAGGAGGGATTTACATACGTACAGTACAGGTTAGGAGCTTAGCCCCATTTTTACACTGAAATACTGGTGTTCTTATCTGTGTGTCTGTGTACAGAATTATAGAACTAGACTCTTAACAAAAGAAAAGTGAAGCTGTATCTGTGGGAAGGCAGGGGAGGAATGGGGTGGGGGGTGGGTTGGCTTTCTAGTCAATGCCGTTGGCCATCAGCTATTCAAGATTTTCGATACCTTTTGTTTTTCCCCTAAAACCTCCCAGATTGATCATCATTCCTGATAAAAAACAAAACATGTTTACGTGATGGAGAAACATCCAGAACAATTTGACAATAACTTAAAAAAAAAAAAAATTTGTGCAGTATTGATTGTTTTTTTTTTTTTACATTTTTAATGTGGAAACCTGTGATTGATGAGCTCTTTCATTCCCCTCCTTTTTTTCCTTCATTACGAAACCAGTCAAATGTTCTCTAAAATTAGAAGTTACGACATCCATTAGTCTTAAAAAAAACAAAAAATAAACACAAAAGTCAAAAACCTTTACATTCTTTGGGCTGGGTATCAGTGTCACAAACTAGATTATCTATTTTCAGCTCTATACACATTCACACTATAGAGGCGGGTAGTTGTGGGTGGAAGACCTGGCTGAACCGGACCTTTGCTGTTCAAATTAAATAAATCTGTTTTTAAATCTTTTCGTGGCGTCTGCATCTTTGTAACTCTGTAATTAAAACATTTGTCACCCCCCACATGTCTTCAGTCATGCAGGATTTCTCAGAAAACACACGGGGTTACAGTGAAAAGTCAACACACACACACACAAGTCTCTCTCGCACATTGAGTTCGAGCCGTCGCTCCCACAGACGACTCTCCGATAAAACACATCACTTCTTTATACTGCAACGCAAGAACTGATTGGCTATCTCCAGGGAGGGGAGGAAGTAAATACCGCAACCCTCCGGCCCCACCCGGACCGATACAAGAAGTAGGATCAAGAGAAGATGCTACACTCACACACACACACAAGCATACGGCAGCCTCCTGCACTCAGCCTGAACACATTCTCTACACTCCTTTGCTCCCAAGCTTTTTCTCTGTTTGATATGGCTTATCGCTGTAGCACAACGCAGACCGAGCCCAACATCCTTACGTGTGGACTCGGGGGTCCTGCTTTCTACTGCCGTTTGGGAACTGAGATAGATGAGAGGATGACTGCATGAGGGTTTCTGAGGCCTATGAAGAGAAAGACGGATGAAACACCAATGACAGGGCAGACCATTAGAGATTAGCTGTCAAAAAAACCAAAAAAAAAAACGCAGGTAGATTTAAAATCGTCGTTTGAAACTACCTTCACCCACCACGCAGACAAGGTTCAAAGCTACAAGCATTATGTTTGTAAAGCGGCAGACTGCAGGCTAGCTGGTGGAGCCGCTTAATTAACCAGATAATATTAGTTGGTTGGTTTACAGTTTTAACCTCTGAAAGTGGAATTGGGGATACATGATCACATTCTCTATGTTGACAGCTTACTTGAAAAATGACAATAGCTCATAGGTGTTTATTAAGATTTGTTGCTAAAGTCTGTAAGGAAAAATCAAGTTGGTTTTGAACATTTTAGCTTTTAGCCCACAGAAAGAAAAAAAAGAACACTGAAAACAATTAACAGATTTTTTCCAGTGACTGTATTGGAAACCTGCGTATTCATAACAGGTTTGTTTTTATCTTCCTATATTTATAGCATATTTAGTTTAATTTCTGAAAAGGATCCACAGTTGGGTCCTACCCTAACAGTGGCAAGGAACTGATTATCAAAAACATATCAACAGATTATGTTAGCTGCAGCACGAAGAGTACAAAAAAAACTCCCATTTAATTCATGTTGCACTTTGACGGTTTTGGTGTAATTATTATTGTATTTCAACTGAAAAGTTATCACACAGCGAGAAGCCCACGCATATTCTATGTTTAAAAGCAGCCTAATTTTGTGTCAAAAAAAAAAAAAAAAAAAGAGAGAGCTGGATTTTAAAAATCAAGGTCAAATTTTCCATACAGACTTGTCTTGTTAAGATCGTTTCTTCTGGTCTGTGAAGCATGACTGTCTTATCCCTCCTGCCTTTTGGTTTCCAGATGCAGACGCAAAAAAACCAAAAAAAAACCAAAAAAACTTTCCACATTCCTGAGAGGACGAGTACCATCCGGCAACTTCAAACCCTTACTAAGTTCGGTAAAATAAGACGAACGCGGGCCCGACAAACACGGCCACCGAGTCGTGCACACGAGGATTGTATCATCAAATACGCACATTAGTTCACAGAATCGCACTACATATATATATATATATATATATATATATATATATATATATATATAAAAAAAGGTTTCAACAGTGATATTTTCTTTACACAACGACATTAAGTGCTGAAGTTGTCAGGAGGTTGAGGATATACTGTTTGACATTTATAGAGATTTAGGACTGGTAAAAAATAATCCCAACTATACACATATGCATGAATTTCATATTGGGGGAGGGGGTAATAACTTTTTTGAATAATATATTTTTTGAATATATATATATATATATATATATATATATATATATATATATATATATATATATATATATATATATATATATATATTAAAGAAACAACAAAGTTTACTATGTTATTGGCACTTGGAATCACTAAACCCATTATACTTGCAGATAGTTCAGTTAAACTGCCATCTAGTTTTTTTCTCCCTGACTTTCTTGTCAAACATAATTTGTAATTACAAAAAGGTAAAAATTTCCATTTTTGTCCTGGAGACACAGTGTTTAAAAGCACCTTCTAAAAATAAAATAAAAGAAGAAGAAAAATACCCAAGCCCAATCTGTCCTATTTTTCTTTCTTACAACAAAAATACTTTAAAGCCTTTTTTTCTAGACTAGATTTTTCTTTTCAAGAGAATAGGGAGGGGGCTCTGTTTGACCAGAAACAACAACAACAACGGAAAAACTGTTAAAATTTCAAAAAGCAACTAATAAAAGCTTAACAGTTATTTCTTTTCCATGCAGTCATATAAAATACTATGGTTTTGTTTTCTGTTAGGCTATACTTGGATATTTACATGTTTTCTTTTTTATCATACAGTAAATCTGTACAAAGTCTCGATGAGACCTTTAAAAAAAAAGAAGAAAAAAAAAGATCCATTATCATCAGCGGTCTTTTTTTTCCTTTCAAAATCTCCCAGGAGACTGATACTACCTCTTGATTCCACCTGTGAGGAAAACAGGATATTCCTCCTTTTAGCCTTGGTGAAAGCTTTCCCACAGTTCTTCACAAACAACATGTTTTCCTCTTTCCTAGAAATAATATCTTTTGATTTAAGGAAGGGAAGGCAATATTTTTGTTTGTATGTTGTTGTTTTTTTAGGGTTGATCAGGTCTGTGACATCCAGTAGACCAACAGAGACATGGGCAGCAGTTTCTATAGCCCCCCCCAAGAGTCATTGCTGCTGGCTGTTGACGCCGTCAGTCCTGAGTGAGGACGAGGCTTTCGGCTGTTTCTGCGGCTGAGGCTTCAGCTGCTGATGATGCCTCTGGTGGTGAGACTGCTGCTGTTGCTTCTGTTGCCTCTGCTGCTGCTGCTGCTGCTGCTGCTGTTGTTGTTGCTGTTGTTGTTGGTGTTGCTGCTGCTGCTGTGGAAGTGAAGCTTGGGTGAAAGCGCCCTGCTGCTGGAGAGGAAACGCCTGCAGAATCAGCTGGGTGGACTGGTTACTGTGAAGAAGGCGGTTGCCCTAGCAGTAAAAGAAAGTGCAAACACCTTTAGAAACTAAACATTCAACAATGCACAAAAACTACTATTAAAAATCCAAGTCACATATGTTCTTAGATTCGGTGCCAAAACATGATTTAAATATCCCCGTCGCACTCTGAACCAGTTCCTGCTGTGCTGATGTTTACTAAGCACCATATCTTTTGAATTTCCACTGCTGAAACTTGGCCAGAGCACAGAAAAATGAAAACTATCCAAGCACCATTTGCTGGTGCCAGCGCAGTTTATCTTGAAATACCCACTTAAAAGAAAAACATGGGCATTATTTTGGATTTCAACCCCCTCCAACAATGTGGGTTACTAAATTTAGCTCTAAAAATGTGTTTTCCAGAGTTTGGTAAAACCTCCCAAGCATTATGGTTGGTTAAAGCCTTATTAATAAATTAAGAGATAGCAGGGCATCTGATTAAAAGGAATACAGCTATAAGTAGCAGTAATTGTTTACTATTATTCTACAATATATAATTTTTGTTGTTGAAAAAGAACATACCAAAAAATGATTAAAACTCAATGAACTATCGAGATACTTGTGACAATGTATTGTCTTTAAATGGGCTCACTCTGCCCTCTTCTGTTACCTGCAGGAACTGCTGTTGCTGCTGCCCCTGCTGGCTGTTTTGTGCCACCACAGCTGTTTGGTTTTGGCCATCAGCCTGACCTTGAGATGACTGGGCTGGTTGTAGAGTTAAGGTCTGGGTCTGTCCTACCTGCTGAAGTAATACAGTAAAAAAAAAAAGAGTAAACTTACAAACAAAAAATTAGAAGATGAGGGAACATTGTCTGCTTTTCAGAAATAACATTCACAGATACTTCAGCTTAACGTCCATCTTTCCCATGTGTGGGACCAGCATTTTTTTAAAACTAGAAACAGCTTTCCTCATCAAAGTTACAAGACGAGATTGACTTAAAAGTTTTATTTGTGTAATATGTTTTACAGTCACAAAAGGAACCGGCCTTTTTTTGGCCAAATGTCAACTTTAAGGTTTTGCAAGCGTCATAAATTAGTTTATCGTTACCATGACTAATCACAAAGCTTATCACGCTACAGGAATTTTCCAAAGTGATCATAAAAAACATCTTATGTGACATGTTACACCAGAACTGCTAATCTCACACGAATGGTTGTTTACCTGCTGGCCCCCAAAGGGGTTGTACGCTGCAACGACCTGCCCCATGAACATGGAGGTGGGCACCATGACAGCCCCGCATGCGTGCATCGGAGTTGTCACAAGCTTGGTCACAAGCTGCTGCCCTGCTGGAAATCTGGGTGGAAGGAAAAATCATACATGCGAGTGTCAGTTTTGTTACAGTCATTATCATCGTAAATCACCTAAAGCTTTGGTTAGTTAATGGGTAATAACAAATAAACAAGGGGAAAAAACAATTTTTTGGTTGGCCTACCGTATTTGTCGGTCCTGCGTGAAGGTGGCCACAGCGGCGCCTTGCTGTGTGTTGTTCTGCGGGAGGCTGGTGCTGATCTGCAGAACGTTCTGCGGTGCTGGTTGGGAAATCATCATGGTGTTGTAGAGCGCCGCTGAGACGGATCCCTGGGCCTGCGACTGCGTCTGGGCGGCTTGCTGTGGCTGTCGCTATAAGAGCAGACAACAAAGTTGAACATTACATCAATTTCTTTTGTATTAAAGCAAATCTATCTACAATTTGTTTGTCTAATATTGTTGTACTCTAGACAACGTTCTTAAATACACTGTATTATTAAATTTACGAAATGTTATGACACAAACTAATTCTTCTTCTGGTGACATTGATAGTGAGTTCAACCTTTCAGCCTTCTACATGTGGCAAGATAACTAATAAATAAGCTTTTCATATCACCCTAAACACACCACGGTGAAACGCAGTAGCTTTGGAAAGACACAATGATAGATGGAACTAAATAGTTGGTAAATAATGATTGAGCTGAAAGATCGAGGTTATAATGTGACTTAGAATCAAAGTAATGCAGCAGAAAAACTGTGCAACCGTGTTGGACCGACCTGCGTGAGTGTGTTGGCCTGCTGCTGTAAACTCTGTTGAGGGGGAGGACCTTGCTGCTGAATGGTGAGCTGCTGAGATCCCAAATGGACCTGGTTCACTGAGGGCTGCTGGAGCTGACCACTAAGAGTAGCTGCTTGTTGGACCGATCCCATCTGAGGAAGCTGAACGTTCATTGTTCCACTCTGCTCCTGATGCTGCTGTTGTTGTTGGAGCAGCATCTAATAATGACGACATAAAATGAAGCACAGTAGAAAGAATCAGAGGGGAGATAGGAGATTTATTGCTTTCTGAAGCAAATTTTGTATAATTTTTTTCCAGTATATGTATATACGTGCTTTATACATTTTTATTTAAACATGTAGTTATAACAACAGGCATGGTGGGTTGAGCATGTGAGAGTAATGTAGGATTTATCCACCAAGCCTTGAGCCAGCTTATGTGAAATATAGCCAACCATTGGTTGCATTAAAATGCATATTTAATAAAAAAAGCTATAAATAGCATGCATTACAAATAAACACGCTTTGAGCAACGTCACATTAGGACAGCTACATTTGCCTACCTGTATTCCCTGTCCCTGGACTCTCTGAAGTTGATCCTGGATGTTCCTAAGCTCCTCCTGCTGCCGATGGATGTTTGCCTGGATCATTCGGGTCCTCTGCTCCAGCTGCTCCTTCAGGTGCTGCATGGCGTTCACCTGTGCGGAGAACTCCATCACCGGCTTCAGAAGACAAAGAAAGTCCCCTACAGTAACCTACTTCTGGATCCTTTTCAACAAGAGTCGGTACTCTTAACCTATACAGAAATCTGAAATATGTGCTGTACTAAGTGTGTTTTCTTTAACGTGAATGTAATTTTAAGGTTGTTTATAGATCTCTATAGTTTTTTGTTTCTTTGCACATATCTTGTTTGAGGAAGGCAGGTTTTCCAAGCAGAGATGTAGCTGAATAATTCTTGCCTGTACATTTGTCTGAGAATGCTGCTGTAGTTGATGCTGCTGCTGCTGCTGCTGTTGTTGTTGTTGTTGTTGCTGCTGCTGCTGAGTGATCATACCAGGATTCAAACTCGGTGCTGTGGTCTGAGAACTCATAGACTGCAAAAGACGAAGAAGATAAACGAAGAAAATAAACACAATCGTTTAAGTGGATCAACAGTGGATAGAAGACCTATAAAACTAATAAACTGAACAGAATTTTTTTAACAGCTAGAATCAAATAGTATATTGTATATAACTGGCTTTCAATAAATCTGCGTGATGATGCTTACTTCTTTTTACTTTCACAAGTGCCTAATTGGCAATATATAAATAAACTGAGTAAACCTAGTCCGGTTTTTCTAAGCTGTCGCTATGATACCGTTTATCAGTAAATTAGTTCTGAGGGGATTGAACCGTCTTTGCTAGTTTTACATTTCCGTAATGACTGAGATTGGTCATTTCCCGGGATTCTATTGTAACAGGTTTTTTTTATAACTTTGTTGTTGATGTTTTGGTTGTTATTTGGATTCATTTTTGTGCAACAGTTAGCTAGTGCCCTTTTTCTGTTGGTGTCTGTAACCACAGACGTGAATACGTGGACGCCTCATTGAGCACGGAATCGTCACCGTCTTCACAGGTCTGCCCAAAAAAGTCAGTCAGACAACTGCAGCCGATGCAGACTGCCGCCGTTCACATCCACACTAAAACTAGAAAATTTGAGCAAATCACTCCAGGGCTGAAGTCCTTATTCTGGTTCCCTGTAGCTCAGAGAATAGACTTTTAAACGCTTTTGGCAGTCTCTAAAAGTTTGAACGGCTTAGCCCCAAAATACATTAAAGAGCTTTTCTTGCATTAACCTTACAGACCAATTAGATCTACTGGTTTAACTCCAATTTTGAACCAAAGATGGAGAACAGCATTTTGTTTTCATGTTCATGTAATCTAGATCAAAATTATTTCTTTTAAATTAACAGCCACGAGCAACAACTGGAACATCATAAAGTATTGTGTGTGTTTTATTCTGCTACTTTTTTCCCTTACTTCTTCACTGCAATTTAATTGGTTTTTCCTTGTTTGTTTGTTATATTTCAATTTTAATCAGTTTCATCACTTTAAACAAACTTTTGCTGTACGATTTAAGTTGGCTTGCCTCAACCACGCTTTTCCCTCAATTTAAAAGACTAACAGACAATTATTAACTGATGGTAAAATTCCAAAGCCATCTAGTACAATTACATTATTTTGACCAATCCTGTCCCACCTGGCTGCTGATGGATGAGCGTCGTTGAGAGGTCATCTCCATGGTAGAGGCCAGAGACTGCAGAGGAGGCGTGGCCATGTCCATGTGTAGCTTGGGTGCTGTTGCTGCAGAGACGGGTATTTGTGAATCAAATGTAACCCTGTAATCCACTTTTATAACACAGCAGAAACATTTCAACTTCTTCTCGTACTGAACACGAGGATTTAGCTTGTTGACATAAAGGGCGACCTTAACCATGTACATCTGCTTACAAGTGCAAGTGTTGTCCGAGATGTGCGACGAAGACTTCCTGGAGCTTCGCGAGGATGTCGAAGGTGTTCGGCTGTGATCACACCGTTCCAAAGCTTCCTTCAAACTGGACGTGTTTAGCTGCGACTCTGAACCGGAGTCCTGACTCTGCAAATTATGAAAAGGTAACGTCAAAAACTGCCAAATTATGAAAAGGTAACGTCAAAAAGTGCCAAATTATGAAAGAAAAGTAGTGGCTACTATAATAAAATCCCAACTAAAAGTACCCTGACATAAATGAGCAAAGAATAAATCTGATATATGACTGAATTTGTGTCTACATGTTACAAAACAACATTCTCAAAAGGATCATGGAAACCCAGGATGAAAAATCTTTTCGCGCAATAGAGGCTGTCAAAATGAGGTTATTAAGAAGCCTGATATTTGTTTTAACAAAGGAAATATCCTTTGTCAGTGTAATAGGTGCTTTTTCAAAAACTTTAAGAAATTACTGATAGATATGTCCACGACTCAAGCTTTAGCTAATGTTTACTCACTCTACAAAGACACAGTGAGACCAAAACAGCGATGAAGTATCTAGTCCCTTCCACGACATTAATATTTGCAAAAGCTGACACTAAAACAGCAAGCCCTAAAAAAGTTCACTTTGTAAAAAAAATGGGCTGTTATATATCAGAGAAACATGCAGTTTTGTTTAAAATTACAATGATATTGGGAGCAATGAACTGTCATCATCTAATTATTGCCACACTGTTTCACAAGCTTTTGCAACTTAGCCAGTAAAGCGGGTGTTTACATCAGCCAATCAGATGCTTTGCATTTAAAATATAGAAATATTTAACAAGAATTGCATCAATGATACACTTGATGATACGATGACAATGTCGATTTGGTACACCGTGAAGAAATACAACAGATGCAATTAGCCAGCAAAATCTACCTTTAACCTACCACAGCCATGTATGAATGATAATAAAACATTATGCTCTTAAATTATTTTTGCATAAACATATATTTAAAATCTAATTTTATTGTCTACTACAGTCTAACAACTATACTAATATTTCATTCATATAGTTTTTGAATATACGTAACAAAAAAAGTTTTTTTAAGTTCTTTCAAAGCCCCTAAAACCTGATATTTGTCCAGAGCTACGTAAAGCTACGATTTTTTATTCTGAGATTTAGAAAAAAATAAAAAAATGTCTAAAGAAGATGTGCAATATAAACCTTGACTCAGTTTAGCAATTACATTCGGTTCTGTGCAAAAACCACATAGTGGTATTCACATTTTCAAACTAATCGCACAACAGCGATTAGTTTTAAAGAGATCTGATAAACTTTGCAGTCGTGTGTCTCTACAAGATTAAGGAAGTTTGCAGAGGCACATCGAACAGTTACAACAAAGCGATTGGCATTTCTGTCGACATGGGGATACCCGTTTTACAGTTTACCGCATCCATGATCTGTTCAACAGCTATTCGAAATGCCTGCGATAGTTTATTTTAGTAATGCGATCTCATGTCTCTAAGGCTGTGGAAGAACCACTGCTACCGGTGGCACAAGTTTTCCTGGACCTCTGTCAGGCGTTTCCAGGCGTCAACACGACTGGCAGAGTTCGTCAAGTTCTAGATGAAATGGCAGCAAACAAAACACGGCGAACACTTAAGATGGTTCCAAGAAGTTATAGTTCATTGGAGTGTTTCCTGATGTTTCATACACCTATTGCAGCAAACTGCTAGTCAGGTGGTTGAAAGGAGTCTGCTACAATCCTACAATCCTTGCTGACGGCATACTTAGGAAATATTTCCTATTACAAAAATAGAAGCTTCAATTATGAACCTACTGACTGAGCAGAGATCATTAAAACATTAAAAAACATGCTATACTTCCCACACCCTATAAAAAAACTGAGTCTACCTAGTTTTCATACAGAATATTCTGCACAATAAAGGATAAGAAAAAACTGATAAATCACAACATATATCATCATCAAAATGATAATAGTATTAGTTATATGTAAAAGCGTGCTGCCCTAATATTTACACGGTAAATCTGACATATTTTTACATGTTTTCCCTCAGTCAGGACCGCATTGCTTGACAACAATACACTATGCAACTATGTGTTAAAAGAGATTTGTATCAGGATCTGGGTTTACAAAGAACTCGGTTATATTTTCTTTTAATAAATTATCAGTAAAAAGAAAAAGAAAAATTGGTCATCCTTCATTTATTGTTTTTTATCATATAGCTCCCATGCTCCAGACACATCACTACTTCTTTAAATAATGTTTAATATTTTGAAACAAGCAGCATTTCTAGAAAGGGTAACTCACTTTATCGACAGCTGCCTCTGGGATGGCCTCTTCAATCCCCAGCTCTCTGCGTTGTTCCGCCCTCACCTCTGCATAGCTGCAGTTCAGATTAAGAAAAATTGATGAATGAAAAGGATTTGTTTAGTGGAATACATTGATAAATAAAAACTAATGAAGGTAGCTTTTAATGTGACAAATAAGAGCATTATAAGGTGTATTGTACCTGACAACCGTGTGTGTACAGACAATAAACTCAGGTCTGGAGTTCCACTGATGATAGGTGATGTAGTAGTGCGTCTGCAGCCAGATCCACTGTTGACCTTTAGTCAGGAAGCGATAATAGCACGACTTCCCTTTTCCATACTGCATCACTGAGAGGGAGAGAAAAAAAAAAACACAAGCAAAAAAAAGAGGATGTTACAAAAAAAAAGGCAAAGATGGGAGCGCTGGAAAGAATCTTGAATGAAAGAGAAAGGACGAAGGCTCACAGTGTTCATGACATTTGGCGAGAGTCTCCAGGTCATCCACGTGGTAATAGTCATACCCTGATGTTCCTAGAACCTCAAAAGGCAAGTAGCCAATTATTGGTGGAGCTCTGGAAGGAAAAAAAAAACACAACACATCATGGGAACAAATGTATGTATTCAACTTGATTCATGTTCTCATTCCGTGTAAATGTTTCAAAAACGTTGTTTGTACATCCAGATGTTTTAGAAGGGGAGAGATCTCGGCTTGAAGTCGAGGGAGAGACTACAGCGGCTCTCTGTGTTCTCGCATACCAACCCGCCTCTGAACCGTTTGCATGACTGCAGTTTGCGTTTGAAAATGGGTCAAGTCTGTTTTCATCTGTCTGCCGGTGCGTACGCGCGTCTGCTTGTTTGTGTTTATGGGTATAAAGAGGTGGGAAAAGGGCAGTTTACTGGGGGGTTTATTGTGTTTCAAAATCAACAGGCCTAGATGTTAGCATGGACCTAAAAATAGATCAAAATATAATAATTTGTTGCTTGGATACAACAATGGAGTCGTGGACTTTAACGCTGTTTATTTCCACAATTGCCCTATCTGTCATTTGTTTTTTATAACATGCATTTGATGTTTTTATGTAGGTAATGTCTGCAAAACCTTGCTGAAAATAATCCAGTTGTACCGGGGATGGCTACAATACGCTCAATTTACGTAGTTGCAATTTAGGTAGCTATATTTTACACCGGTTTCAACTGATAATCTGACCTCTGGAAAATCCCGAAAAGACAGGCAGGTGACATCTCAAGCCCAGCTGGAATGGGTTTTTGAAAAGAAGTCACAGAAACTGTGTCACTAATTATCTCTGATTAGAGAAAATACTAAGATGAGGTGAAGAAACAGTGGAAAAGTAGTAGAAACGCAGATTTTGCAGGTTGAGCCGAATCAGAAAGACCCGAGACTGCGCAACAGGTTGTCACCGGATAAAAGAGCAAAGCCGAAAAAGAAAAAAAAGCAGAGGTCAGCAACCTGAGAACCTCTACTATACCATCTGTGGCACCGTTTTTAAAACGAAAACTGGGTCAAGTTATTTACCAACATGCAAACTTAGGCTGCAAACTCATTTTTAGGTCAAAACCAGTAACTGGGCACAGAATGTCACCAGAGCTCCGCCTGATGCGTGTTTACATCATTCAATGTTTATGTTTTACAATCCAAGAGCTGATTAGAGATCTTTAAAGGATGTTGCTGAACATACTCGACCTACTGGGATTTAAAAAAAAAACTGATGTGACACACTTAGCAATTTCTTTGCACACAAACTGTGTGCTCTTGAGACGTTTTACTTTGAATTCCTTTAAACCTAATTTCTGACAGACGACAACACCTGCTGAACAAAAATTTGGAAAGGTAGCAGTGAATGGAGTGAAGGAATTTCCTACAAAACATAGTTACTACACACAGTGTGTTTACCTATGGTCCAGAAAGAGGAATTTCCATTCTAGACTGTGCCTTGAGGTGAATTCTTCATTTGGCTCCTCGACTGTGCACATTTCCTACAACCACGAACAAACAAACACAAGAATTTGATCGTAAAAAAGTTTAAAGTGAAGAGACAAAAAACGTTGCTTCATCTCGACGATACCTTGATGAACTGAGGTTTGGCCAAGCGAACGGTGGCTACAAAGCACACCTGGTCGTCGAAGGCCGGCTGCAGAGACCGCTGCAAGACTCCTGCCAGACCATTCCTCGTTATGTTTGGAACTGCAACAAAGAAAACTCCTTTGTTTACTTCACATGCGCCTCGCATCTGGATTATTCGCCATGTTTTGCATTTGCCTTTTCTTCTATGAACCAACAAAAACTAGCGCTTATGTGTGAAAGATGGTGAATTCATGAATTTAATTCCTCAACCAACTATGCATGTCTAGACGTTAAGATTGGACGGAGACCAACTGAACAGCAAACTTATTAGTGTTGCCACAGATTTTCGTTTTTAGGGATTTACTTTCATTTTAACAAATTATGTTCTGACCTGAAGCATTATATTTTAACTATGGCTCTGTTTTTTTTAAATGGATGTTCTACCAGATTGTGAACCACTGCATGAGTCTTATTTGCTTATTTTTATATATGCTTATATGCCTCATAGTGTTTCTTTTAACTATGTCTTTCTTACTGACACTGAAATAAAAAGCCAAATATCAGGAGTGCAGATAGCAGATTGAACGGACCTAAGGTCTTGGGATATCATTTTATAACCCAACCATGTTTGAGCTTCTCTACAACGTTCCCCGTCACCAGTCTGAAATATTCGTTCGTCATCATGAGGCCGTTTATTTACTAATGTTCTTTAACAAACCTGTAAAGTCCCCACAAAACACCTGGATTCAATTTGATTGAAGTTTGTTTTGGAATATAAAAGGAGGCTAAATGCCTTTACATACATATATTTACATATTTCTTTTGGTAAACTAATTAAGAAGTATAGTAAAAAAAGTATTTCATCCATTTATTATTTGAACTGGATTCTTCTTGGAGTTATGAGTGGGGTGGGGCCTGGTGCACATCTCCAGGAATACTACATTTCACTTACTTTTTCATTCAGGAAGATAAACGGAGATACAGGACAGTACAACTACGCCACTGTGCTGAATTATAGTTCAGAGTCTTGCTTACACTTTAAAAACTTAAGAGTTTAAGCTTAAGGTATATCATATAAAATATGGTGAATTTTTTGGCTTTAATGTGAAAAAAATAAGAAAATGTTCAATTACTGTGACTAATTTTATTAGGAAGTGTTAATTGTGGTAGCTACCTGATATCATTTCTGCACAACTTATTATTTTATTAAGGGGTGATATGAAAAACGGTGAGAATGTAACGCAATAGCATCAGGCAAAATTGTAAAATCATTCAGTATCCAGAAGAGCGACATACCATTGTTGAGGGATTTGAAGTTGCCGATAAACTTTACATATTCGTAGACGGGGGGCTGTTTGGGGTCAATTGCCCCTCGCAGCATGTGACAGCAGAACTCCAGGTGATTCTTGCCTGAAGAAACAGATAAAAACAAAGTCTTACTTTAAATAAAACTACAGTCATTGTTGTATTTATTTTTGTAGTACTTTATAGCTCCCAAAAGAAAAACAGGATTAGGTTGAATCAGTTTAATCCCAAAACTGCACGTTTTTGTGTACAGGTCAGAATACACAACTGAAAGGAGGCTGATCTGTGGATGAATTTCTACGTTCAGTTAAATATTTTTTAGTATGTTTTATACAGTTTCTGTTAAGTATATCTTGCACCATTTCAAGCTAAAACATAAAAAAAATGACTGTTACTGACTCTTCATACAGTCGCTACCAAGACTCTCCAGTTCACTTGGGTGTGTAGACAGAGCCTTGTACACTTCGGAGTGTTCCCCAACGGGCAGAAAGTTTAACAAGTTCTGGTCAACCAAGTCCGCCTAGGAAATACAAAAACACAGGCGTAAAAACATAAAAAACTAAATAACAGCTGAACTCTTCACACTACACAGGCACTGTTATGGCATTTAATCTGAACCAGAACAACAAACTGTCATATAAAAGGAAGACTAGAAAATAGCAAACAAAGAACAGAACCGGCAAAACTTACTGGTAGGTGTTCTAGTAAAGACGTGACACTCTCAGAGACATAAAGGATGTTCCCGTCGGTCATTATTGCTATAAAGAATCCATCCAGAGCCTGACCCAAAAGAAGAAAATAACAGTGTCATGTCGTGTTTATTATTGATGGAAAAGTGTAAATAGAATGCTGAAACCAAGAAATTGTTTTTGACAGTGAAGAAGGACAATCTACACAAAAAGAAGCTTTTGAATTAATCAAGAAAAACATTACATACATTTATAGTCCTAATAAGAAGCTTATTTTGACTGTTCTTTTTATTGTGCGTTCCTTTCCCCCTGGCCCCAACAAAACTATACATGTAAGCTTTCCACTCCTAAACTTGATGCATGTTTCAAACAAATCTTGAAAAGACTCAATTTTAACCAGATTGTCACCTACAGATGACAATGAAATTGGTTAGGATGTTCTGGAATAACCCACCAAGGCTCAAACCGGGTTTGACCGTTAAGGTGCTGGAATGTTTATAGTGTTCCTGTCCGAAGTAAAGCCAGGTTAACATAAAGATGAAGTTAGGCTGCCAAAGCAAAAAAAGGCATTTATATACATCTCAAATCAAAAGCTAGTTGGTTAAAACTTGGATACCAGCTGCGCATTCCAATAAACCAAAACACGCATCAAGACTGGTTCTGTAATGGATACGGGGGGGATGGGATAACATAAAGCTTCAGGAATGGCCCTTGAGCTTTTGGCTGGAACTTTATCTGCTGGCTGCAAAATGACAACCCAACCAAAGAAACAACAGAAGAGCTGGTACAACACGATCATCAGCCACAGTACAAGAATAGAGGAGAGAATGTGACATTTCCGACCTCCAACATGAGCTGTGTGAATTCTTCATTGCTAAGAAAGGGGGGCTTCCAGTCTTGTCTGATCTCGCTCGACTCCGACTGTGCTGCGATCTCTGATGAGGGGAAGAAGGATGGATGAGGTTTAAGGTAACAAAGTAAACCGTTTAGAAATCCTTTTAAATTAACTCGCATCACAGTTAAAAAAAGCTGGGATTTATAGTGCCCTTAGCCAAAAATGGAGTTAGTGTATAATCAAACACTAAATTAACCTTAATCCAAAAGTTTTAAATAACCATCCACTTGGTAAATGGCAAGCGGTTACAGCAAATCAAATACTAAACACGAATTAAAATTTCCATATGTCATAAAAAGTGCACTAAACCACGTGTTTACAAAGTTCAACCACCCTGATAGCGGACTCCATCCAGATAAATAATTAACCTGAAAAACAGAGTAAGAAAACTACACCCAGCAAGGCTGTTCCACGTGAACACAGGAAGTGACTGCAGAGTGATAAAAAAAAAAAAAAGCCCAACCTTTGTGTTTACATAGGAAGTCGATGCTCTTCTGCAGGATGGTGGACTTGTCCATCTTTCTGGTGTTGCCTGGCAACATGGTGCCGAGCTCTTTGATGAGGACATTGAACTGGTCTCTTCTTTTCTTCTCGGACTTGTTTCGGGACTCGCTGCAATCCAAAAAAGGCTGGTTAGCTTCGAAGCGTTACGGGATCAGAGGTATCTTGATGGGATTTTTGGCTCACCGTTTCGCCTTGTCCTTCTCTTCTTCTTCCGCCCCCCCATCATGGAGGCAATCATCCCTACAAGAGGCAGAAAGTGTGACTTTCAGCTCTCTTTGTACTGCTGCTGCTGGTAATAGCAGCTAAAAGATTATTACGATGGATAGTAGATACAGGGTATTTGAAATCGCAAAGAGAAACAAAAAATTGGAATGTGCGACTTTTGCCAGGAAGGAAGGTTCGCCACATTTGAGTAACAGGGTGTGTCTTTGACTGAGTTTCAGTTGTGAATGTCAAAACACATTCATCTATTTAGGTAATTCATGAAGCTCAGACTTTGTATTTGATTATGCAAAAAAAAAAAAAAGTCAATAATTTTCTATTCAAATGTATTTGTGTGTCTTTGTCAGCATACCCTATGCTTGATGTCATGGTGGTTGCTGATCAGGGCTGTGGCTGCAGTAATTTGCTCTTTAGGCGTGAGGTAGGCATTTGGAAAAGCACCTGAAAATACCAGAGCGAAAAACAAATCATCACTTTAATCCTTCGTAATCCGATCCAATGGAATTAACATCATAAATCATCACAAAAGATTCACACATCTAATTTGCTGCTTTTAATGTAACAAACTGTTGCCTGCTTTATTTTTAAAGCCTTCAAACAAATTCCTCTTGCATTGCACAAGCACAATGTCACACCAAACAAAATCGAGAAGATACAACCTTTTTTTGCAGTATAAAAAAAGTCGAAGATGCTTTATTTCATGTCTTGTAAGCAATTTCTCTGTAGATTTTGCTATTTTTTTGGGAATCCTTCCCCTGTTTTAAAACCCAATCACGGTTGATTTTATATTTCCACTTGATCTGTCATGCTCTCCTTGTGACAGTCTGGCATCAATCTTAAAACAGATCTATTTCTCTACATCAAGGTTTTTGAGACCATTTTAACCCCAATCCCACAAGCTATGCATTTTGCCAAGATAAACACAGGACTTTCCACAGGCAGTGTCCAAAAGCCATGAGCTTCTGTGTTG
The DNA here is from genome assembly GCA_032876305.1 of Orestias chungarensis. Taxonomy (NCBI): domain Eukaryota; kingdom Metazoa; phylum Chordata; class Actinopteri; order Cyprinodontiformes; family Cyprinodontidae; genus Orestias; species Orestias chungarensis. The sequence continues at coordinate 5,077,939 of JAVLVB010001108.1, forward strand.
TGTTATATTTACGGGGACGAAAAACAAAAAGTGACGGATTCCTAGCAACTTGGATTATATCAAAAACTTAAGTAGTATTTCTTTTTTTTTTTTACTACATGCAAGCTTTTTACGAGTATTGTTAAGAGTGTCAATACTCACACCGCCAGTGATTTTGGCAAAAGCAATAACTTCTTCCTCCCAACTGAATAATAGTTTATTTGGCAAAATTTCTATGTCACACTTTTAACCAGGTGTCCCAAAAAACTGAACATTGCTGCACATTCATTCACACTCATATAAGATACAAGAAAAACAATTACTTATAGATATTTATGAAGATAATATAAAATAATATATGATCATTGTCATTCCAAGTACATGTTTTATTGTTTGAGCTTAATATAGCTAATAGCTAAAAATATATTTATAAATAAATTATGTAATTATTTATAAATAAATAATTACATAAACTTAAAGTAAAAAATATCAAAAATTCAACTAAACCTAAATAAACGCTTCACACCAGAATTTTGTAAATAGTTCAAAATTATTATATTCCTAATGTGTCACACAAGTGATTAGTAAAATTGAAAGAAACACACAGATGGATGCAATTATTTAACTCAGCCCAAAAAAAACAGTTGCTCAGATCAAAGCAGTTTCACGTCCTCACCCTGCCGAAGCTCCAGCACAATCTAAACGTCTTTTTTCCTCACGCGTCACAGAATGGGTTCGGGGCCATCGCTGACTCTAAGGTCAAAAGAGGCATCGAGGTCATGGGGTCGCGGGGGGGACACCGAACCACGTGGAAGACAGACGGAGGTTGACCGAGACCTGCTGAAAAAACCAGAGCACAGAGAGAGAAAAAAAAAAAAGAGGATCATGAGGGTTTAGATCGAACTACTGAACATTTTTCCATTTGTTGTGATGCTGACAGAGAAAAAACAAACAAGTTTTTATGATTAGACAAAAATGTTCAGGTAATGATAATCAACTAGATATTAATGATTACATTTGTTTCTTAATGGCCTACATATTAGGTTGATTCATTTAATTAGTTAATGGGTTTGATGTGCTATAACATCTTTAAAGTGGCATAAATACAAAAAAATCCATACTCTAAGGTTTAAGGCCAAATTTAGGGCATAACCAACCGCTCCTTAAAGAATATATAATAAAGCTCCAGAACATGTGTGTGATTGCATAGCTTTATAATGAAATTCAAGACTAAATTCAAACACAAAAAAATAGTTTCCATTCTGTTATACAAAGCTGATTAGTAAAGTTAATTTTTTTAAAGGCTTAAACACAAAACTAGTGTGTTGGTGCCTGATAACCTATCACTGAGTCCTATTGATGCACTACAGGAGTTGGATATCTGAGGTGTGAGGTATGACATTAGATTGGTTTTCAAAAATGACTGTGCTTAAAAAAAAAAGTTTTAAAAAAACACCAAACAAAACAAGAAAAAACACGTGCCTTCAAGCAACTAGTCATTTTCCAGCATCTACACGAAAACATTTTCAACTTACCCTCAGCTGGAATGTCCCTCGTAGACAAAAATTGCCTATTCAGACCAAAGCCTTCTTTCCAAGCTGTGACGAAACTTCACACAACACCTGAGCTGCAACACACAGACACAAACACACACAAAAAAAGGCTCTGACTCATTCACCATCATAGCGACAACTGAACTCAACATGAACAAGAAATATAAGGACTTTATGAAATCATTGCATACGACCGTGTTATGGACAAAATGTGTCAGATCAGACCAGATGACTGATCTGCTGAGTAAAGCTGATAGAGTTAATTAACAATGAGTCGGTTCCTTACACCAAACTGTGCTTCTAATTAAGTTACGAATCAATCAGATAATCTAAATATTCATATACATATTCATATGTATATAGACAATTATCGTAAGTATGGTCAACAAGAGAATGTTGCTTATTGACTTAAAAGACAAAGATAACTTTTTCAATGTATATATAAAAAGGAATATAACAATTCATGAACATGAGCACTATATCACCTAATAGTAAACAATGCACTAATAACATTACACAGAAGGCAAGTGGCCAATTTCTCTAAAGAATTTTGATTCAATGTCTGAAACCACAGGAATGTACATTTATTGGAAAATAGTGGAAAAATAAATCAAATCTATTTCTCTACATGGCTCATATGTTTATTATAGGTGAAATATTAAGTTATACCAACTTCCCTCTTGAATTTATCATAACTCACCAACAAAACAATTTTTTTTTATTACATTTTGATAAAAAACTAAAAGTTATTTTTTTGTGTTTTCAGTCTTTATTTTTGTTTTAAATGCGTTTTTGGTCTGTAAGACTGCAGCAAACCATCTGAGCCATATTAATAACACATCATAGATCTCGGTAAATTTTAAGATATATACATGGAAGCAGTTCAAGAGGAGGACAATGCCAGATTGGCAGACGAATGCTTCACATCGGACGTCTTATTTTGTAAAAACTACTAACTCCGGTGGCTAATTAGCTCAAAAGTTGTATCAATATGCAAACTCAGGCCAACATAGTCATTACAAAAACGAATATTTACCACATTTAAGACGACGTTACCTAAATTGTTTCTCCACTACTGTTAAAAAAATAAACAAAAACAAAAACACAATCCTGCGCTGCCTCACCTTCACTGTCACATGATCAAACTATTACCACTTCATCCTCCTGAAATACACACTCAAACGCCAACAAGATTGCCGTTAATATTTAGAGAGTAAATGAATATTTTTTTATTGACGTTTTTTTCACCTGTGTGCCATAATGCGCTACCTCCTCACTGCGGCTGCGCACCGCAGCCTGGCTCCCTGAAAGAATGTTCCTGTACTTACAACCTTGCTCACAACTATGACAAACTGAGATGTTTGGAAATATTTCTCGTATTAGCAAAACTTGGATAATTCTGTGGGAAACCAACGGAGCGCTACCGATTTCTCCTGGTAAGTAACTTTGTTTAAAAACTATAGTTGGGAAGCCAAGAGCAACTGCAGGCTGGCTGCCTGCGCGGATGGGTGGGGTATTACTCAAATAATATCAAATAATAAGAGTAGAACAGAAAACAACATTTTTAAATGTGCAACAAGCACAACAAAGTGTAGAACGCATTTGTAAATTATTAATCAGTGTTTTCCAAAGTATGAATCCTTTTTTCTCTTCTGTTGTACAAAAAGAAACAGGAAGATGAATATTTCTGTGTAAAGGAGAAAGCAAACATTGCTATGTACTCTACTGGCTAAATCAACCCTTGAAAACCTCCTTTCCTTTGCCACTGCGAATTATTTTAACATTTGCATTTGAAAAACAAACTTATCTAGAACCTGATTCTTTGATTCCTAAAGTGTTACTGTTGAAATTATTGTTCAACAGATATGAGGTTAATAAACATCAACACAAGTGGATGTTTAGATTTGTTTCAGTCAATTCGACTTGTTGTTTTATTACTATTTCATCTCTTGCCTTTTCCATTTCACACGTGAAAACAAAAGTTTTCTTCCCCATTAAACCATGGCATGATTTTACTATACATAATTAAGTGTTTTTAATGGAAACATGGCTATAACATGCTAATAATACTACTATAGCATTACTTTTTGATTCTGAAAACCTTGTAATATTCTAGAATTTCTAATAAACGACTAATTATTTTTGTAGCATGTAAGTGACATTTTGGAAATACATATAAACATTTTTGACACGTATATTGTCTGGTTTACATGAAATGTCACCATCTTGATGAATCACACTGATATGATCAATATGATATCGATTTTTTTCCTGACCTTTTCTAAATACAGAATAATCCCATATAATCCACAATATGCTCTATCCATATTTGTTAATTCAAACCTACAAGAGGAAATGATTTGTACCCTCTTGAAAAATAAACAGTAATTTTCCATATTTAACCAAATTTCCTGTAACTAAACGCATTGCATAGTTTGAATAAGTAATGCATAACAAGGGAACACGTTTCATTAATGTCAAGTGGCCCAAATCAGAATCAGCACTAAAACAAAAGGAACTAAATTATCATCCAACTTTTCAGATAAAATGAAATAATATAAGTAAACAATACACAATTTAGTAATGAAGTAATGAAAAATATTTCACTAAAATACAAAACAAACTGACTCATCATGGTTTAAGTAAAGTGTACAATATGTTACTTTTTTTGCAACAACTACAAATTATATTTGAACAGTAGTAAAGTAGTGCAACGACCCAGATCTTTTCATACCAGCCAAGAAAGTTAAAAAAGTGCAGATGTTAAAGTTCACGCTTAGCCTCTTGTGATGTCACTGAAACAAACAAACGATTATCTAAAAATATTTGGTTTTTAATCAAATCTTGCAGTATCAATCCATATTTGACTACTAGGTGTGAGCGCTGTGGATTTAAACTTTTCTAATTATGATAATACACATATCCTTAATGTTAAGTCCTCTACCAAGATACTGAGGGTAACTTATAATTTGTAAATTGACTCTTAGATCAATGTTTAACCACGCTAAATGAATGATAAATGTACACGATAAACTTGAAGAAAATACAAACTTCAAAGTTTCATATGGACACTATTTACATGAGAAATTATATTTCAATCCCAAATGTAAAAAAGAAACTGCATTTTATCACTTTATTTTAAATGAAACAAACGTCACTGATCTAAATTTATTCTCCTCATGACAAATCGAAATTCCTATGGCAGGAAATGTACTAGAATAAACAAAACACCAATGCCTGTCCCTATTCTCTATCCCACCAATTTTTTTTTTAGGCATACAAGTTTTTATTGTGATATAATCTCCACTAATTTCAAAGCACTTATGAATATAGATATGCAGGCAGTAAAATCCCAGTGACTACTAAACCCCTAAATCATCTTATCCCCTCCTCATTATCTTGCACTCACAGCTATTTTGAGAATGTCTGTTCGAGCTATAATTGATGGTCAGTCGGTGAAAACGTCATTAGATTGTGATACTTTTCTTTTTTTTACCCCCCCACCACCACAGAGCTAAGAAACACAGCACCATTACGAATGAATCAACTCTTGACATTTGCAACATGGCCGCAAGAACAAGTAGTCTTCCCCAGTGCATTCATATGTTTATTATTATTATTCCAAAGGTGTTGTTATACAACCACGAGAGAACAACCCACGGAGCTAGCTCGGTGGCTAGCAGGCTAACTAAGCTGGCTACCGAAAGAACACATTTAAACCCGCTCTTACCGCTCGTTCTCCTCTCGCCACGCTCGCAAATGTGTCATGACAAGTAAAAGGCGAACAAATTAGAGATAATAAATAATAAAATCAGTCTCTCCTCTTATCGTTGCGAGCTGGCGCCGTGCCTGGACCTGTCACGCAACGACTGACATTGAAGACATAATAATGTTCAAAATATTGTCAAAAAAAGAAGAAGAAAAAAAAACAGCGTCCGACGAAAAAAAAGAAAGAAAAAAGCAGCCGGTATAAAACGAGAAGAGAGAAAACTGTTTAGTTTTTGGTCTTTTCGCGGCAGATGTACGTACAAAACATACCCACGCGCGAAAACATATACATACATATAGATATCTATATATATATATATTTACATATATATATATAGAGGAAAACGCGTGCGCGCACTCACACACTCTGTACGTACAGAAGCCGCGCACGCCCACACTCTCACGCAGACACTGGCAGCTCAAAATGTGGGTCACTGGGCCTCCACTCTCCCTCCAGCGTGCGGAAACAGTCCCGAAGCCTGCGCTGCAGTCCGACCGCATCCGCACGCCGACAACAAAAAAAACAATGACAACAACAACAAAAAACAAACACACACACACACACACGAACCGTACATAAAAACAACTCAGCTGGTTTCTCGACGCTCGCTTTTGTATGTGCAGAAGAAGAAAAAAATAGTAATACCTTTTACGAATCACCTAGCAAAGCCACTCTCCGTGTTTTGCTTACTTGAGCGTCACGTCGAGGCGGTGGGGGCCGAAAGGACTGAGAGAGGCTGGGGAGGAGGGAAAAAGAATACAGGAGGCCTACTTCATGTTACGACGTACAGTCATGCGCAATGGAGACAGTAGGGCGCACTGCTTTTTCCCCCCTGAGAGTACAGTAGCAGAAACGGAGGGAAACTGCTGAGTGATCTCCGGAGGAGAAATGACTGCGCGGTTTTGTTTTGTTTTGGCTTTTTCAACCTGACTTTCTTCCCTGCTTTTAAGAGTGCAAAGAAGCAACTAATTAAATATCTAATTCCTTTGCGTTTGATCAGACTTGGGGTTAATATAT
>JAVLVB010001108.1:5087672-5177481 GCA_032876305.1 Orestias chungarensis
GGGGGGGGGTTAGCCAGAATAATAAAACTACAAAAATCACTGGTTACATTTATCGGCACGTTTAACAAATTCTTCAGTATCAGGCTGAAAAACGTTTAAGTTGATAAATTTAAACGTTTAATAGCTAATAATTTATGACTCTGTTTCACTGGGGTATAAATGCGACCAGATGAAGAGTGAAGCTGTTTAACTTCTAAAAATAGCAAAGCCATGAGAAGAAGCCATAAGGCGGATGTTGATCCTCCTAGGTGACTACTTGCCAATGTTTATAGTCGGAGCCTTAATTAGGTTTCAAACAGCTGGAACTGTGGCTAACAATGCTGGTTTAAAACCGAGCGTCATCCTGTCACCTTGTACTCCTCCAAGGTTCTTTGAAAACTGCAGCAAAGTAGAAAAAGTCTCCATTGAAAACCTTACCTACATGCAATCTAAAAGACTAACAAGTGTGTCAGGAAAAATGTCTTTTATAATTCCACAAACCAAAGCTACGTTTTCCAGAGGAATTTAGGACTTCAGTTTTAACCGTGTGCTTTGGTCACGTCAGAATAGGTTTGGCCTGCTTTTTTTTTTTTGTGAGCAGAAATACTTAAGGTTTAACCTTCTGATGTGAAATAAAGATTTGATAGATTATGTATAAAAGCACCTTGTACCCTATGCTCAGCATGAGGAAAGATGTATGATACTTTGGGGCTTCTGTAGGCCCTTTGAAACTTGTTGGAGTTTGCATGGCATTATAAACACCAAACATAAAAAAATAAAATAAAATAAAATAAAACAGCACCAGAAAGCAGACATATAGTTCTCTGTTTGGGTCGTTTGGTCCGATGTTGTGGGGCGAGCTCAAGAAAGGTGACCCTGATTTTCGTTTGATTATATAACAAGACATTATTCTCAAATACATATTTGAAGACCCTATTTTGAATAGTTTTAACACTTTGCAGACATTTAATTGGTTAAATCCTCACCATGTTTTATTTAATTCTGTTCATATGTAAGTTTATAAAGTGCAAAGGAAGAGCACATCAAGAGCACATTGGGCATACCTGTTAAATTAAATCAGAAATAAGTTACATTAGAATGGTAGATTAACATTTAAAGAAGAGATAAAGAGGATATGACTGACTTTTAACTTCATGGGAGGTGATTAAGTGACATAAACCAAGTGAGACTAATCAGGAGAAAGAACTGCAGCTGGGTGAAGGACTCCAACAAGAGGCTAAGGAAAGTAACTACGTACAAGACACCACTGGAGAACAATTAATAAGGGAACAAAGGGATTCTCCTGTAAGTCCATAAAGTAAAAGCTCCTGACTGACAATGTCCAGATTCTGGCTTGTTTTGGCTTTTTGTTTTGTTTTTGTTTTTCAAGGTTTGAATTTTTGATCACTTATTTGCTTGTGCTCTATCTAAGTAGTTGCTTTAATTGAGTTTATTCTTTGCTTAGCTGTTTTTTTTATTATATTATAGTTATATTTTAGTTTATTCTTCACTGAAATGATTTTTTTTGGGTGTTTGTTTTATCCTTCTCTGCTTTCCACCTGTCATAATTATCTCTCTCTCCCTCAGCCTTCCTGTCTGGTCCTCTCTCTCAGCTGCAGTCTTGTTTCTAATAAGGAACCTGTTCTTTGTCAAGTCAAGCCACTCAGTATTCAACATCCTCATTCTACTGTGTATAGTTTCCTTTTGTTCTATTCTTCTCATATCGTGTTTTGTTGTAACAGTTATCTTAAACAATATTCTTCCTATAGGTCTTGGTCCACTATCCAACCCATAATTCGTGAGAAAACGCTACAGTAAAAATAGAAATAAATCCACAAATAAAAGCACAAAAAAATGAATAAATCAAAAGTGAACTGTAAATAGAACAAAATGATTCATAAAAATAATAAAATACAAAACCCACTGACACATAAAATGAACCCCCTATTTTACCCCTATAATCACCATCTCAGAATAAAAGTTTTCAATTTGCAAGATCGTCCTGTTACCCACTGTATATCTTGGATTAAAATGTGTAATCTCGTTTTTTCTAAACTTCTTATGTCTGTTGTTTGTGGCGACCCCAGACAAGAAATGATGACCAACGTCATTCCCATTATACTTTTTATGATTTCAAATGCAACAGTGCATCCTCATGAAACACGAATAGGAAATGAGTTTTTTTTTATTACTATTATTATTATCCTTATCACGCATGCCAGCAGCACACATTACCGAAGCCACATTTTGAACTCATAATGTTACTAAGTGACGATAGGTAAGTAGAATAAACCTCATGGGTTATTCATAGGTCTTCAACACTTGTGTGGATCCTTTCTGCTCCCTGCTCATCCGCTTGTCTTTCCATCTCCGGGACAAAAAGCCTCTCAAGTGAGCGGCCACAAAGATCATCGAAAAACAACAGCAACGGTGAAGCACTTAGCGGTGGAAGGACCCATCCTTGTTTCCCCGAACGTGACAAATCCGATGGAGCCGCACTCTTTCCTGCTAAAAAAAAACACATCTACGGTTTGGTCCTCTTTCACGCCAGCGTGTTTGATCCGAGAGAAGTAAAAAAGCCTTTGAAGAACACGCTCGGATGCCCTGCTCTGCTCTGTTGACGTAACATCTCAAGAAGTCATCATTGAAGATATTTAGCATTCTTTTGAGCAGACCCCCCCCCCACACACACACCCACCCACCCACACCTCCATGTGAGTGCTTCACCCCACTTGTATTTCTTCTCTGTGATTGAATTACCACAGGGTAATGGAAACCATGTAAAGTGCTGTGGGACATCCTTTTCCCACACAACAACCGTTTAATCACAGACAAACAGTGGGCACAGTGCCACATTATAGATCAATGTCTGTTTATGAGTGAGAGGAGGAGACAGATAGGCGATAATGAAAAAAAAAAATAAAGTCAGACTTTCTGGGTCATTTTAGATAGTATTTGAAACTCTGGTAAGGTGTGTGTGTGTGTGTGTGTGTGTTTTTTATATATATTAGCTAAAAATGAAGGAGAGCCAGATGCCTCCCTGGCATCATAATGGATCCTAATTGGGACTATAAAAATGTAAAGTAATGATGAGATTAGCCTTTTATTGCCTTCTTTGCTACTTAGACCCCACTTGAGAGCACACTGATAGGCAAGCATTATCTCAGATCCTTTCACCACACACTGGACTGTTCGTGTGCAGGTCTCACACACAAGCAACTCCCAACCACAGATGTTTCTTACCATCAGATCAGAGGAAACATCTCCACCTCCCTCCCCACCTCCTGTACGATTCTGGGCTTTCCCTATTCAAGATCAGCATCTCATTTTTAACCTCACTTAGTTTTTTTTCTTGAAATATTTTCGTGCGTCTGTTGCAATTCTCTCGTTTTAGGGACGGTTTCCTTTTTTTATCCATCTGTCCCATTATGTCATCTCTTTTGAGGGAAGAGATGCATAGAGTTTTATTTCGACCTGCAAAGCACAAACTTGTGGAGTTTATCGAAATCGAAGAGGCGTCGCCTGGAAGGCATTTTCTCTGCGTCTCAGGTAATTCACTCTTGGTTGTTTTTCCTCTCTTTTTTCCTGGTGATTAAAATCCTGGTGTCGCACTGCATTCCTTTACTGGTTAAAAGCAAGTGCACTTCTAATCTTACAGTTGGACAAAACAAAGTGGTGCAGTTAAGCATAGTGCATTGTCAGACCTCGCAGTCGTCAAAAAAATCGACATCCAAGAAGTCACAAACCAAACGGTCCAGGATCCAGGAGTGCTACAAAAGGGCAGAGATCTGGTCCCTACATGACTTGACTCTTGTTGATGGACGAGACCCTGATGTGGTAATTAGCTATTTTTTGCTAAATTTATTATAAATATTAATTTCTAATGCTACACTCTTCTATCATTTAACTTCCATGTATTTTTTTTAATACCATTTTACTCTTTTCCATCAAACTTTATTCTTGCTTCACAGTTAGAAACATTTCAGAAGAATTTTTCCTCTGATTTATAAAAAACAAAGAAACATAATTTCAGTATAATACTTTTGAAAATACAGTAACCTTCAAAAAGTATTTTTCAGTTCCTTTGAGCTGTCCCAAGTGTTCATGTTTTAACTAGAAACCTCTGCATATTTATTGGGATTTCATGAAATAGAAAAGGGCTGTCAAAGCGAGGCCTGAGGGTTGTTTTTCTGGCCCTTACAATAAATGTTTGCAGATTCTAGGACACTGTTTTTTTTAATAGAAAATGGATAATGTTATTTTAGCTTTGATTTAAATTTTACATCAAAGAGGACAACAAATATTTTTGCAGTCTATTACTTGAAAGCAGACCTGGGCACACCCATTTATTAATCGTTGCTAAATACAGTCTTTTCACACAAGGAGCTGCCAATTAGAAATGTCTACACAAATAAAACAAAAAATAAACAACAGCAAAAAGGCATTTTCTTGAAAATTAATAGCAAATTTGTTCATTTTACAAAGTTGACCTTTAGCATGTTAGCTGTTAACAACAAAAATGTTTTACTAGAAGATTAGGGGGAAAATAACTTTTAAACTACTTGCAAAAGTCCAAGTAGTGTTATGAACTGAAAATATATATGTATATATATTTTGTATTGTAATCATTTTTGCATTTAAAATTTTGGAAAATGTGTCATCCATGTGATCTTCTCTTTTTTTAAACTGGTTTTTAACTGCATCCTTTGTGTACCTTTACGGTTTTGTAAAGCAAGTGGGAAACAAAGACACAACTTAAGAAAACAAAAAAACAAAATAACAATTAAAATCAAATTGAAAGCCCGTAGATTGGAAAGCTCTTTAGCTTGAAACCACCTGCCCATTGTCATGTATGCTTGTCTCGCCTTCAGGACGACCCCTGCTTCCTGCTGCACTTCGATAAGGTCCGTACAGTCACGGCCATGAGCTGCTCGGCCAAATACACGATGGTGCGCGCCCTGGTTGCCCTCTGTGAGCGCCACTGTCAGAGGCAGCTAAATCTGCAGAACTTTGACTTCAGCTACATCAAGCCCACCACCTACTACTCAAACAGAGGGGACTGTGTCGTTCTTTCCCAGATCTGCTTCTATGCCTGCAATCTTGTTTGTCTCTCTATGTGTCCCGTGCCGCTGGATGCCTAACAACACAAGTTTTGTGTGCTATTTCCAAATAGTGCGTGGTCGTTGTAGTGCTGTAGCTAATGGTCTGTGCGTAATCCAGGTCAATAGAAGGTATGGGCTTTGCTTTTGTTTGGTTTTAATAAAATATCGTTTTTATTTGTTTGTTTTTTTACAATACTGCTCAGATATTTCTAAAATATTGTTCTACTTTGTCACCTGATCCATTAAAACATTATTTTTCACGTGGCCAATAAAGACTGCTGCACTCAGAGTTTGATTATTGTTTGTTATTTATTTGGCATCTCTGTATCTCTAATTGAATACAGAGCTAAACTAACACATTAAGAGGTCAAATTATTTTGGGATGGGTGTTTTCTTAGTCTACTTCTTCATATTTTATCCCAATAAACGATTGATCATCTCCTGGGCTGTGTTTTCAGTAACGACTGAATATAAAAGTAGTCCTTTACCGGACACTAAATATTTACAGTTTAGACCTTTCATATTGTTCAAAAATATTTGAGTTATTGTAATTTTACGCATGCTTTGGTAAAATAAGGGGGGGGATATCATGCTGAGCCATTCATTATCTTTAACCATAGAGAGTACATGCATGCACAAGGAGTAGTTATAAAACTCCATTTAAAATGACCTGAGGCTAGGATGTAAACCCAGAACGTTCTTGCTGCTAAAAAATGTATTTATGTCACATATTTGTTGAGGGTAAGCAGCCTTCTGTGTTTGTATTCCGATGAAATGGAACGCCCTCCTCATAAATATGAGAGAGCCTGAGTATGTCTGAATATTTTAAAATGTTGAATTAAAAAAACAACAACAAAAACACTATTTTCTCTTAAGTCTATGGTTTGGTTTTAAATATGTGCTGATCTCATTTTATGACACATTTTGTATTAGTGTCTCTTCATTTCCATAAATATGTTATTATGATGTATTCGCATGTATGTTCATGTGTTCCTGGGTGCATTTTGTAGGAGTTTAAATACGGATGATATTACTTTGTTTTATGAAACAAACAAAGCAAAGTGTTTCCCATTTGCAATTTATTAGTTGGTGGTTTAGAAACACACTGCACGGCTTTGCGAAATGTATCATAAGTGAACCTTGACCTGAAAAACAATTGTCAATATAAACCATCCCCATTTCCCCCCCACCAGCTTTGTTCTATGTACAACAATACTGCTAACACCAAATAAAAGTGCATTTTTAATCAGTGAAAATGTGTTCCAGTCTATGTTTGAAATAAATGATTATTTTTGCTTTCATTTCACTGATTATGATATCACATGAAACCATTTACTGAGAAACCGGATTCGCAAGCCATAATCATTCAAACAAACAGAAATAAACTCTTCCATTAACTTGATTATTAATAGGAATATTTTTAATATATAATATATTAATATTATATTATTATTATTAATATTATTAGTTTAAATCTACTTCTTTACCGAAATAAATAAAAACAGTTTTTTATTTATTAATTCCTAGACTAAATATAATATGTAATAGTTATTAAAGTAATTAACGACACAAGCTTATTAAAAAGCTAACTTGCTAACGACACAACTAGTTTAAAAACACACACACCAGCAGAACTATTTAGGAGTTAGAAAATTTGCCTGACTGAAAACACTCCTGCCAGTCTTGCATATATAAATATAAACACGATTTTCAATGTACATTGACATATTTAACTAATTAAATCCACATTTTTTCCATTTTTTTTATTTTTGGGGGGCAGAATTCGGCTCCGTTCAGTTTGTTTTTGTCTCCGGCTTAGAAAAGGAAAGCCTCCCGGCTCCACGCCCGTCTGCCGCCAAAATTCAAGTAGACGCTGGGTCTGTCGGTTGTAAACACCGGGCTGCTGTCGCGTTTCCCTGCCTTCTACTGATCTAGCCTCCGGGTTCTGCGGAGAGAGGACAGTAAAAAATGTATATCAAGTCCATAATACTTGAAGGGTTTAAATCCTACGCCCAGAGGACGGAAATCAACGGTTTCGACCCGCTTTTCAACGCAATCACGGGATTGAACGGCAGCGGAAAGTCTAACATTCTAGACTCCATATGTTTCCTGCTGGGCATTTCCAACCTAACACATGTAAGCTTGCTATTTACATCAGCTTTTTCTCTCTGCTATTCTGTTTTAATCCATTTTTGTTTACTGTACATCTAAGGTGCGAGCATCCAACCTCCAGGATCTGGTGTATAAAAACGGACAGGGTGGCATCACGAAAGCCACCGTGTCCATTACCTTTGACAACTCCAACAAAAGCCAGAGTCCTCTGGGCTTTGAAACCCACGATGAAATCACTGTCACCAGACAGGTGAGGATCCAAATAACAGGTTTTCTTAACCTCCATCCGTTTTACCTAAGAACCCTGTCCAGGTTCCATGTCCAGGCTGAAGAGTACCATCTCCATAGCATGACACCCCCGTTCTTCATTATGTGAAGGGGAAAATGCTCTCTGATCCGAAAAGTGTGACATGCATCTGAATTCAACCCACCTGAGTCAACTATTATGCTAGGATGCATTCTTTGACTTCATATTTTACTGTTTAAAAAAAAAAAATCAGTTCTAGATTGATTTGCAGAGTTACTTATCTTTATATATATATGAAATGGTCATTCAGATGTATCCGTTCTGTTTTATACTCATAAGTATATTCATCTGGAATGTACGCTAAACGTACTCGACACTGCTCAATTTCCGTTTCCCCCTTACAGGTCGTGATCGGTGGCAGGAACAAGTACCTCATCAATGGAGTCAATGCCAACAATACCAGGGTGCAGGATTTGTTCTGCTCGGTCGGCCTCAATGTTAACAACCCACATTTCCTTATCATGCAGGTTGGCTGATTTCTTGCATTCTGTTTTTTTTTTTTTTTTTACATATTTGTTGGACAAAGTTATGATCTTGGGATTCTTCCATTGCTTTTAGGGTAGGATCACTAAGGTTCTAAACATGAAGCCACCAGAGGTAAGAACCCAATTATCTCCCTACATGGCAGTGATTCAATCCAATATCGGTATTGGAACCAGAAAAGTTGTATCGTGACAATCCTATCGCTAAAAACTGTCTTCTTTGGAAACTTGATGACGTTCTTCTCTTATCAGATTCTTGCCATGATCGAGGAGGCTGCAGGCACCAGGATGTACGAGTGTAAAAAGATCGGCGCGCAGAAGACGATTGAGAAGAAGGAAGCGAAATTAAAAGAGATTCAGACTGTATGAGAATTATTATTTTTTTTCATATCAGGTCTGTTTTTATGTAAAAATGCTGCATCAAACGTCTTGTCTTGTATTTACATTTTTAGATCCTGGATGAGGAAATTACTCCAACTATGCAAAAACTGCAAGAAGTAGGTTGACATTTGAACTTACTACGTATACCCATTACCACATTAATCTTCCTGAACCCCGCCCTCTTTTCCTAGGAACGATCATCTTATTTGGAGTATCAAAAGCTGATGCGGGAGATCCAGCACCTGTCGCGCCTCTACGTGGCCTGGCTGTTTATGTGTGCCGAGGAGACCAAGACGAAGTCTGCGGAGAACCTTAAAGTGATGCAGGACAACATCGCCAAGATGCAAGCCAACATGGCCGAGAACGAGAGCAAAATCAAGGAGCTCTCTGCCCAGATTCAAACGCTGCAAAACAAAAGAGACCAGGTCAAGCAGAGGAGAACAGACGCATCAGTTTTGTTGTTTGTTTTTTTTAAACTAAATGTTCATTTACTGACACTCTTCTCTTTCTTTGACTGCTTATTGAAAGGAGGTGAATGGCGTATTGAAAACCTTGGAGGATACTCTTGCCGATGCCCAGCGCGTGGACGCAAAAGCCCAGAGTGCGCTCGACCTAAAAAAGCAGAATCTCAAAGATGAAACCAAGAAGCGAAAGGAGCTCGTCAAGAACATGGAGGAGGTAATGAACGTTCCAAGCTTTGGACTAAATCCTGTATCGGAACAAACGTCAATTTGAAACTCTTACTTTGCATCCTCTTTAGGATAAAAAAGTGCTTGTGGTGAAAGAAAAAGAGGTCGCTAAATTGGCAGAGCAGCTCCGGGCCGTTCAGGAGGAGGGACAAGAGGACAGCGCCGCCCTGGAGGCCGCCGAGCAGCACTTCAAAGCCTTGTCGGCCGGTCTGTCTGCCAACGAGGACGGCGAGGAGGACACGCTCGCTGGCCAGATGATGGCCTGCAAGAACGACATGAGCAAGGCGGACACAGAGGCCAAGCAGGTGAGTGGAAAAACATCAATAGTCGTGCATTCCTACAAATGGAAGTGTGAAAATGTAGAACCGGTTGAAGATTGCTTCATGCTTTTGTGAGGACCTGGCGGATGAGACCAAACTGAATGTAACATGGGGAGAAAACAAACACAGCAGCCAACCATCAACACATCCTCCTCATTCTACAACAAGGGCAGCGTTATTCTTAGGATACCTCTCTTCCACTTTGGTACAAAATCTGCTCTTGTTTAATAAAAAGATAGATTTATAAAGAGAGTAATGATTGGAAGAAAAACGGCAACCTCGAATCGACTGAAGATTAAAAAAATTAGCATAAGGTTAAAGGTGTAAGAATACAATTAAACGTATTTAATCATGCCAATTACACATCCATCTTCTCTGTCTAGGCTCAAATGACGCTGAAGCACGCCCAGGCTGAGCTAAAGTCCAAACAGGCTGAGGTGAAGAAGATGGACAGCGGCTACAAGAATGACCAGGATGCTCTGCAGGCTGTCAGAAGTGACAGGGAGAAACTGGAGTCGGGACTGGCCAAGCTCAGCTACGAAGGTGCCGTTTGTTTTCTTTATTAGTTATCCTTTCTTAAGCCGGTGCGATAACTGTTGCCGTCTATCTACAGACGGAAAGGAGGAGAGTCTCCTGGAGCAGAGGCGGCACCTGTCCAGACACGTCTCTCAGCTCAAAGAGACTTACGAGCGTCTCCTGTCCCGCTTCCCCAATCTGCGCTTCGACTACAAGTAATTGTTCTTATTTCTACACAAAAAACAAAGGCCTTGTGGATCCATTGAATCTTTTTTTTTTAGAAGAATGTTTAAATGTTTTGTTGAATAAGTACTTCGTTTTGTTTTTTTAATTCAAATATTTTTACAGATGGAAATGTACAATTTATGAAAAATAGATGTTTAACAAATACGTTTATTTTTAAATGATGATCCCTTTTTGTTAGCCTGATAAAAAAACAAAACTTGATAATCACGTATTGATCACTTTAATTGACTGAAAATACATTTAAATGTGGTCAATGTCATTGCTTAATTTGATCCTCTGATTCATTTAATTTGTGGTTTTAAAATCTTGTCGGGTTGGTTTAAATGCAAAAAAACCATCTTCATATTTCATAATAGACCCTATAGTTGTGTCTTTATTATTATTATTATTATTATTATTATTGCAGTTTCAACTATATTTGTTGGGGGGGCTTTAGGGCTCATGGCTAATCCCCAAGCATTATTAATGTGATTTAAAGGGATCCAGAGCGAGGTTGGGACCGCAGCAAGGTGAAGGGGCTGCTCGCCAATCTGATCACAGTCAGCGACGTCACCTACGCGACAGCACTGGAGGTTGTAGCCGGAGGCCGACTGTACAACATTGTTGTCGATACAGAGGTAGGCGTAGGGAAAACATGCTGCATATTATTATTATGTAATAAAAGTAACGGTTTTGCCAGAAAGACGGTGGGACTCTAACCGGAGGGAATCTCCTGTGTAGGTGACGGGTAAAAAGCTCCTGGAGAAGGGAGAGCTGCAGCGGCGCTACACCATCATCCCCCTGAACAAGATCTCTGCCAAGACGCTCAACGACAAAGTGATCAACGCCGCCAAGAGTCTGGTGAGAGAGCGCTTTTATTCAGTCAAATACTCTTATCTGCTTTTTTTGTTGTGTTTTTTTTACATGTTTTCATTTTTCACCGGAAGGTTGGACAGGACAACGTTCACACGGCTCTGTCACTGGTCGGCTATGAGGCTGACCTGCGGAAAGCCATGGAGTACGTGTTCGGCTCCACCCTGGTGTGTGACACCCTGGACAGCGCCAAGAGGGTTGCCTTTGATAAGCAGGTGATGACGAAGACGGTCACGCTCGGCGGGGACATCTTCGACCCTCAGGGAACTCTAAGTGGAGGTGAGAAAGGGCAGATTCGGACCTGCCTAATGGGGGATGGTTTTGGTTTCTACAAGCACAATAGCAGTGCTTTGTAAAATCATTAAGGACGCTCAGAGGAAGCAGTTATGGATGCAAATCTTTGATTTTTGAAGCCATGATTCGATTAAAAATAAATTCAGTTCATGGTTTCTGCTTTGGCCTTTAGGTGGGAGGAGCTTATAAAATCCAGTTCAAAGTGTGCAGAACTTCTTCACATCAAGTTAAATAATGCTTAAGATTATCAGATCATTTTTGAAGCTTAATATGGGATGTCATGTCTTCATGTTTTTCCCCATTTATTACTCATTGACAGCCAGACGCTTTTATTTTTAATTAAACTGAAATGGATTCTGAACTGAAGTAAATCACAATCCCAAATTGTTTGTGATTTTTTATTTTTTTATTTCCGAAGCAGTTGATAACATTTTTTATCTCAAAGATCCTGAATAGACTCATCCCAGTGATGAGTGGTCCACAAAAGAATGTTTTTTTTTTTTGTTTTTTTTTCAACTGTGTTCATTCAGTAAACTCACCATTTATGATAAACGAATGAAGGGGAAAAGCACATGTTGAGATGCAGGGGAGTGAGAGGGCGAGTTAAAGGCGGTAACAGGAAGGCTGATAGTAGTTTGTTCTGTTTCATCTTTTTTTGCAATCCGCTAAAAGACTTTAAAGTGTTGACACAAAGCTGCACAGTGTATTACATCATAATGGACGTCATAATATCTGTATGCAGTATCACTCAATTGGAAATGATTCAATGTTTTAGGATTAATACATGCAGTTACTACAGTTCGACGGTCGGAAGGAGTACCTACTTTTAGTGCCTGACATCTTAAATCTGGGATAGATTTGGTTTTGAACAGAGAAAAATTGTTGTCAGCTGTTGGTCACATTCTTACTTTTAGCTGTGGTATCAATATGACATTCAGATCTTTTGGTAATGCTAGCTGCAATAATATAAGATAAGCTGTTGAATTGTAGAAGTTGTTATGAATAAGGATTCACCAGTTCTCACAGAAAGACTTAAAAACCACACATTTAGATCTTCTGCAGTTCCACAACAGAAATCTGTACTGCACTAAAACCGCCTCGCGATCGGTGCTTTTCTAAGAATCCGTAGTCACGCAAAGTTTTCCCCCATAACTAGGCGCACGCTCGCAGTCAGCGTCGATTCTGTCGAGCCTGCAGGAGGTAAAGGATGTCCAGGTCAGCCTGGATGAGAAGGAGACGCAGCTGCAGGACGTTGAACGACAGCTGGCCGGTCTCAAGGGAACCGCTGAGAAGTAAGCAGCTCCCAACCATAATTTGACTTGTTTTGGCTGTTTTAGATTATATATATATATCAATTAAAAAATTTTTTTTTTAAATCTCAAACAGCCTGCATAGACATGTAATATAGAACCAGCAAGATTTTGTTTCAGCTTTTATATTGGGAACAGGCAGCACTGTTACGTCGTAGATGCCAGGCATCTCATAAAAATAACAATAAATTATAGGAACATTATCGATAATACTAAAGGTAAAATCTTCGTATGTCGTGTTTCCTGCTTTACCAAGCGCAGTAAATCCGAAAATGCCACCAGATATCTGTCACTCTGTTCAGATACCGGCAGCTGAAGCAGCAGCTTGAGCTGAAGGTGGAGGAGGAGCAGATCCTGCAGGCCAAAGTGCAGCAGAGTTCCTTCCACCAGCAGCAGGAGGAGCTGCAGAGGCTGCGCAAGGCCATCGGTCAGAAAATAAACACACACACACACACACACGGTTCTCTAAAGGAGAAGCCACCGTATCGTCTGTGCGTGAAGCGTTTATTTTGCGTGTGTGTTTAACTAATCAGAGGAGAGCGAGGAGACCTTGCGCGTCACCAAGGAGGTGCAGAAGAAGGCGGAGGAGAAGTACAAGGTGCTGGAGAACAAAATGAAGAACGCCGAGGCGGAGAGGGAAAAAGAGCTGAAGGCTGCACAGCAGAAACTCAACGCGGCCAAGGCCGAAGCGGACGCCTTCAACAAGAAGCTGAAACAAAAGCAGCAGGTAAAAGCGGCCGTGTTGCAAACTGCTTCTACCAGAGCTCCTACATTCTTTGACAAAAGGATTAGACATTCCATGTTGGGGATAAATATTCCTGTTTTCTGTTCTTAATTTAAATCAATTCATGTTAAAAACCGAGAAATTCAAGCTTCACGGAGAAAACGTAGCTACTCCGACCTTCTGCCGTGTGATGGAGGTGCATTAAATCCGGCGGGTGTTTGACCTCCAGGAGTCCGACACCGTGGCCCTGGAGCTGGAGGAGCTGCAGAGGGAGCAGGCTGGCTACGAGCAGCAGATTCAGGCGGTGGACGAGGCCATGAAGGCCGTTCAGGAGCAGATCGACAGCATGTCCTGCACCGTGTCCCAGAACAAGGTGCCGCGAACCGGAGGAGCTAAAACTATCACTGTATAGAGACCAACTCGAACAATGCAGTGTCTCCTTTTGTATTTGATTTAATGGGATAATCCAACATTAAGACTGACCACTGCATATTTTACTTAGACAGCAAAAACTAATTCTACCTTCTTTCTTTCCCTTTTTCTTTCTTTCTCTTTCTGTTTTTCTTTCTCTTTCTGTATTTCTGTCTTTCTGTTTTTCTTTCTGTCTTTCTCTCTTTCTGTTTTTCTTTCTCTTTGTGTCTTTCTTTCTCTTTGTGTCTTTCTTTCTTTCTCTTTCTGTCTTTCTTGTAGCACCTATCATACTCTCCTAATACGGCAAAACGTTTAATTTTGGTCCCACTTGACTGTCAACAATCGGTTTCTTCTCCTATTAAGGCCAAACTAACACCATAAACGATGACTGGTGGCTTTTGTGGCGTCTGGTCCCATGATTTAAATTAGAATAATCAGAATAAAGAAGGGTGGAAGTACAAGCCCACCTGACAATCTTAGTTAAATTACCAAAACATAATTAAGAAAAACACCAGTTACCTCACACTATCTATCGCAGGTGCTCTTTAACTCCCGGTCTCGACGTCCAGTGTCCTGCAACTTTTAGATGCGTCTATTTCAACACACCGAGGTCCAATAATGAGGCCCTCAGAAGGAGTTATTTGGGCAGCACTGAGAACATTCAGGTGTGTTGGACCTGGGCGAGGTCTAAAAGTTGCAGGAAACAAGACTTTAGGCTCTAACATATTAAACCCTACTGGAATATTTGTAAGTTTGTGGTTGTAACGGGACGCTATTTCCACATTGTAACGTAGGAGGCCGTGCGTAAAGCCCAGGAGGAGCTGACCAGACAGAAGGAAGTGATCATGACTCAAGATAAGGAGCTCAAGGTGACGATTGTTTTCGAGGGCCTTTGAACGCCATAGTTCACTGTTCTGTGTCGGGATCAGAGTCGTTACTCTGGGGTTTGTTTCGTGGATTCATAATAATCCATGCTTTCTCTTTCTGAATGCTCCAGGAGAAAAGCACAGAGGTCAACAAGATAAGAGAGAAGAACAATGAAGCCCAGCTGAAGATCAAGGAACTGGAGCACAACATCAGCAAACACCATAAAGAGAGCCAAGACGCTGCTGACAAGGTGACACAATCAGTCACTTTTCATCCAACTATCACGGCAACTGTTTGTTTACTCAATCATTGAATGCGAATCTTTATTTTCTCTTTATTGTTCTTTCCAGGTGACTCGGATGCTGGAGGAACACGACTGGATCCAGGCGGAGCGCCGGTATTTCGGCCAGCCGAACACGTCGTACGACTTCAAGACGAACAACCCCCGCGAAGCCGGTCAGCGCCTGAAGAAGCTGGAAGAGACCACCAGCAAGCTGGAGAGGAACGTCAACAAGAGGGCCATGAACATGCTCAACGAGGCGGAGGAAAGGGTGAGGAGTCAGAGGCGAGCGCCGTGGGAGCACTCGCGTTGCCGCAAGTGTGCCAAACTAAGAAGCTCTGGAGGTTGCTCCTGGGTGGGGAAAAGTCTCGAATCTAAGCGCGTTTGTGCTCCTGCAGTACAACGACCTGATGAAGAAGAAGAGGATAGTGGAGAACGACAAGGCCAAGATCCTGCAGACCATCAAGGAGCTGGACCAGAAAAAGAACGAGGCGCTCAACTTGGCATGGCAGAAGGTCCGCTCGTGTTTATAACCTGCATAAAAATACAGTTAATTTATTTCCCAACAATGTTTTTGAGTGTATTCTTACAGGACAGCCTCCATTTTGTTCTGTTTGAACCCCCTGCTGCAGGTAAACAAGGACTTCGGGTCTATTTTCTCCACCCTGCTGCCAGGAGCCACGGCCAAGCTGGCTCCGCCCCAGGGCTGTGGCGCGCTGGACGGCCTCGAGTTCAAAGTAGCTCTGGGAGACACCTGGAAGGAGAACCTGACTGAACTCAGTGGCGGGCAAAGGTTTGCAAACTCATCTAGGTGGTCAATGTAGTTTAATTTTTTTAAGCATGTAACTTGAATTTCTCTTCCCTTTTTTTTTTTTTTTTTATCAGGTCACTTGTGGCTTTGTCACTCATCCTGGCCATGCTGCTCTTCAAACCTGCTCCCATTTACATCCTAGATGAGGTGGACGCGGCTCTGGACCTGTCCCACACACAGAACATCGGCCAGATGCTGCGTACACACTTCACACACTCACAGGTGAGTAAAGACATCGACACTTGCCTTGCAGGAACTATTGACGCCACCTGGATGGTTGTTTATTTTTACATGCTACTAGAACGCCTGTCGTGTCACATTAAACTCACTGTAAATTCACAGAAATGAGGGGGAAAAAAGGTGACTTGAAAACCGTTCTCTCTCCCGTTTAGTTCGTGGTGGTGTCCCTCAAAGACGGCATGTTCACCAACGCCAACGTCCTGTTCAAGACCAAATTTGTCGACGGCATGTCCACCGTGTCGCGGACGGCGCTCAGCCAGAGCGACGGCAACGTTCCCCTTAAGGCGCGTCAGAAAGACAAGAGGAACAAGCAGCTCATCAGCTAATGGATGAACTTAATCCATCAGGATGGTCATCTTTTTTGGGGGGTTTTCCCTTAACCACATCTGCTTTTTATAATTGTCTTTATCCGTTTAGAGATCTTGTCTCATGTCCCACGTTTAACTCTTTGTGACTTCTGTTATATTCAGCTGTTTGGATCTATTTTATTAATTTTTTTGTAAATAAACAAGTTAAAATTTTATTGTCTTAGACTCTACTTGGTAAAACTTTTTTAATGTTCGCAAAGTAGTCAAAGTGATCAAACAAACGCCCGGGTCAGTGGTCCAAAATTTTATTTCATGAAGGATAAATTGAAACAACTATAGCATCACTTTGAAGATGACAGCAGGCTCACTCTTATTTCCAGGCTTTAAATCAGGCCGACATCACACTCATTTTCATCACACCATGAAAAACGTCCTAATTCAGCAGAAGTGTTGAAGTCAGTCTCTGCGAATTACGTTTATTATCAAGATAAACCCACAACAGTAGTAAAAATCCCCATTTTGGGGCTAGAGCTATAGTTTCCAGAGTCAACACACTGGTTTTTTTCCCCGGCCCATTTAAATATCACACGTTAACTATGTAGCCTGGCATATGTTTAACCACAGCACCGTCCAACTATTGTGGGTTCTTGATGCAATGATCATCAGATAGTAGATTAAAACAACACAAAAGAATCACAGAGTTTCTAATGGATGGGTTTGTTTGTTGCCGATTTAACTTGTTGGATAAAAACGCTGTTCTGTTTCGCTCGCGCTCAGGGTTGGCTTTGGACGCGTCGGCGCAGCTCCTGGGCTTTGTCCCTGAGCTCGGGCCTGCTGTCGGACTGCAGCGTCGACAGGGAACGCTGCAGCTGCTCCCGGCTCCTCACCGGCACGCAGTCCCACTGCTCACTCTCTGGTGACGTTCAGAGACACATATTGGTTAAAACTCATCTGCAGTGTAATATGTTATAAGATAAGAAAAAAAAAAAAAAAAGACATTGTGTTTGTATTCATACACACAAAAGTGCTGCATACTGATTTTTCAAATCCAAAATGTGAGTAAAAGTTGATTAAAGTGCGATAACTTGGGTTTGAGACTAAAACCCGTGATATAAAGGCAGAATTTCATGTATTTGATTCAGTAAAGGCAGCCACAGTTTTGCTGACTACCAGGTTGGCACTCCACAGAAGTGCATGAAGTAAAATCCATTAAGAGGAGCAGAATCTTCCCTCACACTCCTCCATCTGTCCATTAGGTATAAATGACCTCCCATCTCACAGGCCGTTACACAGGAGCGTTCTAAGATTAGGTTATAAATAATGTTGATCTAAATTCGGAAACATTACCTCAAACATAATGCGGTCTTGCTAAAAACAAGAGCAGGGTCGATAAAAAATAAATTAAAAAAAACCTACCTCCTGTTCTCTTGACGATCAGATCCACTACAGATAAGGCCTCCGTCCTCACAGAGGAGTAGCTTTTATTTTCTGTCGAGAAAATGAAACGCAGAGTCTCTATTGGGGCGTCTTGGACATCACACTTTCAATTAAAGCCATTAAGACGCTGAATTACATCCTCACCTAAAGGATAAGTGAGAGCAGTACAGGCCTCCGTGAGGATCTGAGACAGCGCATTCTTGTCTTGGTTGCCCTTCTCGAGCAGCAACAAGCTACGCAAACAGAAGAACAATTTTAATTCAATCTTGAGGAAGACTTCCCAATTAACACATGTACGTGGTGGTTTGATCCTCACCCCTGAAAATACGCCTTCATAGCCTGGAGAACAGCAAGCTGCACCTTCCATGTGCTCAGTTTGAGCTTCCCAGACATCAGGATGCACAGATCTGTCTGGAAATGTGCTGCACACAAACAATGTTGAGAAAAGTCTTAATGGAAATCCAATGAAGGAGAAAAGATGTGCTTATCTACAATAAACGGGATTTACCTTGGGTTTGTGGGTTTCTGGGCCACGTCTTTCCAAGTGTCTCAAAAGCACAAAGTATAGCTTCAGTGTGTAGCTCCTTATCTTTCACATCTTTGTCGTCATCATCATCCTCCATTGACCTTGGGGAGGCACCTCCGCTCTCTGGACAGCTCTTTTACATTAAAAAAAACATGAGATTAGACTTTTTCTCAAGTCTATACAAAACAGGTCTCACCTCAAACTCGAAAATCTAACATGGAACCTTCTTGATCAGAGGGAAAAGGATGTCGGCCATGTCGCTGAAACGATCCTCCTGGCTGCTGTGGAGCACATCCCCGGCGCAGCGCAGAGCAGCGATTTTGTAGACCAGGTTCTCCTTACGGCACTCTTTAAACACGACGTCCAGAACCTCTGGGATGCTTGGTTGGCCGCTGCAAGGCTTTTGGAGCTCCGTGCTAAAAGCCAAAGGAGGGACAGGCATGACTAAACGATGACTTTCAGCAGTTTCTTGTTATATAAAGTAAAATTCCAGAGCTGACATTACATTTAGTTGTAAGTTTTTAACATTTAGATATGGGGACAAGGACTAAACTAAAAAATCTCTTTACCGTGCGCCAACACTGGAAAATCTTGATCTCAAAGTTTCATACTTTTGAGATTTGCACAGAAATGTCAAGAAAAGGCTCTGCAGGGTGACTGACCTGCACTTGGAACCCACAGATCCGATGGCTTTCAACAGCTCCTCCTGAAAAAATAAATAAAAGATCAACATTGGATCCATCGTTGCGTTTTACTTCTCGGTGTTTCATGAACAGGAGCCACACCGACCTTGCCGGCCCAAGTTCGCCCAGAGAGACCCTGCATCAGAGCCGTCAGCACCAAACCGAGGTGCGGGGCCACCAACGAGCCCGTCTGTTCCTTGGCAACAGTTGCCATGGCAGCAGCACCCTGAGCTTTCATCTTCCAGGACTGAGACTGCAGGGCTTTCTGGGTGATCGTGATCAGCTCCGTCATGTAGAGTCGGATGCCCCCAAAGCTCCCTAAGGTTTCAAAAATGAAAGCTCATCAATATTCTGACCTTGGTTGACCTTCTTAAGTTGCCGCATACTAAGACCATCGGACAACGACCTTTACTAAATACTGGATAACTTGTGGTTCTCTCACCATTACGATAAAAGTAATAACACAAATTCTCTTGAAAAACATTACATGAAAAAGTTATTTTAGCGCCTAAACGCACTCAGTGGCTGCTTTTAATCAAATCTAACCCAAAAAAAGAAATCTTAATTCTTTTATTCCTCTAAATGTTAAGATTTAGCCAAAAAGCATTGCTTCATAGTAAAATCTCTACATGAAATCATTAACTTGATACATTCCCATTTAACAACAATCTTCGCAAGTTCCCGGACCGGATATTATTACAGTTTACCGAGTTCCTCACCTGGAACGTTATCCTGCCACACCTCCGACCACAGCGCAGCGTCGTGACTCTCTCCTTTCTCCTCGTCGGGTCCTGCTGCCTGATGCATGCCGAGGAAGGCCAGAGGCAAAGCCACGCCCGCGTGGGCCTTCAGTATGTCTGGACTGTAGTGGCTGATGGCGTGCACAGTCAACGCGCACGACGACTTGTAAATAGGCTCTGGAGCATAAGAGAAAGGAGTGAGGGAAAACAAGGCTGGAAGATACGATAAAATACGTAGGCGTACCTACTATGTGAAATATTGCCAGTTCATCTTCAGACTTAAGTGTATTCGTTGGTGAAGCCTCGCATATTCATAAGTTGTGTGGCTTGTATTCTTTCCTTTGATTCGGCCACTCAAACAAAAACACATTTCTATAATTTGAATTCTATTCCATTATAGCTTTTGACTGATGGTTTTCTTGGTGTTGATGAAGCCATTTGCTCATTATTGACCTCCAACTAACCTCAACAGCTGAATTTATGTCAGCATAGTTTAACCACAACCCGTATACAGAGCAGGTGACATATCATGGCAACAGTTTGCACTTTATTTTAAGCAGGGGTAGCAGCATAAAGACGGTTTGTCAATTCAAACTTCATATATTTGCACAAAAAAAAAAGGCTGTTTTCCTTCCATAACACAATAATGCAGTGCTTTTTAAGAGACTCCCATAAAAAAAAATTAATGGTAGTAGTTGTACGGTTAAAAATTGTGAAAAAGTTTATCAATAGTTTTTGTCCATTCATTTCTTATACACATTTGCATGAACCAGTATTTGGAAAAACATTCGATTTGAATCTTATTTTTGTACGACATCTGAGACGTTTGCTCCGAAGAAACAAAAATAACTATCGTCACAATTAATTGCTCTTGTAACAAACGAATTGAAAGTGAGATAAATGTAGGGTTTATTCGTATATAAACTAGAATCAAACCATCTCTTAGACTCACCTTCTTTCTCCAAGTACCAGTTGTTGAACTTCAGTAGTAGTTTTTCTACGCTGCTGTCTTTTGCCGTCTGAGACGGAAAATAAATGTTATCACCATAAAAGTAGAAAAACAAATCCAGAGATTAATCATCCTCCGAAGACTTCATGTTAACAGAGAGTCTTACCCTGACCAGGTGTCCCAAAGCAAAGGCGAATGCTTTCTGTACAACTGTGCTTCTGTCATGAATGCCGTTGAGCAGGGCACTCATCAGTTTACCTGCAGATAAAAACTGATTAGCTGGTTTGATTTGAGCCATTAACCAATAGCAGAATCGGATACTTGTGTTGTACCAGAGTATGGGCTGAGGTCCTGAGGACACTGTACTGTGAGGGACACGATTACACTGGCACAGCCTCCCTAGCCCCCCGAAAAAACCCCACCAAAGCATGAAATCTTCATTATTAAAACTGATCTGATGCATTTTGTGTAGTACAATTATTAATACTGTAGGTGTTTGACTTTGGGTATAATTTTACCTTTGTGCCCAAGCCTATTCCACTCTTCAGCAGCTCACAGAGTCTGGGAACCAACTCTCCCAGAACGGAAACATCCAGATGCTGCAGGCACTGAGAGAAGACACGTATTTAGAGGCTTAAACCTCAGTGACCTCTGAAGCTGTTAGTAACTTCAGAAAACATACTTAATACCTCAGAAAGACTCAACAGTGAATCAACATTATTTCTTTTGGTTTTACCATGTTAACAGTCTCCATCATCGGAGAGGACTTGGCAGCACTAAGCCTCGCAGCATCCATGGCACTCTGTAGAGGGAGAACGTACACATGTCATAGCATCAAATGTAACTTCTCTATTTAACGTCTGTAGCTAACTGAAACAAGCCTACCTTCTCCTGCTCAGTGGCTCTGAGACTGATGTAGTTAAGGACCTGAGGCTCCAGGGTGCTTAGGGCTTCAAGCAGGGCTGGAATCAGCCGAGCAGCGTGAGGCTTTAGTCGGGCACCAGCGGTCTTACTGATCTTCACCAGGGTCTGAATACTGGAGAAAGTGGTCAAGAGAACAATTACAAATACGCTCAAATAGCAGAAAAACAACAGAACAAACAAAAACCCGTACTGGGTTTTGGTAATGTCGCGATAGTTTTAAATTCAATACGATTAAATTCAAAATACTTAAATTATCGCAAAAGGAAACAAAACCTTTTCGTAACCCACATGTTTCTTTCAGATTTTTTGTACATGCCAACGATGATCTGATGTAGCTTTCTGTAGTACTGCAGAAGCATCTGATTGAAATCACTTACATATTGTACAAAAGTCTGATGAGGAAGATCCTTGTAATGTTCTTAATTTCATGAAGGGTCGTTATTTACATGGAATCTCCAGAGATTTTACATTCAACTTGTTACCTAGAAATCTCACATTGATGATCGATGGAGAGTAGTTAAACCGCCTCCTTCCCCTTATACTCTTTGCTGCTGCTCTGGAATAACAGTACCTTGTTTTAACTCATCTGGGATTTATGGCTGCAGTTGAGGTATTATTTGAGATTTTGTTGCAGTTAATTAACTTTTGCCAGTTGTAAACCACTTTGCTGCTGCACTTATACATCATAGAAAATGTACAAAATTAAGAGAATAACAGCAAAAATATTTCCAGGCGTGCGGCGACCAAAACTAGAGGAAATTTTTGTCCAACCCCCCCACCAAACTACGTACACTACTTCACTAGGCCCAATCATCCATTCGCATGGCTTCTCCTATCACAGCTATGCAGACTATACTCAGCTCTATCTTTCCTTTCCTCCACACGACCTCTCAGTATCAACGCAAGTCTTGGACTGCCTTTCAGACGTATCTGGATGGATGAAAGATCACCATCTCCAATTGAACCTCTCCAAAACTGAACTGCTTATCATCCCTGCCAAGAAAACTATTGACCTCAACATTGGTATCCGGTTAGACTCCCTGTCTTTGGTATCCACCAAGGTTGTAAGAAACCAGGGCATCACGATCAACGTCTGTTCAACGTCAGGAAGATTAGGCCATATCTAACTCAACATTCAACATAGCTCCTAGTACAGAACTTACTGTTCTCACGCCTTGACTACTGCAACACCTCCCTAACAGGTCTTCCGATACAGATGATCCAGAATGCTGCAGCCCACTTTGTTTTCAACCAGCCAAAGTGAACATGTGTGACACTCTTGTTCACTGAACTTCATTGGCTTCGTATTGATGCTCGGATCAAATTCAAATCACTAATGCTAGCATACAGAGTGTTTCACGGATCGGCGCCAATCTACCTCAACACCCTCTTAAAGCTTTATGTCAACTCCCGTCTGCTGACACAACCACAGGTTAATCTAGGCTTTTCTCAACTCTGGTCTCCCGCTGGTTGATGGATCTGACAAGCACGATCAGAGCATCAGATTCTCTCTCCACGTTCAAGAAATCCTTGAAGACCCAGCCCTTCCGAGAGTATCTTTTACCCTAAAAGCTCTAAGTGCACTTATTACTTCCTGATTGCATATAGCACTAAATATCTGGTACATGTGTGATTCGTGTTTTAATTGAATGTTGTAAGTGAATGACAAATCCTTATTGTTAAATGCTCTTCCAGGATACCGCAGGTAACTTACAATGTGTAAATTGTGTTGTAGTTCAATGTTCAACCCTCTTTTGAAAGTCACTTTGGACAACAGCGTCCGCTAAATGGATGTATGTAGATGTAGCTTCATGGAAGCAATGCAAAGCATTTGGATGTAGTGCTATGAAGCACTAAGCAGCTAGAGTCTTAAGCACTAGAGAAATGCTCTCTGGGGAGATGAATCATGCCTCTCTGTCTGGGAGTCCAACAGATAGATGTAGTACTTTGTAGGCGATCTGCACTTGTCTAAATGCTTTGTGTTTAATGTACTGTTTGGTGCTGAGGCAGAGGGATCGTTCTGTTTTTGTGCTCCGCTCTTTTAGTTTGAGTAAAATAAACTTTTAATGCCTCAACGTACCAAGACTTTTTGAATTTAATGCTTTCAACTTCATCAGGACAATTTGATGAACGCGCCCACTTTTTCTAACATGAATCTGCACTCATTGGACAAACCAAAGACCAAAGAGAAGTGGATGAGAGTTTGGTGTGAAGAGCGTGACAGACCAGCTCAATGCAATGATCTTAACCTGATAACAACTTAAGGCATGAAACATCAGTCTGACCCAAAACATATGTTTCAGGATTCTTAGGAGAGTTAAAGCTGGTAAACCTCATAAAAGGGATCCTTCCAGCATCTAGGATTCAAGGAGACTTTATTGTCATATTAACACATGTGGTACATGAGGTGGAACGAAATTGTATTCTCACGCTCCAGTTCCACCCAAGAGCTAATATTAAAATACATAAAATAAAGTTAAAAAAGTAAAATAAACAAAATAGAATGTGATACACAAAATATACAGAAAATATACAGAATATAAGGGAGTAAAATGTCTCAATGCAGGTATGTGAAGGTGTTCAATATGTATTGTCCATGTAAAGTGTCAGTGGTTTGTTCAGGTGGAGTTCAAGAGTCAGTTGTTTGTTCAGTTGGAGTTCAAGAGTCTCACAGGTTCAGGAATGAAGCGGTGAGAATCTACAATAACGTTTGGACAGAGCTTAAACATTAATAAAAGTATTTTTGATTTGGTTACCTGAGTGAGCGAACCTCTGAGACGTTGCTAACGATGCCTTTCTCCAGAAGGGTGGGCAACATAACGGCCACAGTCCTCTGGGCTGCGGAGCTCGTAGACTCACAAATGCGAACGCACACCTGCAGGTCAAAACCACCATTGGTGAAATATTCTACGTGCTCAGTTTACAGTCAAATATAAACGTCCAAACAGGCCAACATTACCTTACTGAGCGTTTTCAGTGTCAAGTCTGCAGCCTTACGTACAGACTCCTAAAAAAAAAAAATACATTAGAAAGGTCAAACAGGGGTTAAACCACAAACCAGTTAGAGTTCACATTCAGAACTTATTTCAGATTACTATCTGAAGACCTTGATGTCATCGAGGACCCTAAACAGCGTCTCCCACATCTCTGCTAGTTGATCAATGAGCTCGTCAGCTTGACGGCCACGGATCAGGTCATTCAGGGCCAGGCAGCTGCAAATGAAACCAATCAATTCCCTCCAACTCCTCTTTTTTCTTTTTGGGTAGAAGATACATACTTTACATGTAAGTGAGAGACTGGTTTAATGTACCTGGACTCACGCACTCTCCAGGTGTTATTGGTCAGGTTCGAAATGACATCCTGCAGGATTTCCTTCAAATATTTATCAACCTTTGGAAACAGAAACATTTAAGCCAATTATTTTTTGTTGGGTTCTTCATACTTGCTTTAACGTTAGTGTTGGTATCCAATGATTCTGTTAAGTGTACAAAACTAAACTGGCTTTACCAGGGTTTTATCAGTGACTAAGGCATCCCAGATGCTAGTCATAGCTTGGCGGACGCTTAGGTTTGGGTCAAACTGGTAGCGGTACAAACGGGGCACCAACTGTGGCAGGAATGGAGCCAGCTGTTCCCCGGCCTTGGCTGCGATCATGTGGAAACCAAAAGCCGCTCCCTGAAAAAAAGTTAGGTTAGAAAGGACAAAAAATCCTGGCTGAAATGGAGGCGAAAGTGAAAAAGGGAACATGAGCGTTGTACCTTGCGTGAGTTCCACATAGCATGGTGGTTTGCCAGGTTCATGAATTTGTAGACCAGATCTGGCTGATTCAGGTCGCTGGCTAATGAGCAAAGCTCCTTGTATGTCGACAAGCTTTGACTGTAGGCAGGAAATATACGGTATTTATATACAGAAGAAAAAATAAACTACTGGTTATAAATAGAACGAATCATAACTCTGTATATCAGTTCAAATTTCTTATGCTGAATTATCATAAAAAAAGAAAAGGACAACTAGTAACCGTGATTAAACTCACCCATCAGGTGTTTTTCCCAAACCCTCCCCTTGAAAAACCTCTGTATCCTCAGAGACCGCGTGTTTCACCCTGTTTACAGACAGAAAGCCAATAAATAATAAAGAGAAACTCTTTGATTTATGCCTAATTTACTGCTTAGATAAACCAGACACTAACCTCTTGCCAGTCATAAGTGTCTCCACGAGTATAGACACCAGTTCCTGCTGATCAGCCTCACCACCCATCTCATAAACAAGCCCAAGACCTTTAGATGCCACATCCTGACTCAGTTCTAAATGTACAAAAATTAAGAAAAGTCGATGAGAATGTGGAAAAGAGAGAAGCCGTAGGAGTGTTAATGCTACTAAACTCAGCTCATGGTTTGTGTCTTACCATCAGGTTCTGAGAGAACAGAGATGAAGGCTATCTGAATCTCCTTTAAATGGGTCTAAAAATAAAAAAATAAAAAAAATAAAAATAACTTAAAAGCTTGCACCCAAGTTACAGTAATCGCATGTGTCTGATGTACGCACGGTGATTTCTTTGTGATGGCTGAGTTTTTTGACTAGGGAGAGCAGCCAGATGCAAGCTGCCTGCCGCACGTGAGGGTTCTGGCTGGGGATATACCTCGACAGGATGGAGTTGAGGACCCACGGAACAACGTCGTTGCTTTTGACATCTGACGCAGGATGGAGGAAAATAAGAAACATTTCACAATTACATCAGACAAGGAAATGCACATTTAAGCTCACTTTATGATGCAACCCCTGATAGCCATGTACTTAAATATTAGTTCAGATTTCTATTATACGTGAATATTGGTCAAAACTTTTTTTCGTATTATTTAGTATAAAGTTATTTAAATTTTCCATAAACACTTTCTGTTTACATATCAGATCATGTTTGTTTCCCTTTACAAAGAGGAAGCTTTTGACTTTGCTGTGTTGGCAGGATTGTGTTTCGGTTAACGCAAAGCAATGATTTATGGGAAGAGAACTCGATTAGGTTTAACACCAGCAGTAGCTCTGCTTGTGTACCTTTTTAAACAGAGAAGAATGGCCCCTTCCAGAAATAAGAGATAACCAACAAACAAAAATATCTATACAGCTTTGGTGTGTGTTTAAAAAAAGAGAAGTAAAAAGCAACAACTACAAATAATGCTCAATGGTACATATGCAAAGCAGTATGAGAGTAAAGAGTCAAATTTTTGATTTGTCTTATCAATTTGGACATTACAGTCTAACATTCTCTATGGTAGAAGAATAGTTTAAAAAAATAGTATTTGACTGAGCTTATTACAATCATCAGATCTTTAAAATCAACTTTAAAGAGCCAAACTAAATTCCACCTGTCTCCCAACCAACTAAAAAAAGCAATCACATCCCTGTTTAGTTAAGGGTGGATTTTAAAATGCTAATATTCGTTTTTAAAGCTCTTAACAGCGTGACCCGTTGTTTCTGTCCGATTCATTCACTGTTCGTATCTATGGCTGAACTTTCAGGACCTGAAACATCTGCTTGTAGGAACAGCCCAGGTCTAGATATAAGCACTGGTGAAGCTCTTAGATTTTTCGAATAAAGGCTTGCCTGAAATAAAACTGATCTCCTCTCCAAGTCAAAACTTAAGTTTATGTTTAACATGACTTTTAATACCCAGTAGTGGGGCGTTTTCTTTGTATCTATTTACTTTTATTGTATTTATTGCGTTTTTATCCTTAAACCACTGTATTGTATTTATTGCATTTTTATCCTTAAACCACTGTATTGTATTACTTGTATTTTATATGTTTGACCTTACTTATCCCATTTTAAGCACTTTGTTTAACCTGATGGTTATTGTAAAGGGCTGTACAAATAAATAAATTATTATTTATAGTGGGTCCAGGTCCTTAAAACCCTAATGATGCATTAGCCCTACCCTGCTTCCAATATCATTCTTTAAACTACCGGCGATTGAGATTTCATTATTCCAGAACGCCTTACTCGCTTTTATGTAGTAGTGACAAAAATTCTGATCCATTCCCATCATCGGGAACAACATTTGCAACGACTCACTGTGCGGCGGGCTGTATTGGTCCTCGGTGCAGGTCCAAGGGTCTCGGGCGGCACCAGAACAGGTTCCTATTGCGGCGCTGGTTATGGCCTCTCCAACTGTGAATTGCAACTCCACCTGCTTGGCCTGGAATGTAAAAGGGAAGCAGAGAAGAGTGATTCCAATTGTTGTAAATAAACTGTGTAGTTTCATATCAGGTTCAGTAGAACTACTACAATAGATTAAATCCATCAGCTAGTCTGTAATAAATATATTTGTTGGAGAACCTTTGGACATATTAGTTACTAATTTAAGACTGTACCGACACTGATATCCGCCTCAAATTAGTCAAAAAACAAATATCAGATTATATCAGCCTACTTTTAAAGTCTCTAGAGCAGACATGGGCGAACTTCGGCCCCCAGGCCATATACGGCCCGCCGAACTTGTCCAAATTATAGTAGAAACCCATGGATGTGTAAAAACCTCATTCATTCCCTTTCCCCTGCAATAGCCTTGTTTCTTCAAAAGATGGCGCACTATTGTAGACGGGTTGGCGTTTAACTTTCTATGGCGTAATTTTTGTGCCACCAGGTTTTCGCGCACAGAGCTTTATGAAGGAGCAATAATTGTAAACGTGTGCGTATGAATCTCAGGTGCGCTCGCTCAAAGGTGCTCAGACACGCGCTCAACTCTGACAAACTGCTCGCTCAGCTCAGCTCGCGCTTGGCTCTGTGTCTGCGCTCGCAACTCTACATTATATGTAAATGAGCTAATCAAAGACTGGCCTTTTTCCTCCAATTAAATAATTCCTTCCAAATACACAAAGTTGATTCATACTCTCAGATTCACACTGTCAGAGTTGAGCGCGTGTCCGACCACCTTTGAGCGAGCGCGTGCACCTGAGATTCATACGCACACGTTTAGAATTATTGCTCCTTCAGATAGCTCTGTGCTCGCAAACCTGGTGGCACTAAAAAGGGGAAGGGAAATCACTTATTAAGAGTAAAGAAATGGAATAAATGGCAAAAAAGGAAGAAGATTATATAAAGTACAAAAGTCAATATTAATTAGAAATATTAATATGAGAAACCGAAGGGAAACAATAATAATGCTCAGATTAAGAGTAGGTCATACCTATTTAAATTACATTTTATATTTAATAGGGAGGAAAAATAATGATAAATGTGAAGGATGTGGAGAGAAAGAAAATTTAGAACATTTATCTTCAGAATACAAAATTAAAAAAACAAAATTTGACTGATGTAAAGTATTGTTGCTACACACTAATGGTCCTGGCCCGGCCCCTCTGTCAAATTTTAGAACCCATTCTGGCCCGCAAGTTAAAAAGTTTGCCCACCCCTGCTCTAGTCACCATTGGAAAACCTTCTTTCTTTGAAGAAAGTTAAATATTTATTTAACCCAATAATTAGTAATAAACGGATCACTTGTTGTTCTCTTGTTTTCTGAGTGATTTCACTCAATCAAATACTTTCTAACATTTTACACTACAAAAGTAACAAAAGTTTGTAATGATTCCTGCTGATATTGTATTGGCTCAATATTAGTAAAGGGCAAAACTGAAGACAGAAATGTGGGCATCGGGACA
Source organism: Orestias chungarensis (assembly GCA_032876305.1). Taxonomy (NCBI): domain Eukaryota; kingdom Metazoa; phylum Chordata; class Actinopteri; order Cyprinodontiformes; family Cyprinodontidae; genus Orestias; species Orestias chungarensis. Next base: position 5,116,815 of record JAVLVB010001108.1, read on the forward strand.
CCTGCTAGTTTCTATCATGTTTTTGAAGAGCATGTCCTGTTTCTGCCTGAAGCTCCTTTTATTCATCAGGTTTCATACCTCCACCGAATCCATGAGGCCCTGCAGCAGCTTCTTCTGGTGTGGGAAGTCTGAGTCTCCCACTGGTAAATAACCTAAGGTTGTAATGGATCGTTCCTTCATCTGGAAAAAACGTGGGAAACAACAACGATAAACCGAAGAGAGTAACACAGTCGGCAGATCATTAAGACTCACAAGTTTACCTTTATGCTCTCTTTGCCAGAAGTGATGCGAGCCAGCAGGTTTTCCACAATGGACAGTTTGGTAAAGCCCTCTCCTTCTGCAGGGATCAGCAGAGCGCCATTCCGGCCAATTTCTCCCAGAGCTGTACATGCTGCTACAGTCAACATCGCACTGCTGCTGTCCAGGAAGGAACCTGTGAGGATAACACCAAAGAGTTACTTATTATACCATTTGTATATTTAAAAAAAGACGTTAAACAGAATAAATAATACCATTAAAAAAAGAAAGTGCTTCACTAAATTATGAACTAAAAGGATTTATGTAAAATAATTACATACCAATTGTTTTAGTTGCCATTGAAACCAGCTTGTCATCATCTTGGGAGCTGATGCTCATCTCTTCGCCCTTGTTTTGCGTTGAAAGCAAAGCAATGGTTTTCTTTCTGCTCAGATTCCTTCCTACCATGAAGCCGAGAGCCAAGATGGCACCATGCTGGGTCTCTGGACTCTGAAATTCAGCCCGTAAAACAAACGTTAACGCCGGATGAAACCCACCAAACGTATGAGGTGAATGAACTCAAGACATGGTTTACATGGTTGTCTTTGGTGATCTTGACCAGATTCTCCACGGCCGTCTGCAGCTCGTTGCCGGTCATGGTGGAGATCACCAGAGCATACAGCTGGGCCGCGAGTTCCCTCATGTCCTCCTTATTGGTGTTCATCAGACTCTGGAAAGGACACAAAAAAAACAAAAAAACAACAACAAAAAAAAAAAGTGTCACTACAACTTCTTTTTACAAGTTCAACAAAAGGGAATTATGCATTAAATATCACATTTTACTTAAGACATACATTACTAAATGTCTTTAACAGCACTGTAAATTAAATTAACTCACTTTAATCCAGTCTATTTTATCAGCAAATCTAGGGGCGAGTTTTTCTGGACACACAGACACCACTTCCAGCAAACAGTACATGACTGGGATTCCTGTAGGGAAAATAAGATTTAGATTCATTTAAATGTTTCATTGGAACTTAAAAAAAACAAAACAACAACACATATAACATTACATATGTATATATTTTTTTGCAATAAAGACTAAATATAGTCTTGTAATATGGAAGGTTTAGAGCTGAAGTGCTGTCATTAAAACTTTTGTCATGTCCTAGAAAGGCATTTTGAGCCTCACCTCCAACAGCCGACAGCAGCTGCTGCAGAAGATCCATGTAGACGTGTACGGGATTTGCCTCTAGGCCCTTTGGCGCTGAGGGCTGGGGTTCAGCGGAGAGCAGGGTGTGGACGTAGCGGCCGATAGCAGGAGCATCGTCTTGCATGTCCAGCAAGCGAGTGAACATGGGCGTGGCACCAGCGCTGTGGGCCAGGCACATCCTCAGGTACAACATTATCTAAAAAAGCATCAACAAAAAAAAGAGGGTGAGTTTATTTAGTTGGTAGAGTCCTTTTGATATTATTCACTAAAGAAAACAGATTTATTATTTACCTCTCCAAATGCAGATGGGTTAAAAGGAATTGTGGAGGTCCCAACAATGTACTTTGCAGGGGTTTTAATCCTCTGAGCTGCCTAAGAAAAACATGAATATAAAGACAATCGCTCAGTATTTATAGAGTAAAGAATTGTAAAAATTTTCTTTCCAAGGTTTGATGTTGGTAAGATGCTTGGAGAGCCGCACTTTTTCCTGGATATAGGCGACCATGTCAGGAAAGGACGGCATAGGCCTTGGTCCCTCCTTCTCTGAGCTCTTTGTAGGAAAAGTACTCAGCACCCTCTTGGCCTCTGCAGAAACTTCCTCTCGTCTACAATACAGAATAAATAAACTGAGTAACACTAAAAACTACAAGTGGGCATTATAATATCATTTATCATTATGGTGAAACGTTTCTTGTCATGTTAGGAATAACGATTTGTCATCACAACAATAAATTAAGATTATTTTTCTTGATAAAATACAGTTATTGTGTGCAGTTTATTACAAAACTCAGACTTCCTTATGTAATGTAAGGAGTCCATTTTAAATTGGTATGTTTTCCAACAGCAGCATTTGTTTATCATTACTTTTATAATTTGCTTACATAGCACAACAAGATTCATATTAAACTCATATCTCGTATATCTACTAGAAACCCACTTATTTAAGAATTAAGCAATTCCATTTAACTTTCTGTGTTAAAAGTAATTTAAAGGCTCCATAAAATACTACAAGTTCAATTTTTTTCTTTGTTTGTCTTGCATTTAACTTACGGGTCTCCGGCAGACAACAGCAGCAGGTATCTTGATGGCACATGGTCGCGGGCAAACACCGTACTGGCAAACTTCATTGCCACCTGACGAACTTGCACCTCTGCCTAAGGTGAAACAACAAGCAGCATTCTTCTTGTTGCTTTTCTTCTTAGTATAACCTGTTAAAAGTGGTGTGAACCCATTTCTCTGACAGACTTACCTTTGAAATATATGCCGCCACCAGAGCTTCCATAAGATTCAGCAGTGCCCCCTGCATGTTGGCATACGCTCCGACCATCATTGACAAAGCTTCTTGAATGGCAAGGCGAACGTCCGGCTCCTCCTGTAGAAGCAGGCGAATCATTTTAAAAGAGACACAATCCAAGAACATTCGGCTCTGAATTTTTCCAAAATGTGTTCAACCGACCTTACACATGGACTCGAAAAACTGCTGCACTAGAGCAATGTCCTTTGTGAAAAGCTGAGGCATGCGACTGAAACAGAACAATATATCAAGCGCTTCACCAGTTTATTCAACTGGTAAGATTATAGGAGTACATGTTAGATTTTAATGTACCTTGAGAGCTTTCCAACAGCAGAGTAGGCCACACACAATAATTTAGGATCCTGCAACGAGAGATGTTGTGAGGGAAACTTAAGACGAATAAACCAAACCGCAACAACTACCAGTGAGGTTCGTGTTTTAATCGGCTAATGATCAAACTCTTTTTTTAGAGTTGAATTGAAAGAGCAGACAGTAAAAACAAAGAACAACAACACTGTTATGAGAGGAAGTTGTTGATGAAGGAAGAAAACTTAAAATTTGTTTATATTCTTTGTCAGAGAGTTTAAAATTGTTTTAATATTAGATCAGAGGACGCAAAAAAGGGTGTTTCTATTTAAAAAGTTAACTATTTTCTAAAGACACGTGTCAGCAATTCATCCAGTTTGTTGCAACAGTGGTAAAGTTTAGCTGGAAAAAAGGGAGGCTGAACTTGTTGCAGCAAGGATCCCCAGTTTTACTGATCTCCCTGCACGATTCATGTTGGATTTTAAAACTTTAGTCGTCTTCAGTCTACAGTAAATACACAAAGTATTCTATGTGCTGTTTTTTATGCTAACCACACCAGTATACGATGTAAAAATAATGAGCTTGTCTATGAAATGGAATAATATTCAAAACTATGAAATTTGCCTAATTGCACAGCTCTGTACCAACTGCTCTCTAGCATACTCTGGGCGTCTCCTCTGCCTATAACATATACACAATAACTTATAATGACAGGTGTGTAGCAATAATTAACAAATGAATGATTTAATATAAATAAGTTAATATTTTAATATTGTGCATGTTTATATTTTGATTTATGGAGAGACATTTCAGGAGCTACATTTCTATGACTGTAAAGTTATATTTACATCTATGTAATGAAAGATGAATTACATTGCAGGATCTTAAAAGCATCATACTTGAGCTTTACTACAAAACATATTTGAGAAAGTTTTTCTTTCAATTTAGCCAGAAAGAAGCAAACATATTTATAATGTCGTTACCACTTGCTCTTAACTAGGCTTCGAAAACGCCTAAATATCAATTTTTGGTGGGACAGCGCATCGGGCATCCATAAGTTTAAATACCTCTTTGTATTCGTTGATAAGCTTGGTCAGCCCATTAAGCAGCATAAGTCCTAAAGGCTTGTTAGTGTCAGGGCAACTGTAACACAGAAAAAAAAACATTATCTTTTCATTATGTAAGTAAATACAGGTTAGTTGTGTACACGTTATAATAAAGACAACTGTCTTACACCATGCAGATGTGATGGACAAACTGTAAGGTGAGAGACAATAGTTTGTTGTTGGTGTTGGCCCCAAACAGACCATCATAAACAACCTGGAGCACAAAGAAAATAAGTAAATCTGTTAAAAAAAAAATATTGTTTAAAGGCAGCAACAAACATTTTAAAGAGAGATCGCCTGAAAAGACAGTTTGGGACCTGGATATTTGCAGGAAAGCACTCTGCTGCCAACCGAGAGCGCAGAAGATGCGGCAAGATCTTGAGTTTGACTCTAGTACTCACTGGATCGTGTTTCAACTCTTGTTTGAGATTTCCACCCTGTAGAAAAAAAAACAAAAAAACATAACATTGTACTGCAATTAAACTTAGAACAAAACTGAATTGCCTAAAATAATATAAACCTTACAAACCTTTGTTTTAAGAGGAACATCTCCCAGATAAACCTTGAAGAGCTTGTTGATAATTAGAGGATTGTTCCAGTCAGTGATGCTGAAACAAAAAAACAAATAATAAAACTAACTCTCTTTCTTTCCACATTCTTTTTCTTTCATTTCTTTCATTTGCCCAAAATTTAACATAAATTAAAAGCATACCTCTGTTTGCTCCTCAGTTCCAGATCCGCTGCAGTCGCCACACTATGTCTTGTGTCACTCGAAGCTATCGCCAGGTGAACCACCGTCTCCACTTCTGGCACCTGCTTGGCCTCAATGAACTTCACGATGCCCAGCTTACACTGTTGAAACAACAAACACCAAATAGTTAGAGAGAAGCCTTTAATCAAAGGCTAAGATAAGATGAATTGCTGGTGACTATATCTCCACGGTAACACTAAACGGAGTAGAGCGGTCTGTAAGCTCATTCTCTTGAAAACACCAAAAATATGTGATCCCAACCCCTTTCACTGTCTGTCATCAAAACAAACTAAACTAGCATCATATTTTGACACAAACATAATCTCCCTTAGTATTTGCTGATATTTCCTTTAACCTGTGTGATTGGAACAAACACTCCCAAGTATCCATCTAAGAGATTCTCACCATGTTTTTCTGTGATTCTGCGACATTTTTTCGGACAGAATCGGTGCAACTGGGTCAGGCTTGCAGTCTGCGTCGGTCAGACAAACCTTTTCAGAACCCGTGTCCCCCCCAACTGTATGCTGGCTGAATATTTTTATTTATATTTTTGATGCTTGTGTATAATTCTTAAAACACCTTAACATATCTGCATTTATGTATTGTAGGAGACGTTGTTTGCTCTGGATGGGGTGTATGAGGCATTGGTGTGATTCAGAGGTGGGAGGGGTCACGTGGGTGTGGGCATGAGCTGTGAACAGGTAAAAGTGCACTCACCTGTGGCGCAGATTAGGGAGAGTCAGGTCGGGGTTGCCATATTTTTTGTTGAACGCAACAGAACACCTCCCATTCATTCATTCCATAAGTTTCAGTTTATTTTTTCTTGGTTTAATTATTCCTTCATCCATTCCTGGAACTCTGTTACAGTTCATGCCTCTAATAAGCATCCGTCACGACCCATCCGGATTTCAGCATTTGTGTGGCTTTTGCATGTTACTTATACGAACCAGTAGGACCCAACCACAGACTCTCAGCGGGAAAAAGGATTGCTTTGGAAGCCGCAACATGTATCATTTCTTTACCAAACATCTGGTTACTTGCTAAGACACAACATAAACATATGATTGAGATACTGTACCTGTTCCAGCTGCTCGGCACTCCACTGCGCCTCTCCAATCACCCTCTTTGCAGCGTAGACGCTCATCCCTGGGGGAGGTTGGGGAAGACCCTGCCCGCTGCTGGCCACCGCCCCATCCGATGAACTTCCCTGGGAGGAGGATGGCGCAGGCCGAGTGGGAGACTCATTCAGCACAAACCTAATAATATGTAAGAAACGATTAACGCGCTAATTTCCAGCCGTGGTTTGTTGCCACCGCCCAAGAAGAGGGAAACTTACCCATAAGGCATGAGCAAAACATCGAGCATAAACTCTAGCAGAAGGTGCATCATCTTTGGCCTCTCAGTTAAATTGAATGGAGACACACCTTTGGATGAATCTGCAGGATACTTCATGTGGTAAAGAGTCGGGATGAGCAGGTGCATGAGGCTGAAAAAGCAAAAATAAATAGAGGAAACTTAAAAAGCCACATCTCTGTATAAATTATTTCACAAATCAACTGACAGATCTATTAGTAGGAAAAGTACGTAACATGGAACAATCTTGTTGCCTAGGTGTTTACGTGGTTGGTACCATCTCATTTTGACTTAACAATGTTTATATATGAACTCCAGTGCTCTGTATAGGAATATGAGAATATGTGTGCTCCCACCTGTCTTGATGTGGCTGTGGCTTGCCTTCCATGGCAGTGATGAGAGTTGGGGCCAGCTCACATTGTTTTGCTACCTCCAGACGAGGATAGCCCATTTTAATATAGATGATAGTGAAATTCTGTTAAAAAATTCAAGGCAATTTTATTTTTAGACAAGAGACCCGTTTGTGTTTAAATACAGTTGTACCAAATCCAAAACAACTAAGAATCACAAAAAGTTAGAACATACAATTTAAAACAATCTTATTTTAGACTTTAGTGAAGGCAGCAAACTATGGATCCTGGCAAGTAGTCATCAGAAAACTAATACTGACTCCCTAAATGTTTGCTCCTGTAATATTTTCCTTAACTGTGGAGGGAGTAAATACAGCATAGACAGCTTACATTGTCTCTTACAATGAAAACTCTGTGATTAACATCTTACTGTGACAAAAGAAGCAGCTGCAGGGTCCTGGTACTGCACCAGCAGCGTCTCCACTGGTAGCTGAATCTTTGGTCGGCTTTTTATCCTCTTGTTGAGGTGAACCAACAACTCCATCACCTACAGGCAGACACACTTCTTAGTGGAGTTTTATGAAACAGATGCATGAATAGAAAGCACCTTTGCATCAACAGGTCTTCATAGTACTGAGTTTGACATTTCTATGACAAGAAATCTGCAAACTTCAACAGAGTTTAGCATGATTTTATGTGAAGGACCGAAACACAGTGCATGATTGTGAAGTGAGACATTAATATTTGATTCAGTTTATTAAAATGTTAAGTTCTAAAACTGGGCTTTGCTTCATTTTGCCTCCTTTCTCCCCCCTCTACCTCTAAAGTGGTACTGTTTGACTTCAGACATAACGTTATTAGAAAAAAAAGTCTCCCTGGGTGTATTATAATCGTATTAACAATGCATTACATTGGCATTGCAATTTTTTCCTAACACATATATATTGTGAAATTAAAGAAAGGTAGGGATATTCAAAAGATAAATCTCATTGACGATTAACCTGGATCGATCTGTGCTATTGTTGCGGATGTTACAAGCATGGTTTTATTTTTCTCGTATTTGAGTTAATGTTAGGGGGGGGTGGCACTTTTACAAAAGGTTTTGCTGGAGATAATATTAGTAAATACTGCTATGACAATTTCACATGCCATAAATCCCTTTTTTCTTCTTTCCTCTCTCTGTCATATGTGGTTCCATCATTCTTTGGCCTTTTAAACAACATTCTTATTGTGTAGTATGTGAATCCTCTCCCTTGAGACTGTCCAAATATCTAAACATCATATTTGCTTGAAAAATACAAGTTTACAACACTTAGAATGTTAGCCAACAATTGTGGCGATTCAAACACTTTCTTGCGATGTGAATATTGTCATTGTGATGAGGATGTATTCACAATGTATTGTGCTGCCATACACCACACTTTGTCAGTGGAAGTACTTTACCCTGTAAACACGTATAAACACACGTTACGTACTTTAAATATACGTTTTTTTAAGTTCATAAAAGTATGGCACAACTGGAAACCTACTAAAATATAACTATCCACCTAAACAGCCTGCTGAAGCACTATTTACTCAAATGTGAGGATAATATTTCTTACCTTCTTTCGCACACCCTCCTGGACACTGGAGAGTTTGAGAAGAACCGGCGGTAGAAACTTGGAGATGATGTCCTGAAGCTGTTCATCGGTCTCTGCGTGGCCCAGGCGAAGGAACACACGTTCCAGTTGATCTAATGAAACGCAGTTTGGAATCAACAATTGCATGACATCAGCCGCTTAAACTATACAGTATCTTAGATATTCAAAACGATGAAATTTGTCTAATTGCACAGCTCTGTACCAACTGCTCTCTAGCACACGCTTGGCGTCTCCTCTGCCTATAACATACACACTTTTGATCAAAAATATTCAAAGTCATTGGGTGACAGGAAAGAAACACAACCTTTTGAGCTCCACCTGTCAGCTGCAAACATCACCCAGACAACCCTTCTTCCCATTAAGTCTCTAAGCAGCACGAAACAAACCACTAACCAGTCTTTTTATAATTTGCATTTTTTTTTTCTTTCCTAGTCATATACCCTTGTAAGTTATCCTTAATATCACAAATCTCCCCTTTAAGGTTTTGGAGAAAGATAACATTAATAATGGAGCGTTGGATTAGTTTTTATTATCACCATGACTGAGCAAACGGCCTCCTGACGTTAGCATCTCAGCTAGCTGACGTCAATGATCTAGCCTGTTCTTAACCCAGTTTTAAACTAAAGTCGGGGTTATCATTAGATAATAAACGGCTTTGGTAGCAGGGCGGGGAAAAAACAGCTCTGGCATCTGTTCTTGTAAAACTACCTAAGGAACATTTAAGAGGATACGAATCGCGAACAAGACAGAAAGAAACTTACTGAGTTCATCCTGGGCGGCCATGTTTGTTCTAAATCATCAGCGACCCTCCCAGTTCATAGAGCTCGCTAAGAGTGCCAGTGGTGCCAAAATCAAACAGATTCAAGAGTAATGATAAGTGCCAAAATCAAACAGATTCAAGAGTAATGATAAGTGCCAAAATCAAACCAATTCAAGAGTAATGATAAGTGCCAAAATCAAACAGATTCAAGAGTAATGATAAGTGCCAAAATCAAACCAATTCAAGAGTAATAATAAGTGCCAAAATCAAACAGATTCAAGAGTAATGATAAGTGCCAAAATCAAACCAATTCAAGAGTAATGATAAGTGCCAAAATCAAACAGATTCAAGAGTAATAATAAGTGCCAAAATCAAACAGATTCAAGAGTAATAATAAGTGCCAAAATCAAACAGATTCAAGCGTAATGATAAGTGCCAAAATCAAACAGATTCAAGCGTAATGATAAGTGCCAAAATCAAACAGATTCAAGAGTAATGATAATTATATATTTTTTCAAAATTTAATGGGCTATTAATGAATAAAGTTGCAAATAAATATTCATTCAATTATAAGAAATGTTCTTGTTATTTATATATATATATATATATATATATATATATATATATATATATATATATATATATATATATATATATATATATATATATATATAAAAAAATTTTAATGGTCTTTTTTGAAGTTATCTTATCTTAAAACCAAACAAAACAATTTTAGTATGTCTTTTTTTTTTTGTTCCTGTTCTGCATAACGTAAGTTACTGCAGTAACCATAGTTACTACAGTAACTTACGTTCTGTTTCATTACTTCCTGACTGCCAGTTCAGTTAACAGAGTGGATGACTCATGCCAGTAAGGTCACGAGGAACGCAGTACTCACAACCTCAAGGATCCGCAGCTAGAGGTAGGACAGCCGACGCCAGTGAGGACTCCTGTCCCACATTGCGATAGAAGCGGGCAAACGTGCATGGCGTCGCGCGTGACGCGGCCGCACAGATATCCCCCAGTAGCACGCCGCTCATTACCTCCCAGGACGTAGACACACTCCTGGTGGAATGGCAAACAACACCAGATGGAGCAGTTGTTCCCACAGACTCATAAGCCAGTGCGATGGCCTCAACGACCCAATGCGACAGTCTGTGCTTAGAAAGGGCGCGACCCTTGGTCCGCCCGCCATAGCACACAAACAGCTGGTGAGATTGTCAAAAATTACCTGTCGCAACAATGCACAGCTGTAGGGCCCTGACCGGGCACAACATGTGTGCCAACCTCTGTTCCTTTGACTGGAATGGAGGAGGGCAGTACGCCCCCAGCTCAATGGCAGTGTTTACACAGTCCGGGGGCTACAGCACCTTGGGGAGAAAAGCAATGTTTGGCCACAAAGTCAACCCAGAGCCATCTGCCTTCCAACGTAGGCAGGGGAGACGGCGAGGGCATGGAGCTCACCAACCCGCTTGGCAGTAGCAACGGCCAAGAGAAAAGCTGTTTTGAGGGACACCAGCCTCAGCGAGGCGGAAACCATCGGCTCAAAAGGCGGCCCACCCAAGGCCCTCAACACCAGGGCGCGGTCCCATGCCGCTGCCGGACGTGGTATCGGGGGTCGCAGCTGGTGAAGAAGGAGAAGAGCCGAAATGAACCTAACACAGTAAGGCAGACAAATTGGGCATTACACTCTCTTCTGTAATGGCTAAAAGTAAAAAATGTCGAGATTGACTTCAAAACAGTTAAGAAGACTGAGCTGAACACAGACTCCTTCATCCTCAAATATGATGACAGTGGAGCAAAATATTTCACCATGTCTTTCAATGAAGAGACAAAGAACCATAAAGACCCAGTGGAGAGAGACAGAGAAATCCGGAGGGGCACAATGTATGAGGATAATAAAATGTGTTTGTAGAACTGTTGTATAAAGGCAAAATCACACTCGAGGTCGTGCTACATCGGTGAATATCAGCATGTGTGATTGTCTCCGGCACTCGACCGCAGTAGCTTGTGCGCAGAAAATGTTACAGTTCGTTGCCAGCAGATCATCAAATAAACAAATAAATCACAATCTTTTGTCGTGTAATATTGCTAACTAACAAAATCTGTTTGGAGAACTGTTCTATAAAAGCAATATGACACTCGAGGTCGTGCTTTATCAGTGAATATCGGCAACCTGTGATTGTCTGCGGCACTCGGGCTGCGGTCTCGTGCCTATGACCGAATCACACCAGTGCCGATATTCACAGATATAGCACTCCCTGTCGCGTGATATATTTAATACTTATATATATATATATATATATATATATATATATATATATATATATATATATATATATATATATATATATATATATATATATATATATATATATATATATATATATATATATATATATATATATATATATATATATATATATATATATATATATATAATTCCCTTTAGGTATCTTCTAAAATGTAGCAGACGTTTTACACCAGATTATTCGCAGATCTTCAAGTGCGTGGATGGTGCTTCGGCACCGCCATGACAGTGGCAGAAGCGGCGCAGAGAGCTAGCGGCGAGCAGCGCAGACGCTCTTCTTCACCTCACGGAGCAGCCGCTGTCATGTGAATCAGCTGGGCGAACAAGGAAGGAGATAAACAACCACACGACTCCGTCTCTGTAGACCGAGGTACAAACTGTTGAACGTAGCCGGGTCCTGCGCTGTGCTAAGGTGGGTAGATCAGTGCACGAGCTTCTGGTTTTATTTTATTTTTAGTAATTTCTTATTTTCTTTTGGGAGGGGGGGTGCAAATCGTGGCACTTGTGCTCCTGTGTTCGAAGCTATCAGCGGCTAACTCTTAGCAATGAGTTATAAAGCGATCGCGCTTCTGTTCGTGAACATTCGTGTCCGTGTGTCTTCACTGTGTTCTGGGTATATCTGCAAGTTGAGAAAAACGTCATCGCAGGAACTCTAAAATGAATCGGTTCGAATGGGAGAAAGTGGTAAAAGGCTGAAGCCACGGGCCCGTGCAAAGCCACCTTGCGAGGGGCATTTAAACCCCCATTAGCCGTGCTGTAACAGGTTAGCTAACATTATAGCTAGGTTAGCTCAATAAGTTATTTATGCGCCACCTTTCACCAAAGATAAATATAATCAAACCGAGCCTTTGTTAGCTGGTAGTGGTGAAACAAACTGGCTGACTGGTTTTTACGAGAGCTGGTCACCTTTGCTGCCAGGCTGCGCTGTTTGTTCAGCCATTACTCGGCATCATAACAGAACGTAGGTTAGCTGGCTAGCCGTGTTAGCATACAACAAAGATGAGCAGTAGTACCAATAGATACAATAAAGACAGCTAAGCGCATGTTTGATTTCCCCGGCTACATTTCTTTTCGTCACATCAATCTGGTTCAGGCAGGATTTAGAGGGTTAATAAAAAAAGACAAACTGCATGAGTGTGACAGTAGACTGTAGCTTGTTTTTTAAATCACTTCCGATTGTTTTGTTTTTAAATTGTTAGCCTGTAGCTGCTTTCTAAATGTTAGGATGCGTTGTGCGGTGGAGTAAAATTACATAGAAGCTGCTTAGAGAGGTAAGGACAAACAAAGAGGGGGAGCTGATACAGTTTTTTTTTATTAGCATGGGGTTAATGTGATCCTTTGTGTACTGGGACAGTAAAGTTGGGAGTAACTGGGAGTGGGATGGGACGAGATCCTGCGACGGGCAGCAGCTGCAGGTTCAAACAATCAAAACAATGTATGTTGTGTCTCTACCGCCATCTGGTGGTAGTTCCGCAAACCTGTGTTCCCGACAGTGGCTTCCCAGTGGACGTTATTTGTTTGCCTCACTAACTCCAGTTAAAACCAAACTGTAAAATTTTATGTAAAATTAACCTGTTAGCAAAGGTAAATTGATATTTAAGGACATGATGGGGTCGCAATTCTAACTTTTTATGATATGGTGTGGCCTGGTCTGATGTCATAAATATCTGAAGTAAATCGCAACGTATTACTCTTACTATTGTTACTATTGTAGGTTGTCTTGTTTTGGGGTATAATAAAGAAATGAAATGTTTAGTTGGGTTTATATCAACACAACTAATTTAACACAGACACTTGCACAGCTGTTGGAATTGGTTATGAACCGTGGGATCTCTTAACCCTTTTCTAGTTTTCTTCTAGTTAAAAAAAGACTAATAGTGATGAAGAAAGTGAAATGAAGCAACAACAACAGTGATGCTACCAAAGAAAATAAGAACACGTATTTTCTACCAATGTTACTATTTCTACATTCATAAGAATTAAAGAAGTAGTAGTAAAAAAAAAAATGGATCAGAAGAGAAAGGGTTAATCAAATTAAGTTACCATAGCCATTTAGTATTATTAAAAATAATAATCATAATACCAAAATTATTTTAGTAATCATGAATGATGGCAATAAGGGATTAATACAAAAAATACAATTTCCTAGATAAACATATTCTCAGAAGAGGCTTTATTTCTAACTAATATCAGGTTTTATGGGGCTTCTAATAAGAATCGGCACACAATAGTATCTGAAAAAACTATAAGCATCCAGAAATATTACAATTATTTTTTTCTTTTGTTTTCTTTTTTCCACTTGTTAGATAATCGCATCTGAGGAGGCAGGATGGCGGGAGCAGAGGTATCCACCCCTGCAAACCCCACCTGCAAAATTATGACCTTTAGACCCACGATGGAAGAATTCAAAGACTTCAACAAGTACCTTGTATACATGGAGTCTCAGGGTGCACACCGTGCAGGCTTGGCTAAGGTAGGTATAGATTTGTATTCACATAGTGGGTTTGAGACATATACTTCATTGCTTCCTCTTTATTGATATGTAAAAGTTTAAAAAGTTTAGTCGAGCAGAATTAAGATTAAGAAGGTAAATAAGAGAGCAACCTGAGTACAAGGTTTCTGAATCACCTAAATTAAAACTTAACTTTAAAGTTCCTGTTTAATTTTTGGTAACTAGTCTTTGTCTTTTTTGTTTGTTTCGGCGCCACAGGTGATCCCTCCTAAAGGATGGAAGCCCCGTCGAACCTACGATGATATTGACGATTTGATGATCGACGCTCCCATTCAGCAAATGATGGCGGGCCAGTCGGGGCTATTTACTCAGTACAACATCCAGAAGAAGCCCCTTAGTGTGCAGGAGTTCAGGCGGTTAGCAAACAGTGACATGTAAGTTTTTACAATGTTATTTTTAATTTTTTTATTATTATTATTGAAAGCTATTTCTCATTGTTTCACAAACGAGTAGTTTTGTTCTGATCCAAACAAATGTTTTTCCTACTGTGTTTTGTGCTTGAATTTGGTAGTCATGATAAAATTTCACCTTTATTTAGATCAGTCTAACTTTGAGATGATGTCAGATTTTCACTAGTGATCTCTTTTTACCTTGGATGACACGAACGTATCTCATGTCAAGCCATGGTTGCGTAAATTTTCTTTCCAATTGGGGATAAAAGTTGTTTGTAATTCTTTTTTTTTTGATGACATAGAGATGTTGTAATAAGATAAAACTGGGTCTCAGAGGGTTAAATAGACATTGTTTAAACAAAGAAGGGAATAGTTATCCAAAGCTTGGTCTACATTCCATGTTTTCAATTCTTTTGTGATTTAAAATGATGTGTGATTAGTCATTTTCTTTTACCATGTCTCTTAAATAGGGCTTTATATAAAATATTAATGTCTTTTTTTAAAGGGTATATTTATTGTTATACAGCTACGTCAATTTTCTCTTCTTTTTTTCCCAATAAAGGTACTGTACACCACGCTACCTGAATTATGAAGACCTTGAAAGGAAATACTGGAAAAACCTCACTTTTGTCTCACCCATATATGGCGCAGATGTCAGTGGCAGCCTCTATGATGAGGTAGGAGCCCAGTCCGTCTTTCTTGCACTTCTGTTTTTCTTTTTTTTTTACTCCTGTTTAGGACCCCTAAATATTTTAAACTGGAAAGCTTTGCAAACTCTTCATCCCTTGCATGGTTTTGTTTCTAAAGAAAAGAAAACATAAGATATCTTGCTAATTTTAAAGATTTAATGCATTCATTAAGCACAAGGTTTACGTGTCACACTTAAACACGTTACAGGGCCACTTACATGTAATAAGTTTAATACTTGTTCTGCTGTGTGGTTGTTAAGAAAAAGCTGACCTGATCCTAGAGAGCAACATTATACATGACACTGTGTTCAGAAGTCATCTGATTATTAAATAGACACCAACCTTGGTGTCCTTTCCTCTTCATGTTCCATGAAGGTTGTACAAACTCGGCAAAATGTGAGAGGACCTCATTGATAAGTAGAATAGCTTCAGGCAGGTCCGGTATAAAGGCTGAAGCGAAGTGTGGCATACAAGAATTTCACTCCACATCTCTGAGTACAACTATTTTACTTTGTGTTGATAAATCGCAAATAATTCCCCACAAACTGGGGAACATTTCATGGATTGCCAGCACTGTTTGCACTGTAACAGGAGGCAAATCGATCAGATTTTTTGTTTATTTTCCTCTCTGGTTTCTGATCAGTTTATTAGGAGTATTGGGATAACATTGTCACAGCCACTTTTTACAAGAAGATTGGGATTTCATTTAATGCATAATATATCCAATAATTCAGTTAGTCTGCACCACAGGTTTAAACCCCTGTTTCCAATTTCCTAGGACGTAGATGAGTGGAACATTGCTCACCTTAACTCCATCCTGGATGTCATCGAGGAGGACAGTGGAGTATCTATTCAAGGGGTCAACACACCTTACCTCTACTTCGGGATGTGGAAGACCACCTTCTCTTGGCACACTGAGGACATGGACCTGTATAGCATTAACTACCTCCACTTCGGAGAGCCCAAATCCTGGTGGGTGGGCGGGTGGGTGTGTGTTTGTGTGTGTGTTTGTGTGTGTGTGTGTGATTTCAATGTGGATGGATAAAGGTGCAAACATATTTAACTGAGTGGTGTAAGTGGCGCAGTTTACTGGGACAGATTCTATAATTATCCTGTTCATGTCCCCATATAGGGGGTGACGCTTCTTGGTATCTGATATCTGAGAAAGTTTATCTTTAGCCTGATTAAACGTCATCTGAAATGTTTCAGATTACAGGATAGACTCAGTTCATGTTCATATTACTTTATGTATTTATACACTTTACCATGTAGTTAGCTTTTTTTTATTTATTCAAATGGGACTTTAACACGATTTACCTTTTAAAACACATACATTTGGTCTAACACCTTTAAGATTATGGCCACCTTCACATACTTTACCAAAGTAAGCGATGTAGGTGTTTTGCTTTGGTTACCGCCTATTTAAACCACTTCCTCTAAAATGTAATATTCCTCTGAAGTTTAATGGAAGGGGCAGTCGTCTGTTGTTTTGCTAGTTGCAAGTTTAGCGCTTTACAATCTCCACAATTCAGGATATTTGGATACTTCAATTTTTATCTTTCATAGTTTTAATAGCCAACTTCTAGCACAGCATTGTATTTTATAATCCTTTTCTACGAAGATTGCACCAAGAATACAGTATTTTGCCATATTTCCTGCTCAGTAAGTCCTTCCACATTTGATCTCTTTAGAACCCATAGCTTTTATTGTATGATACTGACGTTAGTGATAGAGGAACTAAGATCAGTGGAAATTTGTAAAGTGGAAGGAAACTTATTTATTGTTTTCAGGTTCTATTTTCTAAATAAAAAAAACTGAAAGGTATAACTTTAATTTTCTATTCAGTCACCCTAAGTTAATAATGTGTCAAATTGAATTGTAACTGCCTGCAAGTCACCATCTACAGACCGAAAATTAACCCCTAGCAATGCAAGCTCAAGCTTAACACATAAATAAGCTTCTAAACCATAACTTACCTACCCACTCTGCTGGCTGTGTGTTTATAGTAGTTGAGCGAATCTCTACACTAATGTCATGGTCCAGTTTTTTTATTCCAACATTGTCCTCTGCTTGTCTCCATCTATCCGTCTGCCAGCAAATTGATGACTTTTGTTTTCTCCAGCTACACAAAATGTCTTTCCATGTAGTTCAGCTGCGTTCGTTTAACCTTCCTGAGCCAACTCGGATCTCGGATATGATGTCACGTTTCCACTTCGAGCGTTTTATTAAACTTTCCGACATCCGACTCAGAAGAAACGCAAAAAACACCAGGAAAGCTGTTATTGCGGTAGCACTAGCCGAGTACCAGGCGCTACAGTTTTGTTTGTTCCCCATGCGTTTTTCACTTCATTTCATTGTTCATCTTCTGCTAGCAATCCTAGAGACATTTAGCAATACTAGTTTTGGACAAGTTTTCGCCACAAACACGGACCCCCATACCCACAGTTACGGATGCAGAAAAAGTCATATGAGTAATTGAAATAGTCATTTAAACCAACATAGTGGTCCAAACATTATGGAAATCAATACTTCCAAGTGACACTGGGCGCAAACATCAGGAAATCCAAGTCGGAAACTTTCCTCGGTCTCTCCGGAATCATCCGGGAAGGAAAGAGAAACATCCGTGTTTATCTCGGACGTCCGAGAGTGTCGCTAAGGCAACGTTCTCGGACGTCCGAGTCGGATGGATAAACGAACGCACCATTGTCTGATCTGATCAGAGAACACTTTTCACCTGTTTGACACACTACAATCAAGACTTCTTATGGCTTTTCTATCAATGATAGCTTTGCTGACACCTCTACTTCTTCCATCTAGGGCAGATTTGTGGACTGCCTGAGTAACATTAGCTCTTTTAGTAGGTTATTCCACCTGAGCTGGGGACCTATGCAGCTCCTATAGAGTTACCAATCTGTTGCTCTCGAAACAGATGAGCTGTATTTAAGTATTTGACGGGTAATGGGGTTAATCACAGGTTTTATATTTTATTTAGTGATATCCCGGGAAAGGAGGCATAATTGTCACATTTTTTTTGTGAAAGTTTGAAGGAAGATGTATCGTTTTCCATCTACTTCACAATTACTACGTTGTTGGTTTTTCCACTTAAAATCGTTATAAAATCCATGGTTCATAGCTTGAAAACGACAAAATTAAGAAACATTCAACACTTCTGCAAGGTACTACATCTCAGGTCTCCACAAGGTCTTGCAGTCTTCAACAAAAGCATCACAGACATGCTCAAATCTTTCTTGCAACCAAACCATTATTTGGGATTTTTTGTGGGTGTGTTTCCTTCAGCCTAAGCTTTAAGCACCAACCTTTATTTTCAGCCTCACAGAGATTGGATATTTGGAGATTAGGATCGGAGTTAAAGAAGAGGTGGGGAATGCAGGTGGATCTTGACGGAGTTCTCTTTTTATTTCTTCACGGGTGCGCCTTGCTCCATTTCCTTGTCACACCCCGGGGGTAGTTTTGCTCATTAGCGCGGGGAGCCTTGCAGCCCCCACAGGAATCAGTGTCACAGCCAGGCTGTGACACTCAAAAACTGCTGCTCACTAAGAGCAACCCCTATGCCAAGTACTCTCACACAAAGACGCACACCCCTCCTCATCTGGTGCACACGCTCTACCGGCGCCTTCCTTTCATCCTGCTGTGTTTTTCAACATCTCATCTCAGGAAGTCGAGCGGCTTAAAGATGCCAGACTTCTCAAACCTCCCCCTCCTCACCTCACCTTCACCTCCCACCGCTGTGTTAAGCCGACGGGTCAAACGATGATCGAGACGCCGCCGACCCAAGGGTGGATGGAGCTAGTCTAATGGAATGCCTGTCCAACCCCTGAGGCTTTTCTGTCACACTCCCAGAGTTTCTTGCTGACAAGTTTAAGAATAGCTTTTGAATCTGATTTCGTCAGTAGGTTCCCACCAGGGAAATTGATTGCACCACCACTCGCTGATTATTTTTGACCTTTTCCCATTAAATTAGTAGAACTGAAGAACCATCTTTTCAAGTAACCTATTAGAAGGTGTCAGTTATTCTCAAAACTCGAGCATCATGATAGATTCAGTAATTCTACTTCGCTGCTTGTAATATTCATTCAATATAAAAAATTTTTAAAGTATTTTTTTCCTTCAGTCAATATTTATAGTGTCCACTTGATGGCAGTCTTGAAGTTCACGTTTTTCGCACTGAGGGAATAATTTAGTGCAGCCAAAAGTTAACTCTGTATGCTCCTCTCTAACAGGTATGCCATCCCCCCAGAGCATGGTAAACGACTGGAGCGCCTGGCTACAGGTAAAAAATAAAAGTGTTCAGAAGAATAACTCTTTATTTTAAAAATCACACATGTTCCAGAGGCATGGATGTCCCATTAAAAGCAATGACAGAGCACTTTTGGTTAGCATGTTGGGGAATATTAAATATGAATAATTCAAACATGGGGCTATGTGTTAAATTTGCAAATACTGTATTCCCATTTTACACTGGGAAACCAGAGTATAATAGTGGCTGAAACTCATATTACGACTCAATTTTGGAAAACCCAACCTTTAATTTGAGCACATTTATTTCAGAAAAAAAAATCCCTTTTGAAAATTGGTTGGATGTCCTTACATCGTTACCCTTACCCTCTTACCTCCACCAGGCACATGCCTGTACACTCTATAACGCTCTGTTTGGGAATCACCTTGAAAAACAAATGTCTTTTCATCAATTTAACTATGTATTTTCTGATGAAGCTAACTACCATTGAGCATTTGGAAAGGAAACACTTGGCATGAAACTAAGAATAAGAGGATCCATCATGCTCTGGGCCGTATGGTCTTTTAAAGGCTGTCTGAGCTTCATTAGATTTGATGGCTTCATAAACATTTGGAAATGTGTATATAGTCGTTCCCCCCGTGACCCTGCATGGATCAGCTGTTATAGAGATTGTTAGATGGATACATTAGTGTTTAACAGCCTTCACTGATTGATCAATTTTGTTAAGGAGAAACCTCAACATTAAATATCATGCTTGAAAAGAAGGAATCCTGGTTTGCTTACACTAAAAATAATTTTTTTTGTATTTGTTTCTTCTTTGTTTTCAAACTCATTGTGATGGTTTCCTGTTTTTTTTCTTCTGTTTTAGGGTTTTTTCCCAACAGCTTCAAGGGTTGCGAGGCTTTCCTGCGTCACAAGATGACCCTCATCTCCCCCTCCATATTGAAGAAGTATGGCATTCCCTTCGATAAGGTAAAATCCTCGCCAGTTCAAAAAATTTACGTACTTACTTATTAAAATATGTTCATCAACGTTGCAGAAGCATGGAAGGCAATACAGAAATCTTACTTGATCTTCCTGTTTCTTTGTGTTGGAACTTGCTCTGTTCTTACGTACCATTTTTATGGACCGCACTGGTCAAAACAGATCACTCAGGAAGCTGGAGAGTTTATGATCACGTTCCCGTACGGTTACCATGCTGGATTCAATCACGGCTTCAACTGCGCAGAGTCCACCAACTTTGCGACTTTGCGCTGGATAGACTACGGCAAGGTGGCCACACAGGTAACTTTACACTCAGGTCATCCGGAACTCAAGCTTCCACAGACTGAGCAAGCTTAAAAGTTGACTCCTTTTTCTTCTCCTTTCTAGTGCACGTGCAGTAAAGATATGGTGAAGATATCCATGGAGCCTTTTGTGAAGCGTTTCCAGCCCGACCGGTACGCTAACTGGATGCTGGGCAAGGATTCGGCTCTCATCGACCACACTGTTCCAACACCCAGTACGACCCCGGAGCTGCAAAGTTGGTTACACAGGCGCCGTAAGACCAAGTCTGCTAATAAAGGGTACTGTTTGCATTCTGTTGAGATCTTTCTTGTAACCGTAAAAAATTAGAATAGAAAAAAGTGTGATTTCTTTTGGTCTGACTCTTTTGTGATCTGTATGCCGTCTCCGCAGCAGTCACCCTCGTATGCGCTCAAAACGCCTCAGGACGACAGAGGAGCCAGTCGGTCTGGATGGCAGCTTGGCACTGAACAACAGCAAGAGAAAACCTGCGGCCACTCACCCTGGGCCCAAGGGGAGGAGGTCCGCCGCCGGGACAGCCTACAAGGAAGTTGAGAAAGGGAAGAAAAGGCAAGCAGAGGCCAAGCACAACCAGAGTCAACACTCGCCTCAGCTCTATGGTAAGATGGCTTTTCTAAACAGATTAAATCTCGATGGAATGATAGTTTATTAACACTTATCAGCATGATTTAGAGTATATTTTTGATGGATTTTAGTGCAATCTGTATAGAAACATCTCTTGTATAATTTGTTGGCTTTTTTTTTTCTTAGCCTTTAAATCCTCCATAGGTTTGAGGGAGGATCATTATAGAAGCAACATTTTTAGCCTGATTTTTCCTTTTTAAGAAATAGATTGGATGTCTGTGTGAGGTACTGGTTACGCTGGAAGACACAGATACTTTCATCAATTGAAAGTAATGGATTTGTAGCCAATTTCTGCCGTGCACTTAAAGTACTAGCCCCAAAACACGGCCATAGCCTGTGGTTGAACTAATGTATTTGCAATTTCCGTTTTATGAAGACCCTAAGCTTTATAGATCCTGGCTTGTTCTGGGTCATCCTAACCAATTTATTTTCACTCAGGGCAACAATTCGAGTCAGATGGTTTATATCTGAAAACAATTGATGGCTCTTGCAGGACTGCGATCCTGAATGCACGTAGATAAATACAAGGTAGAACAGATAAACGAAGAATAAGGTTTTGGAGTCTGTGGGTTCTGTTTGAAAGACAGCTGTGTGTCAGGAAACCAACCGGGTAAAGGAAGCTATAAAAAAATGTCTCATTAGAAGAGTAGTCAAATGTCAAGCCTGAATTAAACCATAAAGTTCTTGATGGGTACTTATGCATGGGATTTCTCTGTAATTTGGTAGTCATTACATAAAATATCTTAAACATTTGTGGCAAAATATGTTTATATTTAAGTCTGTATCTATAATTTCAAACCTGTTGTTTGATTATTTACCTCTAAAACAAGCAGACCAGTTAAAAATCATAGACAATCAAACCTATAATGAGTGACTTTAAAGTTTTCTATAGGATCACAACAGTTTTATAGCATCCTAAGGTATTTTTTATTTATTTTTTGCTGAATGTTTTTAGCACCGACTGATCATTGCTTGTTTTATGTCTCTGCTTTATTCTTACCAGCGTGCAAACAAATGTGTGTGGTCAAGGTAAACCGCGTTGGGAGCGAAAATCTGGGGCTTTCTAAAAAGGAAGCGTCTCAGTCAAACTCTGGTGCTTCACCGGTGGAGGACAAGCTAAATGCACCCAAGACGGACCCTCAGGACCTCTCAGGGGTCACAAACTGGAGCCCCGAAGCACCCAAAAATAGTCCTGAGGAAAAGCTGGAAACTGATGATTCAAGGTTTTCTTCTGTGCAGCAAGACCTCAAATCATCTTCCCACGCACACAATTCTGCAGAGACTCTGATGGACACAAGTCCCTCTGAGCCTCCGGCTCACGTATCAACTCCCTCATCCTTAGCGCAAATGTGGAACACTGACAGGAACATGCGTACGCGCGCCAGGAATCACACTAACACTGTAAAAACAGAAAACATGGATGTAGATGTTGATACTAACCATGTGACTCCACACTCCAGCACAAAAGCACTTTATGCACCAGCAGAGGGGGATAGTTGCACACCACAGCGCCATCACAGTGTGGGAAAAGGTGGCGAAGAGGAGGAAAGCCTTTTACCTCCTCTGCTGCAGAGCAATGCAGCAGATATGCCATGGCTTACCCCAGAACCGGCTGGTAAGGTGGTTGCTTCCGTGTTGCCACCTGTGTTGACCCAGGAGATGCCCTCTCTCACTCCTGCCGAGGACGAGCTAACTCATTTCCACAAATCTGAAGCGTCAAGCCACCAGGTCGCGCCCGTGCTTCAGAGGGAGACGCCAACCGGCTCGCCGGCCTCACAGAAAGCCAGCGAGGAGGGGACTCATTTAAAGCCAGCAGAATCGGGTACAATGAACCGCGACGAGCGCTGGCATTTAGATGCTTCAGTTAATCGCGAGGAGGCAGCAGCGTCTGTTTTGGAAGCAGACGGGGCTCACTCAGCTGCCAGGGGTTTGCGCAGAGGAACATCTGGTGATGTCCATGAAATGTTAATAAAACCTGCCACAGAAGGAGATCACGCAATGCGGGAAAGTTTTGTGCCCGAACAAAAAGATGCAACCCAGAGCCAGTTGGTACAGAGAAGCACAGAGACGCGACCCAACCTGCCCGCTCCAAATAAAGAAAACTACAGAGATAAAAGGGGCGGTAACTGCTGTCCCAACATGCTCCTGTCATCCGCTAACACTGGCCATGTTCCCCAAACCCCTGATTCTTCATCATGCCCTCAACATGAGAACCACTCAGCATTAAAACCTAACTCCCACACCAAATATTCTGTTTGTTCTTCCCAACACACTGAGCCTAAAACCTCCTCCAGTAGCATCTGGAAAAACTTTACTTCACAGGGTCCTGCAGTTCTCATCCAGAACGTGCACCTGGATGTCCCATCTGACTTCTCCCACGACTCTCTGCCTTACACGATGTGGACTGAACCTCGGTGTAAAGAAGTCACAGACCTGGAGGATCTGTACAGATCAGGGAACCAGGAAGAAGAAGGCGGTGCTCTGACCTGGGCTCAGCTCGAGCCCACCTCTCTCCTTTCGGTCGGTGCTATCCAACCTCCGGGACTTGGTGAAGATTACGAACCGCGGAAGTACGAAGGGAAGACGTCCGAATCCATGTCGAGGCAGAGTGAGGCTGAGGCGTGTTTACACTCTGGCAGGGAAGTGTCGCTCCACGGGACAGGGCCGCCCGATCAAGGCGAGACATCTGATATGGAAGATGAAGAATGTGATCGTGAAGATGATGAGCAGCGATGTAGTGCGAAGGGACGGAGCGACAGTGATTCTTCGGAGGAAGACGAAGAGAGTGACACAAATACTTACAAGTGTTATAAATCTGGCCTCGAACCTGGGGAGGTTTGTGCTGTGAGTGTTTCCTTTATATTTATTTATTTTACATCCACCTTCTACTTGTTTTTTATGCCAAGATGAATTGTTGCCATTTTATTTACCCTCCCATTATTCCCTCTCTGTCCCAGTTCCCAACCCTGTCAGCAAAGAGGACTACTAAGAGTTGGCGTCATCCTCTCAGGAAACCCACCGCAAGAGCCGTCCCCACAGCCGTGAAACAACAGACGGCCAGTGATGAGGGTCGGCAAACACTCATATACACAATAAGTTATTTTGAAAGTTACTGTTATGGTTCAGCAGTGTAAAGATATGCAGTCGGTGGTAAATGCTCCTATTGAGAGCAACGCTTATTAAAAAAAACAAAAAAAACAGAGATGTTTTCTGGCTTTTGCTGCACAGGGGGAGGCTCCAATCCTGAAACCATTTTACTTTTTTAATTGCTAAATTGCTGTGACCTTAAATATGACTGCCATAAGGTTCCTTCTCCTTAATTGGGTTTGGAGGCAGATAGAACAAAACAAAAACGTTATTTACGGTATTTATTTATTTTGCTCTCATGAATGATGTGTATCCAACCACTAAATCTACTCGGAGGTTATTAAACTGAGTGGTGTTGGAGTTCTTTTATCACACATTTACTCACTAAGGACCATCCAACCCCCTTGATCACTTCTTATTTTCCACAGTACAATCACAATTTGATGTTTTGTTATTGGGATATAATGTAAAAAACAACAAAAACAAATGGTTTATATTTTCGAGGCAAATCAAAAAGAGTAAACCTGTTTGTCAAACATAAAAATAAAATAAAATCTTGTAAGATTTGCCATTATGCAGACCAAATAACACCGGGCTTATGCCAGGCATAATAACATTGTTTTAAGACGTTTAAAGCAAGTTTCGATACTAGAATAATATCCCAGTTTAATAATATAACTTTTTGGCCTACAGGCAAAACGCTGTTTGTGGTGGAAAACTAACACTACACCTCACCCAGAATACATCTGCTTCACCGGTGCTGGCAGCATCATGCTGCGGGAATGCTTTTCCTCAGGAGGGACAGGAAATCTGGCCCAGAGTTGATGTTGAAGATGGATGGAGCGAAATGCAGATAATCCTGGAAGAAAACCTGTTATAGGGTGCTAAAGACTTAAACCAAGGCGGAGGGCCCCCCCTCCTTTTTCCAAGCAGGACTTCAACCTCTAATCCCTCAGAGACCATGACGGTCAAAGTCATGAGCTAAATCACAGTGACAATCTGTAGCAAGGCTTTAAAAACGGAAGTTCACAGGTGATCTCCATCCGAACTGACCAAGCTTAAGTTATTTTAGAAAGAAGATTGGACAAAAGTGTCTTCCTATAGACGTGCAAAGCCGGTAGAGAACCAGATGACCCAAAATCTGTAATTGCAGCGTCTGCTGGTTTTTACAAAGTGTTGACTCAGGAGGGCTGCAATTGCATGCCACACTTTTATTTATATAAATATATATTAAAAGCATATAGAATTGTTCCTTTCACTTCGGTTGTGTACCATTTTTGTAGGTCCATTGCATATCCCAATAAAAGACATTGAAGTTTGTGGTTATAATGTGACAAAAAAAAGTGAAAAGAAAGTGTGAATAATTTCTGTCATTAACTCAAATGTGTCCTCTCCCACAGTAAATCCTTCTGCTCTGTGGTTTGTCTCTACCCTCCGTATATTCTGAGTGATGTGAGCTCCCACCGCCCTGACCAGTATGACGCTTCTGACGTCAATGCACTCATTAGCACCAGTTGTCTGGGCCTGCCACACAATGCAATGACATTTTGATAAATGACGGGCTTGTTTTTCATGGTTTATATCAAGCAGGAGCGAGGGTCCTCCTTGTTAACTCCTGATGCATATTTGAACACGGAGTCACATTTGTTATCTCCGTGATTTGGATGTGATGAATATTTCAGCTGCCGCTGTAGCCGTTAATTGTCATGACTGTAAAGCGACCATCGTTTTGTGAAGAATCAGTAGTAATCAGTACAAGTTTCCTCCGTGGAAAGATTTTTACCAAACGCCAAGTCCTCGGATAAGCCTCTGCTTGAAACACAAATGAGAGACTTATGCATGCTCCCACTTTCAAAGCTCTAGAATTGCAATTCTCTAGGCTTAAAATAGTCGTAATTGACAAATATAAGCACTCACTCGGTATGGATCATCGCTTTTACCAGTGTACTGGGTCAGTCTGGATGGTGGCAGGTGACAAAATGGGATACTTTGGTGTGAAAAATATGCATGGTATCTAGAAAGGTTTCAATTATAATACATTTTATTACAGAAGAGGAAACAGAAAATTTTGGTTTAAATGTCACATCAAGTGTATCTTCTAAATTAAATGAGTCCCAAAATATCTCTAAATAAGGCCCTATATTAAAACCTTTAAGCAGACATCTGATCAAATTCTAAATGAGATTGAAAAAAGATCAGCCTTAGAGTTTGCATGTTCTCCCTGTGCTTGCATGGGTTCTCTCCAGTTACTCCAGCTTCCTTTACCGCTCTTTACTGGTCTCACCAAATTGTCTTTAGTTGTGTTCTTTTTTTTGTTGTCCTGTGATGAACTGGCTTCTCACTCAGTGACTTCTGGAGATTATTTAAAAAGAAAGGTACTTTTATTCTGTAAGCGCCAGATGGACTGAGCCAAACCTGAGGCCCCCAGAGCCTTAGGTTTCAGACCCCTAGTATAGACAGTAGATGGATAAAAAAAATATCCTCTGTGATTTAAAAAAAAATAGTAATTTCAGTACTTAAGTCTGTGGTTAGACTCCACCGTTCCCTTATTAATGCTTATTACAGTAGTTCGAAAGGTCAACATCTATTGAAGAGCTTTTTCATCACATCCCAAGTCTATGAAGGAATTGGGCTGCAGACTAGATTATTTATTTTCATTAATGCATCCAATAATTATAGTAGTGCTAACACAAGGCTCATCTAAAATTAAGAAGATCATTGCTTGATAAGAACAATGTTTTCAGCTGTAAATACAATACAAAACACATTTGTTAGCCAGCATTTTTTATCATTAGCAGGAAAACCTTTTTGTTTACAGCCATCAGTAGAGATGCAATTAAAAATGGTTGCTAGGATACTTCATGATTATGGGGATTAGATGCAACTTGGCCGCAAGTCTGCATGAGAGAATGAAAACCGCAAACATCAGTTTATGAGAGTGACGCATACTTCATCGTTCTTTCCTAGATAATAGAACTAATTAACAATCGCCAAACAGAAGAGCTGTTGTTATGAAAATGCGTCCCAACTTTGACCCTTGAGAATGAATCGAGTTGGTCGGTAAACAAGTTTGGTCTCACTTTGCAAAGTTAATAAATTACAATAATAACTAGCGTTATAAAATCAGCCTTTAATTGTAACGGTGCAACGCAGGTGCAGTTTCCTTTCTCCACATATTTCAGGAAGAAAGCCAGATATTTGTATAGTACTATATTTGTATTTATGCATATGTAGTGGAGTAGTATATATAGCGCTTTGAATGTGTAAGGTAAAAGTAACAAAGCAGTTAGAAGGCACATGGGATAAATGATGGATGGAATGTAATGGACTAATAATAAATGGATATGCAGTTTGATAGATGGATATATGGAGTAATAGTTTGGTAAAACGATAATGGACAAACGAGCAAATGTTGTGGTTTGGTGGAAGGATGGTTTGATGATGGGCAACCACTGGATGAAGTGAAGAAGTTGGATGGATGTTTTAAGGCAGAGGAGCAAAGCACACACACACACACACATATATATATATATATATATATTTACAAAAAAACAAACAAAAAAAAGTTTTGAAACATGAATCACGAATAGATTAAAATGCTCCATTTTCTTTGTCCTTGTTTAATCAGACTTGGAAAACACTTGAATCATATTCCATACCGTTTAAGTGAGAATATCGTGTCACGGCTTGATTTAGGAAAATGTATTAATTAGTTTAAGACACAATTTGGTTAAAACTATTGTCACATTGTGTTAGCAATTGTTAATGCTGATGAAAAATATTCATCCAGTTATAAAAAATCTATTTATGAGAACGCTGCTTAGAATAGTTTAGCAGACAATGTGTGTTACATGTTGTTAAGGACTTTATGGTGAGAGGTTGAAATAGCAGTTTAAAGAGCTTTGTGAGTGTCCAACAAGCATCAGGACTTTCTCCTCCTGAAGTTTGACCTTGAAATGTTGTAACTGGCAGTGCAAAGCATACTCTTTAATCGTAGATAGTGTTTTTTTTCAAATACTTCTCTCTGCACAGTGAACTCTGTCCACAGAAAACATCACAGACAAAAGTACAATGACTTACCACACAGGCTTCGTGCAGTATTATGTCATCTGATGAATCATCTAGAAAGTTTATTAAGTGGAGAAGACGGGACCAATAAAATCCCATTATCATGAGTCTCTTTGTACTGGATCTTATAAGGTCGCTCCTTTATCCAAACAGGTAGGTTTTCTGATAGTTGTGCCAAAGAAAACTGATTTGAATAAAGAAGGGTAAATGTTCCAAGAGCAACATCCTGTAGACCAGGCACTATTTAGTGAGGAACTTTGCATTTCCCACGCGGCTCAAAGATGATAGTTTTGAAGTTTTGGTCCAAAACTTCCCAGATCTTTAACCCATTAAGAAGCTGTGGTCAGTGCTCGCAGCCAAGTGGATAAACAGAAGGAAAAACCAACGATCAACTCTAAAGTAACGATAAAATGAGATGCATCAGCAAGAATTCAGTTATTATCCACCATATCCAGATTAAATTGACAAAATTGTAATAAAAAATGAATAACCCCATTGTTGTCCTGGTAAGGATTGGCCAGGCTGGGGTTTTAAATCCATGCCTCCAAGTAAAACCTTCAGAGACGTGCAGCATTCAACGGATGATGAACAACTGCTATATTTCTATTTATTTTTTTGTATTAAAAACCTAAAACATTGTAGCCACAAACCCTAAACGACACCGTCACTAAAAATGACCGGTCTTTTGCATGTGAAGATCTTACTTCCCTCTCTTTATATTTATTGTCTTGGCTTCTTACTACAACTGGCAATTTTCTCTGTACGGTTTTGTGTTGCATTGTAAAAGCTATTGTTGAAATGCACATTTTGCCATCTCAAATTAGAGCCTCCAGAAGCAAGCCTGGCAGAGGAAGAGGAGGAAGAGGAAGAGGGGGAACGCGAAATGGAGGGTTGGGCAAAACCCCTCATCTACCTGTGGCAAAACAGAAAGAGCAGCTTCTCTGCAGAGAGGGAGTACAACGCTCATGCAGCCGCCATGCAGCCACATTGTGCTGTTTGCACACTGTTCATGCCATATTACCAGGTACACACACATCCATGTCGTAATTGTATTTTCCCGTTTGGTGTCTATTGTAAAATGTGCAGCAAACCAATTTAAACACTCCATCTTTAACAAAAGAGCTTTGCAAAAGTCTTGATATCCCTTCTTTTTCATCACAGTTTATTTTATTGACTATTAATTATATATGCTAACACAAGAAAGTGGTTTCGCTTACATTGATGATCACCTGCATCTAATAATTCTGCCTCCCCCACATGGCACGAGCAAAACTGCAAAAGGCTTTGGATTTCGGCCTCTCCTCCAGGGTTACCCTTGTCTCTTAGTTATCGTTATGCTATTATGGTATTTTCAGATTTCAGATAACTTTTAGTGTATTTGCTTATTTTAAACACAAGAGATTGGAAAAAACCCCCAAAACCAAACAATAGTGGAGGGGAATGTTAGATTGGCTATTGAAGCAGAGCTTATAATTCTGTTGTGATCTTAATAAAGGGGTTTTGTTCCTTTGATTTTGTGAGACTACAGCATTTTTGACACCAAAACTCCCTACATGCGTCTGCAAAGGAGTTACTGCTGAATGATTAACGGGCAATTATATGAATAATAGAAACAACATTAAACCGCCGGTCACAATAATCATAGTTTTTTCACAGGGATGTCGTCGTTTATTGCAGCCGTCCCCTGTAATTTCCTGCCGGCCCAAAATGTCACCTAGAGTGACAGTCCACCTTACAGCCAGGGAGCCGTGCGTTTCATCACCCACACACCCTGTCAACGCCCCGGGCCATCTAGGTGTTAAAAATGACGTTGCTCTCTTTCTCCTGAAGGCTGACGACAAAGCAGAGGAAGGCAAATCTGTCGCTTCCAAGGACCCTCCTAGTGCTTCGGCTCTGATGGGATCCCCAATGCAGAGATGGTCCAAGCCCCTGGTCCCAGAGATCTGCTTCTCTTTCCGAGAGCAGAACTGCCCCCCGACTCCTACGAACCCTTTGCTGCAAGAAGACGGCACCTCCTGTCTGCTATCATGCCAGACCTGTTGTCTGCAAGTGCACGCAAGTATGTGGGCGCATTGGAATGAGCAGTATGGCAGATACTAGTAGGTCAGGGAAAAGTGCAGCTCTCGTATGTTTTATGTATTCGGTAGAAGGTCGCTGGGTTTATACGTCCTGACTCTCTTCTTCTCCGTTTGCTTTTCCAGCCCACTCTCTCATTATCTCTCCCAGCAGTTTTGAGTATTCTGTTTCTCTTGTCAGCCAATCAAGATGAAAAGTTTCTTCCATCACCACACATCAATTCGCGATCAAAAGTTCCGACCTCAAAACAAATCCTTTAAACACGCTGATCTTTTTATTTGACACCATACAAACGCTACATATTTTCCACTCTGCCTCATTGTTCCCAGAGATGGTTTGATCAGAGATTTGTAGTTGCTGTTCCAACTCTCATCCTGCCCATACCCGCTTGCGCTGTTTTCATGTTTTTGCTAAAGAATTTAAAGCTATTTTTAAATCATTTTAAATCCTTATCTTGCATTGGATAACTAGGCATCAGTGTATCGCAATAATTTAGCTCTTTAACGTAACACATTTCCAAATCCAGATAGAATTTGACAGCTAAAAGGAAATTAAACAGGTACTATTCTTCACAATCCACAATAATTTTATTTAAACATTGTCTTATTAAAGGATTCTTTTTAATTTTCCTTCTTTGTACGAATAGTTTTAAGCCGGGCTGTAATTCACAGCTCGAAGTGTCGCATTCTTTCACTCCAGAATCAAACTGTCCCCGATCTTGGGGTTGATCCTGCCACCTATTTATCCTCCATGATCCAGACATGTTGTTCGCTGTTTGGTGAATGCATAACAGCTGTGCTGCGTGTGTGATCGCTTGGTTTGTGTTAGCATGTTTTAGACACGAGTTGAAGCTCATGTCATCTGACACCAAAGGGGTAAAAACCACAAGCCGGATTTTGAGACACGAGAACGAGTGCACGTTGATGCAGCTTTCCCCCCTGAACTGTAACCTGAACTCTGGAAAGGAAACAGAGGTGGGCTTGGATTTTTAGTTTTGGTTGTTTGATGGATGGTTAAGAAAAGGACTATAGACATTCACATACTGGTGGACTCTCCTACTTTCCTACATGTCTGAAGGCTTTAGTGCCTATATTATAAACTGCCAGGTTTGGAAGAATCCAAATAGTTTTACAGAATCAAAACTCTTTCTTTGGGGATAATAATCTGAACATTATCTGTCTTGTTAAACACCAATGCTCTTACCAAACTAATAATCAGTAGAAGTATTTTAAAAGAAGCTTTCATTTAGCATGGAATTGACACAAAAAAAACTATATTTCAAAACTGGGATCGACTTCTTTTTTTCTTGCTTTCTTCTATCACGGCCACCCAGATAATCCCTCACACACAGCTGCATAGACCACGGAGATCTCAATTTCCACTTATTCTGCAATACCGGGCTTGTCTACACAGAAACCCACCACTTCAATGCCATCAGGAACCTCTGGAAACAATGCAGCTGTGGCATTTCGTCCAGTGTTTTGTAACAAAAGACCTTGCTGTTCATGTCGACTGCGTTGTTTTATCTCACTCCGCTGGGACTTTTTTGTCTTTCTTTGTTTTGCATCTGATTTCCCTCCATCTTTCCTGTAGGCTGCTACGGCGTGGCTGCAGAAGACGTCAGCGAACAGTGGCTATGTGATCGCTGCTCAGAAGGAGGCCATGCAGCCGTAAGACAGTTTGTGTCCATATTTTAGAAAACTTTTCTATTGTTCATGATGCCAAAATGCCTAGCCTCAAAATGTTTTTTTAATTTCTTTTTATTTTACAAATTTTATAATAGGAAACACTTAATCTTGTATTAGATTTGATAAGATCTAAGTATACAGAGACATGGATAAACCACTGTTACTCTGAATCCTTAGCATTGCTCTCCTCAATTCAGCTCAGCTCATCTTCCTAGGATGTGGGTCTGGGGACTGAAATGCACGCTCTACAGTATGACCTAATTTCTTAATAGCGCATCTTAACAAATACTAGTTTGCACATGTGTAACAAATCATTTGAGGAGAAAATAGGTGTCTAAACCCCGAAAGTCTCCCTGCGGTTTCCTTAACAGACACACATAAGGTCCACATGTTGGTCTGAACTAAGCTGAGATGGTGACGGATTCCTTATATATGCCGCAGTCAGAGGTGAGCGGATCAGTCAGATGAACAAAGTAGATCGGGAGAGAATGAAAAGAATGATAAATAAAAACCTTTTTCGTCAGCTTAAGCCAACAACTGTCTGAAAAAGTAATACCCACGCTCTGACACTGAGCCTCCTGGGTTATGTGGAGCCATGGGCTTCATGCCCCCTTTTTTTGAGTGAAAAGGTTAAACAATCTCAGTTTTCCTGCACTTTAGGTCTGGTCGCTCCATTTTGCACTGCGGATTTTTATGCCATATATTTGTGCCCACTAACCGGAACATGCAGCAAGACTGATGTTTTGGCATATATCGATGTAAAACTGTAATTTGTCATGTGTGGATTTAAATATCACACATCGCTAAAAAGTAGTCGGGCACAAGCTTTTTTTACGACTTTTCCTGTCCTCATGCTCGCACACAATGTCCCAAGACACACCTGAATTATTCATCTTAATTTTGATGTTTTTACGTTGAAATTTCAGATCTTTGTAGCAGCTCCACATATTTCCAATAGATTACCTGTCTTGTACAATTCTGCTTTAAATAAACTCAATATTGCCAGTATGGAAATTGACTTTAAAACAACAAAAAAAAGGGAACAGGCGGAGCTACAATGTTAAATGCGATGCAGTTGTAAATTTGGCCATCGAATAAAAATCTGTGTTTGCTCTAGTGGAGAACTAAGTCTAAAAGACGGTGGGCAGTTTGCTTTAGAGAAAGTGTTCTGATTGATTTGGGAAAGTGTAGGTCAGTAATCAGCTGATTTATGTAAGTTTTTAGGTTCTTCTTTAGCATCTCCAGCCCTGGCTGTAACAACGTTGATAGGATGAAAACAAAAGGGCCACGGCCACCATGCTGGACAGTGAGCATGAGGGGATTTGTTTAATATTAATTAATCCTACGTTTGTGTAAATAACTGCCAACTGTAGTGTGCCTTTTTTTAAAAAGCACATTATCTCATTTAGTACCTTCTTTTTTCCCCATAGGAATTCCTCCCTAACAATTATGAAACCTGCAAATATATGGTCTAAAGGTTGTTAAACATACTTATCAAACCCTAAAGCGTCACTCAAATCATCCTGGCTATCCTGGTCACTGCGTTATAAATATAGGTCCTCATCTAGCTTATTGGCCAGTGGCTAAAATAATTAGACTGCTGTGTTGTTTAATTTGTTGTTGGTGAAAACACAAAGTCATAAATTACACGTTAGATATTTTTTTTATCCCAGACACACCAGCAAATAAGAACATTTTGATAATTCACCTCTCGCTCTATATTGCTTCTCGCAGGAGTGCTGTCTTTGTAATCTCCGAGGTGGAGCCCTGAAGAAAACCCAAAACGACAAGTGAGGAATTCTTTTACTTTAAAATGGATTACTTCTGCATTTTTTTTATTTTTTATCCCTGATCGTAAGAGCTCCACCAAACAAAGCGACCGCGTATTGTAAATGCATTGTTGTGATTAGTTTTCCACATGCGCAGATGGGCCCACGTTATGTGTGCCGTTGCACTCCCAGAGGTTCGGTTCGGCAATGAGGCCAAGAGGAGTCCCATTGATACCAGTAGGATCCCCATGCAGCGTTTCAAACTGGTGAGAGGACACACACACACACACACACACACACACACACACACACACACACACACACACACACACACACACACACACACACACACACACACACACACACACACACACACACACACACACACACACACAGTCCTTGAGGACTGGTCTGGTCTAATTAATGAAGTATTCACAATCCTAATTAACAATGTGAAATGAACATGCCCGCAATCACAGCTTGATAATTAACTACGATTTGATGGGAATGGCGAGGGGTGGTGGTGGTTGGATTTATGTGGGCAGGGCTTTCTGTGTGGTTGTGTGTGTGTTTGCCTAATGAGAGAACGGGGTATGTCTCAGCAGACCTGACATGTTTACGCAAGTTAGCGTGGTGCTGCAGGCGCCATGATGGCTCAGCAGAATGCAAGATGTTTCAGAGGCTCTTCCCAAAAGGAGATTAATGCCAGAAATGTGATCATCTGATAAATAACAGCAAGTGTTAAAGGGGCAATAAAACAAAATTCGGACAGTAAAACCGATTCAAAGGCAGAATCTAACTTTTTGAAGTATTGTATAATGTAAGCCTTAAATAACTCTTTGTTAGGGCAAAAACAACATTTTGTAAAGCTAACATTCCCACATAAGATTTTATTCCATATTCATAGATTATTTCACTCGATAATACAGAGACAGATCTGAGTGATATTACTCTGGATGTGCTGCATACCTTTAACCACATTGAAATTAAGACCAATTAAGATTTAACATATTTAAATGTAAAATTATTTATTTTACTTTTACAAGTTGTTGTGAACAATATTAGTGTAATGCTCTGACCAGAGGAGTGAGATGTTCATAAACCCTTTGCTAACCTTCTTGTAAAGTCCTCCTTGGGTTTAGTGGCCAGATCTAGAACTATAACGATTACTCATCTTGGTGTAGTACCTTTTGAGTATACTAGTTTATTTTTATAATACTTTAAAAACTTGAACCTCTGCTTGAGTATGTCTGAAATATTTAGACTAGATAAACAATTAACAAAAATTTGGATTTTTGCATAAATTTAATGTCTGGCATTAGTAGAAGCATAAGCAGATTTTCTTCAACAAATCGTGAATACAAAAAGGGGAAGAAAGAGACAACTGAGGAGAGCTAAAGTACATTAAATATGTCTTCCTCTGAAAGGATAAATATTTTTTCCCCTTACTGCATCTTTTGGAAATTATGTTGATGTGTTTAGTGTGTTGTGAAAAAAATCCAGTTTATTCAATAATTATCAGTAGTTAATCTGGCTATGGCAAAATACATTAGGAACAGGTAGGTTTTAATATTACTAGATGTTTGAGGTGCACATTTCTCATTTTTATACTAAATGTGTGTTCTGCAAAATTTGTTTAAGGAATACAATTGTTAAATTGTTGGCATAGATTTAAAAGGTGTTTTGTGTTTTAGCTTCCGTTTAGGCACCATGTTTTGTAATTCTGCACAGCATGATAATAGGTCATATTAGTGTATAGCTACAGTCCTATGGTGGATGTAAACTGGTCAAAAGTCTGAATTTCGTTCCCAGCAAGCCATCGATCTGTGCAGAGAGTTGGGTTTAGTTCAGGTCTGTTGAACCGGGGAAATATAAAAAAACATGCAGGATGCCGGCCCCTTGAGGACTGGCTTTGCACCCCACTGCTCTAATTATTATATGACATTTTCTGGCCGTATTTTCATTGCATTTTAATGGGTGAAGTGTTCCATTTAATTAAATAAAAAAAGTTTAAATTTGTTTCACCTCTTTGCACACTTCAAAATATCTTGAAGTCCAGCTTTTTAGTTATAGTTTTAACCCGTCAATAAACATTTTTAGTTAATTCTCATTTCTCCTTGGAAACTGTATTTAAGTAAGTGTGTAGATAAATCATGTTTATTTAGCAATTTTTAGTGACAAAATGGCTTCACAATAAAAAAAGCTACTTAAATGTACTTTTATCTTTTATATATATATATATATATATATATATATATATATATATATATATATATATATATATATATATGACGCCAAAACTGAAACTGCTTTAGTGTTGCTTTTATGTTAACATCTAGCAAAACTGCATTTATATATAGATATGTTTTCTGTTCATTTCTTTGTAGTTTGTTACTCATTTCTGCTTTCGTTAAGTTGTTTTTTTAAACACTTACATGATGTTGAAAAACTTGCAAACTTTTGATTCTTTCTAAAAAGTGTTCGTTCTTATTTTAAGGAAGAAAAAACATTGATAGTGATGAAATATGATCAACTGGCATACCATCCAGACTCAACTCCTCATGACTTTTTGCTTTAACTGGTATAGTAATTAGTGACATGTTTTAAACAACCACTTTGTTGGAAAATAATGAGGAGGGCTTCGTCCATTCTAAATAATTTCATAGAAAATCAACACATATATTCTTCACACGTCTTTTTTTTTTCGGTCAAAGATTAAATTGAATATTTTACCTTTACTTACCATCCACTTTGTATATTTAAGGTTTGTTTGACTTGCCGTATGTTTTGAAGACCGCATTGAACACGTTGTCACATCATTGGCCCAGCACATTCATAATTTACCAGAACATACGCACACTTAGCCATTCATAATTTACTGTGGGAATGTTCTTAACGCTTGGCTCAACTCAGGCACCCGGATACACTTAGCAGAGGAAACTCGCACTGGGAAAAATATCCTTAAAAATGCTGATATATTTAGTGTCCTTTATGCTCTCATCCGGGTTTTGTTTTTAACCAGTATACTAATTTTGAAATGACAAACGCCGAGGATTTCCACAAAATGAAGGTTATGCTGGATGCCAGTCAGAATCTTGTCAAACTGTCTTCAGTGGCTGAACGCTGACAGAAGGGCCACTTTGCCTCGACATCGCTGTCCATAACAGAGTAGATGTGGGAAACGGCTTCATTGAAATGTAGGTCAAGTTAGTCATCGAGAAAACCTATAAGATAGGAATTGTTATATAGAGGCTTATATAGAGGCTTACATGTTGCCTTTTAGCTCATTTCACAAGAGAAATAAAGAGGAAAGTCTGTCCTCGCAGTATCTCCTAATACTTAACTGATAGTTAATGGAACTGATTTGCTGGTAATTGGGAAGATGAAGCCACCTCTGCTGCAGAGGCCATACAAATGTAATTAACTCTGTCTTGATGCACTAATTAGATCAGTTATTGATTTTTTTTTTCATCTTTCAAAGGGTGTAACAGAGGGGATTGATTTCAGAGGCGTGAGAGTTAGTAGAGTCTGGATAAAAAGTTACTTTTTGACCATCATTATTTATATATATATATATTTTTAAATTTTTAGTATCCCTTAGATTGTTAGATGTGACATATTCTCTAAAATATGGTGGAAAAATATTTCATCCACTATAGATTTAGTATGTTTCAAGTAATCTATATGACTGAAATTTAGCTTTTCAAATAATATTTTCATCATTGAATGGAAAAGATTTTCAAATCATATCTACTTGGTAAGCTACGGTATTAATTCTAATAAGCGAAGGATTTAAATTCAGCACTAATGTTGTCAACAATTGTATTAACTGAAACAATCCAGCCTTCCAGGTAACATACTTTAATAAACAAACACAGACAATTAGTTCACTTCAGTAAAATTGAAACGAATAATGAAAACTACAAAAAAAGTAAAAAGTAAACAAATACATCATGAAATCGAACAAATAGTGACATCAAAGTTTAGTATGAACTGTGAATGTTAAGGTAAATTTATAATTAGTAAAAATCTTATATAGACTTCCCACCGGATCTGAAGCGTTCACAGTGGTTTCACGTGTTCTCCATTTGTAAAGTGGGGCTCTCATAGTGGTTTGCTAGACTTCCAAAGACCGAGGAAATATGTTATTAACAAATCCCAGACTAATAGTTGTTAATTGCTTAGTCTCTAGTCTTTATTTTAATGCTCTCAGATTAGACATGAGTATAGCGGATGAGAATAGCAGTAAATAAAGCCTGGTTTTTACTAGTGAAAGTGAACCAAAAACATTTGGTTTATCACAGTTAAATCATTAATTATTAACAAAGCAGGTGATTACCTTTTCGCATAGGGCCAGGATGGCTTTGTAGCCTTCTCCTCTCAGCTTATCTTTGTCAGAAATGAAAACTAAGTAAATAATGATTTGAAATGTTTAAGAGTCTCAAAATGTTCTCCAGTAATCTGGGAAAGTTTGTTATTATGCCTCAGCTAACTCCCATTTCACTTTACTTGCAGCCACAGCTTATTTCCTAAAATGTCCTGGAAAAAAAAAAGAAAGAAAATCAAAGTAGTATTTACAGGTGGTTCAAGATGACTATCCAGGGAATTACACTAATGAATAAATTACATTACCACAGTGAGAGATGGAAAGGCAGAGAAGGTAAGTGAAGTGAAAGGCAGAGCAAAGATGGGTGTCTTGTCGATGACTTGACTGTGAAAACGGTCGAAGAGGAGCAGCAAAACTGTAGAGTTATAATAGTAGGATGTCGACATTTTCTTTTTTTCTCCCTTTTCTTTTTTCTGAATGTTCTGGAGAGGCGGAGACAGATGCCAGAGTCTCGAGAAATTCAACTTGATGGAGATTAATGAGCAGTCTGAACAGTGTTTGTTGAATGAATACTAGACAAATCTAGTATTGAGTAAGTCTGCATTTGTTCTAGTTGTATATGTCAGCAAGGAAAACAAAACCCTCAGCACAACCAGCTCCTGGCAACACTAGTCTGTTATGAAATCTTTGAGAGTCTGCTATGACCTGATTGGCCCTATTTTTACTGGCTCTTTTAAGCTCTAAACTTTTTTATTTCATCATATTATCATACACATATGACCCATAAAAAAAAAAAATTGAGCACTTGGGAAATAAAATATTGGTTTATTCTCGTTTTGTTTTTATGTTAGGTTTGGGTGTAATGCTGCTGTGCATGTGCTCTTACCAAATCAACACGGTTTTTCTATGTTTCTTTCACTTTTTGAATATCCTCACAGAAAAAGGAATCCCTCCCTCTACTCTCTGAAGCAAGCCACACAAACCAATGCAAGTTAAATGCTGGTCCACTACTGTTTAATCAACAGTGTGTCGGTTTAAGGTTTGGAGCCACTTATAGTCCTCTGCAGAATAAATCACAAATTTGTTGTCACCGTATTAGCAACCTATGTAATCTGAATATTGCTCGCAATGCTTGTAAATGTTCGCAAGTTATTGATGTCCTGAATGTTTTAAACGTTAAGTATGTTATTGGTTGGTGACGTCATTCAGAGACTATTAAGTAGTTTCAGTGCCAACACGGCAGATGTCATTCAGAAGCAGCTCTTTCAACATAACCTTGTTGATAGTTGAAAACGAGTCACTATGATAATCTTTGTGTAATATTACAGGTACATATGTTTTCCTGAAATGCTTTCATTTGGCTTCTTTTAAATTGAACATTTTATGCATGTGATGTATTTATGCTACACAAGGAAATATGAATCACAAGATTGTTGTTTTACATTTATTTCTAAAACAGCTATGTAGAAATGCAAGCAAAGTCCAACCCGAATGA
Source organism: Orestias chungarensis (assembly GCA_032876305.1). Taxonomy (NCBI): domain Eukaryota; kingdom Metazoa; phylum Chordata; class Actinopteri; order Cyprinodontiformes; family Cyprinodontidae; genus Orestias; species Orestias chungarensis. The sequence goes on from JAVLVB010001108.1 coordinate 5,156,426, forward strand.
TAAAAAAATAAAAACATTGAGTCTTTACTTAATTTGGCCTCCCGGCAACTAGTGAAGAGCTTGGGATAATTTCTGCTTTTTTGTCTGTTTATTCTCGTTCCTCTCAAAATTATTGTGTATACAGCTTGGGGAAAAATGTAACTATGTATACACCAATATTTTTAAGCACAATTGTGACTGTTACAGCTTTCTCAGCATCCTCTTATAGCTCTTAAATGTATTATCTTTCTGTTTGTGTTCTTAATTGTCTACATTCTGCTGTGTAATCCATGTCAGTGCAGGTAATTTAAGCAAGGAGGGGACATTTCTAGCTTGTGCAAACATACTACAAAGAAAAATATAAATATATATATTTTTTTAAAATTAGTCAGGCTGTGGAATTGACGGCTTGGTATCATCTGTTACGTGTTTACAGAAATGCATCTATTGTCGCAGCCGCTGTGCAGGGAAGCGGCAGGCGGGGGCTTGCATCCAGTGTTCGTGTGGCCGCTGCTCCACCTCCTTTCATGTGACATGCGCCCATGCTGCCGGTGTATCCATGGAGCCAGACGATTGGCCGTATGTCGTGTCAGTCACCTGCCACAGACACCAGTCGCGGAGTTTGTCGGCTGTAAGTTACAGGACAGAGGTCGGCTACGGTAGACGAGATCGAGCCAGTGTGCAGTGAGAAACAGTCTGGAGATGAACAATCGTGAAGTTAACGTGACCAATTTTGGAAAATGTTGCCAAGTTAAACTCTGCTAGATTTAGCTGCAAAGCCAGCATTATTTGGTAGGTTTAGGGTTACGACTGGCATGACTAAAGGTTACAATATAGGCTGTATATATTTATGTTCTCTATCCAATGTGACTGAGACTGAGCTGTTTGTTTACAAAGAAGAATAGGTGAAAATATCAACCTTTAGATGTGCAAGGCTGGTAGAAACGAGGAGGCTAAGTATTAAACTTATAAATACAATATATAAATAATTGTTAGAAAAAACATTTTGTGTCGCACTATTAAATATGATCTTAATCATTACATTTTGAGCTATAAAGATGTGATTAAGAATAGTTTTGCGCATTATAGTTGAGCCTCCAAACTCCAGTCTCTTCTGTCCAAATAGTTTATATTTCTGGTTGTTGTATGTTTTTCAGATGTAATGACTATTAGGGTGGATTTTGTTACAAACTGTTTATCTTGGCCTCATTTTTGTTAAATTAACAGTATTATAAATGATTAAAAAAACAACTCTTGTTTGGTTCATCTGAAGTTGCAATACTTACTATAATTGCTGCACCTTGTTGACATCACAAAATGTTTAGTTCTTTTTCTTGAAAATCCAGTTTGAGCAGAAAATGTAGCCATCAACTATACGGTATATGAAATTGACTTAACGCTCATACTTTTTAAATCCATGTTCCGTTCTCTCCCTGTTGTCTACTAGAACCAGCAATTGTGCCAACCTCCCATTTCACTAGGCCAGACGGTGATCTCCAAACACAAGAACCTGCGCTACTACAGCTCCAAGGTCACGGAGATCACCTCGCAGACCTTCTACGAGGTCATGTTTGATGACGGCTCTTTCTCTAATGATACCTACCCTGAGGATATTGTGGTGAGAGACGTGCTTGATTAGCCCCACACATTTCAGCTGTGAGAGGTAATATAAGATCTAATAGCACTTGAGTTCTGATATGACCAGATAAAAGGGGATTTTATTCTTTAACCCAAAAGTATCCACTTGAAAGGTGTTCTTGTATTGGAAACCCCTCTGCAGATCATTTAACCTGCATTGGTAAACATGGTTAGTTCTGACAGAGACCATTTGTTAGAAACACAACGTCAGACACCTGCTTAGTTAAACTTTCCAAGGTAAATATAAATATAAATATCAGTCAAACACAAAACAAATGAAAAAAAATCCAGTTTTTACAGGTAAGCGTGTAATATTAAGAGGAAAAGAATCCAAACTCTACATGTTCCTGTATGAAAAAGTTATTGAATGATTAATGCAACTAGCTTTTTAAATTGACATGGCTGGTTTGAAGAAAACCTCTCTTGCAGGTTTTGTAGCCATACCTAAAATGTGGCTGTTTATTGAGTTTAATAGCTGACCTGCTGTTATTTATATTTGATTTGCTTGTAAACTGGATGCACGTTTAAAACAATTACGTTTTTTTTTGTACATTTTTGAAAGTCAAAGTTTTATTGATCATAGTTGATTTCTAAAAGGCAATAAAAACCGCAAGGCTCTGGCAAGTACTGTTTTGTAGGAATGGTGGGAAAACCCAAAAGTAATCTAAGAATATTTCGGTGGTCATACATCTTACCACTAATGTCATTAGAAAGACTTTAAAACGTCCACATACATATCTGATGATTTCCTCCTGTGTTTTCAGAGCATAGATTGTGTGAGCCTCGGTCCTCCTGAAGTCGGGGAAGCCGTTCAAGTAAAGTGGCCAGATGGGCTTTTCTATGGTGCTAAATACCTGGGATCTAATGTTTCCTACATGTACCAGGTACACACACACACACACACACACACACACACACACACACACACAAAAAAAACTTATTCTGCGCCTACACATCAAACATTGTCAAAAAGGCTAACAGAAAGAGTGCTATGTCAAGGCGAACGACTGGACTCTCTGAACTCCCTCAACATCCGTGTCATCGTGACTCCTCTGACGACGTCAAGGTCCCATTGGTCTTTGTTCTGAAAGATAGATCAAGTAATGGAAAGAGATCACCTGGGAAGAAGAAGTGGTCAACACTGAGGAGGAGATTAGAAATGATGGGGGATGGAGGGACAAAAAAAGGATGTGTCGGTAGCAAAGGTAGCATGAAAAAAAACGGTGATAGAAAATAGGTCAAAAGAAAAAAAGAAGATGAACAGGGTGAGAAGCAGGGGATGATAAAAAAGGAGGTGCCAATCTGCATTATTCAAACACCCTGAATTATTCACTTTGCTCAGGGTCTCAGGGCTTCCACTTAAAGCATTATTTAGTTGAGCTAGGCGTCAGGCGTTAGTTATGCACAAATGCCCGTATGACGCATTCACTCTGCTGGACATGGGTCAGATTTTTATTTTATTGACTTTTTTTTTTTCAAAGCTTGAACAAGAATTTTCCATTGTCAAGGTGGGTTTAAGTTTGGCACAGTTTTAACCTCGGTTTCCCAAAAGTTACATTTTATGCTTGGTGCTTAACAATGAACAACAGTCTTTAGACGGGGTTATGGGAAGGTGCAGGAAGCTTTTTTGGGATTGCAATCAAGCTTTTAAATGGAGCAAGAACGTTTTTGTTATTGCATATCTATCAGTACAGCTTTATCTTGAGTCCCTCCTTCCTTACAAGTCTCCTCTATCCCTGTGTCTTTAACTTGCTTGCTTCCTTGCCTGGTTCCTTCCTTGCTTGACGTGACAAAACTTAATAATCAAGTCTAAATTTTTGTAAACCTGTTCAGCTAGTGATCTTTTTGGATGATTTATCTGGAGCCGAAAATATTTGCAACTCTTTATCTAAAAGTTTATTTTTTTATCCCCTCTGAGGTGGAGTTTGAAGATGGATCTCAGGTGCTGGCTAAAAGAGAAGATATCTACACATTAAATGAAGATCTTCCTAAAAAGGTGAAGCGTAGACTTGTAAGTATTACTAAGCCGTAGGACAGGTTGAATCGTTTAAAGCTGAAAGCCAACTGGAACCGTTAACTCACTTGTTTTCTCTCCTCGTGTCATGGTTTCTAGTCAACGGCCTCAAGTATGCGTTTTCAGGATGCCTTCTTCACCTCGCAGGGGGAGAGGAAACGCCAGAGGACACCGAACTCGCGCTTCCGGAATGACTATGTGGCCCTGCCAGGCCTCCGTACGACTGCCAAAAGCACATGGGAGCACCGCAGCCACAAAGGGAAATGAAGTCATGGAGCAGGATCAATGACGAATGAATGCACTGAATTAACAGTGAATGAGAACAGTTTTTTTATTTCTTCTTTCCCCCTCTCTTTTATGTATGTGTGAGTGTGTTCGCTTGTTTGTGAGTCTTCGGGATCGGCTTCCATCCATGAGGCCCACACAGGTTTCGTGTGCAGAGATCACAGGAAGTGATGAAACGGACTCTCGGTGTGGTGGATGCTCATGTGCGAGCGGCTGTGTGCTTTATTCCGGTGCTGAGCGAGTGGGCGGCGTGAGTGCAGGTTGGAGAGGAAGTCTGGTCGGACTTACTTACAGGAGGCGAACTGGGGGTTTTGCTGCATCCATCAGGGAAATTACACGGAACCCTTTTATTTTGAAATCACTAATAATATCTTTGTAGATTAAAAATTCTGAAGTATTTTTTTTATAGCCCATTTATGGATGGTTTTTGAGGTGGGGTTTGGTTTAATTTGCTTGTTGAGTTTGCAGTTTAGATTTTTTTTAGATGTACCCCGCGTGCATGTTCATGACTGTCTGACTGCTTTTGCCGGGCCAAGTTCAAGCACAGCTCCTTGGCATCCTCTCTACATGCTTTTTCTACCTTTTATTGATTAGAATAAAGATATTCTACCGTTTGTTATTGAAGCAAAGTTACAGCTGGAAAACATTCAGTCAGGAATCCAAGTGTCTGTCTTGGATTTGGCCTCCCATTCATGTGAAACGCTACTGTTCCTCTGTTAAATCATACCCAGTGTTGAAATTATTTAAAAATATTGTATTTATTTATTTTTTTGGCTCTATATATGGGTATTGGAAAAACAAAAAACAAATTGCAAGTTTATTTTTCTTCTTTATCTAAAGTGTCAATAATGTCAGATAAAAAAAAAGAAAAAAAGAATAATTTTAGAAATCAGTGAAAAGATTTTTGACATGTGAGTTTGGGGAAAAAACTGTTTCTGACACAAACATTGAATTGGATGTTGAACATCACGTTGCAATGGTTATTAAAGTATTTCCTGAAAGCATTCTTTATACACCGTTATTTACACTTTCTCCACAGCCAAGGTAAACTTTTGGTGGATTTTCTTCATGTCTGATATGTCTATTATAGATCTGCAGCGTTACTGCATTCAGTTAAGCTGTAATGTTTGCTAGAAATTTGGCAATATCCGGCATTAAGGTTATGAGCTTGACCACTGTCGTTTGCCTTCTTTACCAGAAATTTAATATTTATTCGCACAGGGAAAAAAAGCTATTGAGCAATTTTCAAACCATAGTTGAGATGTATGACTGCTTGATGGTATGTATCCATGCATAGTTGAAGATCTAAACTAAACTGGCATCTGTGTATGTATGATTAGCGAATTGGTGAAAGAAAGCTTTAACTACCTACATATGCAGTCCTGTTTATGTATTTTTTTTAAATTTGCTGCAGTAATTGCATTTTCAAAGGAGTTTTTAATGCTAAGCCATAGTTAGCAATGATGTGAAGAAATTTTTCGTCAATATTATTGTACCAGTGATGAAATAAGTTAATAAGTTTGTTTGCACCGTGACTCACCCAGGAGGTCTCAAAACAACCCAGAGTAACATCTAAAGCTCTGCAGACCTGTTATTTTAGTTAAAATCAGGATTTAACAAATGGAGACAAACTGGGCAGAACTGACATCCAAGGTTAACAGGTCAAAACTACTGCGGGCCCAAAAGAACTAAAAATACTATTTCCCATCCACCATCTGGACTTAACCGACCATAGAAACATTTCTTAAAATGACTTCTTACCTAAAATTATTAGCTTTTCAGGAAACCACTGAAACATCACCAAATTGTATTTGAATGACTAATAAAGAACAAATAAAAGGAAACATATAGATATAATCAATAAGTAAGAATTTAATTGAAAGGTTTAAGCTATTCAGGTAAGTCAATTTGCTTGGTAAAATACATATAGATTAATTAAACAGCCGGATGTTTTCAAGTTTTTGTTTTTGTTAATCTTTACACCTAATAAAAACATTTCAGATTAGAATGCTAAATCAGACCTACGAATAACAATTTTTTATTTGTGCAGGAATGTGGCTTTAATAGAAACAGCGTTGCTTAAGGGTTATTTTCAAAAGGTTCTTTAAATGGTGACAAACGAGTGTGATTGTGATGCATATTCTAATTTATTCAATATGACCTGAGCGTCCACATGAAACACAATTGGTCAAACACTTACATGTTGTCTAGGAAGCTGGAGGAGAGACTGTCCCTCTGTAGCACTGTGAGCACTGGAGGCTGTTTCGCTGTAATTTCACAATGAAAAGTCAAATGTAAGTTACCATCGGTTTCTGCTCTCCACCACAGCCCGAGTCCGTTTCCTAATATGGATTTAACGAGACCGACAGCACTGCAGGACTAGAGGCCCTGTGAGGCGGGAATGCTCATTAAAGTTCCCAACATAAGCTCAAACACTGGATAGTTAACCCTTAAATAACAAGAAAGCGACTGGAAATAATGGGATATAATTGGCTTTTTTGAAGGCATTTTAATGGTCAGCAATGGGGAAAAATACAGAATTGTGAAGAGAGGAAGGAATGAAGCTGTACAGTGTTTACATGACACTGGTTCATCTTCTCCTGGTGTATAAATCTGCTCAATTATTTCCTGGTTGGCATTAAAAGATTAATTTAAGCACATAAAACTGAGTTGCACCTTGCATAATTACCTCTACAAGAAGATCCTCCCTTTTCGCCACATAAAACGCGATTCACCAAAAATCACACGGTATATTTATGTTTTCCTCACTCTGCTAATAAACAGTTTGTCAAAACAAGAGTTTTTCAAAGTGGGAGTGGGGTGTAGAAATTATTTTCAGAGTGATGTGAGCCCTGAGGTGTATCGAGCAGTACATGGGACAACATAAACAGTTATTAAAAACATAAATGTATCGTTAATAATATTTCATATAAAAAGTTAACTAAATCTAGCAACTTTACTTTAACGTTTTATATTTATTTATTTATTTTACTATATTTAGATTACACTTGAATTATGAGATATGAGATGTGGATGCCTGTGAACTGTATAAATTTTAAGTCAAGAAAAAATAAAACAAAAAGTCAGTATTTTTTAGCTTAAGTTTTCTTTCTTTCTAGGAAAGCTCTTGGTAGCATTTTGTGGGACAGTTACAGTATTCCTGTAAATCCAGCCCTGGTCCTCGAGAGCTACTGTCCTGCATATTTAGATGCAACGCTTCCCAAAAACAGCTGCATCAAATGATTCACCATGGCAACAAGTTAGGCAAAACCCTGGTAACATGCCAGTTATTTGCTTCATGTGTGTTGAAGCAGGGTTGCATCTAAAACCTGCAGATAGATCAGGGTCTAGGGTTGGAGACCCCTGCTGTAAATGATCATTATATGAAAAACTTTAGCGGACAAAGGGGAAAATTGTATATTTCATGCAATCATAGCTCTTTCTACACTTTTACGGAATCTGCAAATTGTTCTCCCAAGCTATTATTTAACAATCTTTTTCCCTAAAAATACAGTTTTTACATTTTTATTTTTTTATTTTCAATGTAGCTGTTTAAAAAAACAAAACAGCAAACAAACATTAAAATATGACACCAACTACAACCATTTCACTTGAGTTTATTTGTAACAAATGAAACCTGTGTCAATATTGAACAGAAATCCATACAGACTGGGTTTTCGTGTTTTTCCACACGCTCTGAAAACCAACATAGGAAAATAATAAAAAAAAGCACTTGTTGACTTAGAGCCTGTAGTAAAATGATAAATGTTTTACATGTACAGACCAATTAGTGTTAACTGACCCAAGCATCACGTCCTACTTTCATTTTATACAATTTATAAACTTCCGTTTTATCCATCTACATGATACAATTGAAGGAAAGGGGGAGGGAGGGGCATTAAGAACAAGCTTTTAGTGAAACTTCTTGTTTTGTGGGACAACAAATCCACAAAGTGGCTTATTGCACAATACAGCTGTGCCGTAAAACTGTGATTTCAAGTGCAGCTTTGATATCGCTCTTTATTTCTCATAAATATTCTCTCTTTAACCTTAATTTATATGTTTATTTATGCATTTCCACTCTCTTGTGTTTTGTGTTATTTACATATACACAACCATGTGAGCATTACATAATCCATTTTAAAGAGTTCAAGTAAGTCTTCTTGTTGTTTTCCGGAGCGGAGTAGTGGGAGGGGCCGTTAAGAGATCCTAGTAGTAGTGCATAGTACAAAGAGAAAAAGTGCAAGTCTTCCCATTAGCGACGTGACCAATAAAACAATAGGGGGCATCTCAAAAGAGGGTACCATGCATACAAAAAAACAAAAAAACAATGACAACAGGGTCACTTTCTAGATGGTGGAAAACTGTCGACCGTTTCTCGTGTGGCCGACCGTTGATGCAGATATATATATAAAAAAAGTGACTACATCTGTTCTTTGTTGGTAGCACCTAAACATCTCTTCGCCTTCATCATTATTGGACAAAAACAGAAATATAGACAAGAGTGTAGACTGAGGGACACAGATGAGGAGTCTGACTGACTTGAGGTGAATCGTGGGTTAACGTCGGTTTACTGTGATGGCGTCCTTTTTTAGCAATTAGTAGCGCTTCATCTTTCCCTAGATTACTGGATAGCTGAGCAAATTGAACTTGTCTGAGCCACGTGGGGCCAAACATTTCTGGCAGGCAAAATGAAGTCTCCCAGTAAAGAGTCAAATGTGGTGCCTTGCAACCGTATTCACATTAATATTCATATTCATTGTCACAGTATCTTTATGAAGCTCAATGTATTTAATGCAGAACACCAACACAAAATAACACATAATTGTGAAGTGGTGTAAAAATAAATACCTGGTTTTCATTTCTAACAGATATCTGCTAACAGCAGAAGTCAGCCGCTCAGGAAAGTGGGTCTATTGATGGAACAATTATTAGCTGTCCCCAAATATAGCTTTTTATAGAAAATTGTTGAGAGGAAGACTAAAGCTTAAAGAAAGCGTATTTCCTCTATGGGGACATAGCAAAAACTGTGAAAGAATGTGCTCTGATCAGTTTAGAAAACACTACACGATACAAAATGCTAACACTGCACATCACTTTAAATACTCCATCCCTACTTTGTAACATAATAGTGGTAGGGTCATGCTGAGGGAATGAGTCCAAATGACAATCTGTGGCACACGTGAAATAGATGTTTGCAATTTTACATGAGCTAAAACTATTTTGCAGCAAAGAATGGCCAAACATTTCAGTCCCTTAATGTACTAGGCTTTTAAAAAGACCAAACTGACTGAAGCCGCAGAAGCTGAAAACGATACATTGCCCATTGCTTTTCAGATTTTCAGAAATAAATTGTAAATCATTTGCAATTTGGTTTCCATTTTACAATTAGGCACAACTCACCAAAAATAAAAAAAACAACTAAAAATTGAAAGTTTTGGTTATAATCTGACAAAATATGTTTAAAAACATTTTATGAGGTGAATACGTTTGCAAAGCACTGTACATGAAACTCTTTGAGGCAGCAGCTTAGACTTTTTTTTTGCCTAAATGATCAGATCATCCACCTAAAACTGTGTAACTGAGTCTTAAACAAAACCCATTTACTAAAAAGAGCAGTGCCGACGCAGCTGCTGGGTTTGAAACAACGACCATCCAACTCAAGTCGAACCTTCAGTTTGACATTTCGCGGCCAAAAAACTTAACATACAAAAACAAAAAAAAGAAGCTTTCACATAAACCATGAACACAAACACTCATATCACATACGCAACGAGCATACATACAGAAAATATAAACACAAAATAAAAGATCCTCTAAAGTAATTTTATCAAAATAGGCGTGTAATATAAGGCACTAGAAATCTAAAATCAAAATACTCAATAGATGCTGTTTAAAATGCGACTTCGATCATTTTGTTCGCTTCGACGTGACCTCGGGAGTTGCGACGCTCTGCCTGGACACACTGAACCAAATGGAGTGTAAAATATCTTGTATCTGGAGTAAACCACACACCTTCATCAACATTGTCCACTTAACTGCAGTTAAGTGACTTGACACAAAAAAAAAATATATAATACATCTACTTATTGCACACTGAATCAGACAGAGAGAAAAGTCTAAGGTGAGCATTCCAGTGAGAAATTTGTCCCCTTCCCCCCAAAACCCGGACACCCTGCGTTGTTTTCTCGCTCCCTGCTCAAGAAATCTCTGTAAAAGCTTATTTGGACACATGAATAGTTTAATTTTGTCCCCCCTCCTCATCATATCTTGCCTTCTGTACATACGTTCTGCACTTTTTGTGATTTCGGTGGCTTTAAACGAGAGAACGCACAACTCAAAGCGGGACATTCTTCGCTCTCATGTCTCCTTGCTCCGCAGGGCAAGACGGTCACGTGCTGAGAAATTGAGAGGCCATGTGTGAGTGTTTATGCCAAGATAGGAGGTGTAGAGACATGTGACAGTGACACTCAAAAGGTGAACATCCTCCATGTTAGATTTGATTGTACGCTTTTTTTAAAGAAAAAATAAAAACATGGATACAGCTTACAAACCTTGATTTTTGTAGTCAGCGGGGACAGAAATGATAAAACAATAACAGAATGTGCCATTTTGTTTATTTTAAAAAAACCACAAAAAAAACTAAATAGAATATATTTCTAAAAAACTAAATAATTTTTTTTTCAATTCAATAAAAAAAAAAAGAAGTTATTTACCCCTGAGGGGCAATTGCTTTGCAGTTTAAACCGCTCTTCCCTTGTTTGAAATGGTTAAATGTAATAAGGTTGAACTGGTGGTGCTTATTACTGTAGAAATGTCCTCTTTTCATTCACAGGAAACAAAAGTCCGTTTCCAACATAATCCAGAACCAAAAGAAAGAAAAACACCCCCTGGTGCTCCTTTTTTAAAGTAAGTGTTCTTTGTCTTTTAGGTACGGCGTGCTTTGTGTTCTCAGTTCTCTGTACTGACGATTCTCCGGTGTGTAAAACCCTATGAGGCCTTCATCGGGTGTATGCGTGGACGTTCCACTTTGCTGTCCTCGTGGTATTAAAAAAAATCAAACTTTTCTCCGCAGCTTGGTCCTGGCCTTTTTTTTTTTTTTCTTCCTTCAGTTTAGTGATGCTACACTGGTGGTGGACGAGGTGAGACTTCCACACCGAAAAACAAAACACAAAGTGATCTGCGTGCTCGCAGAAGCACTGAAATCATAGCATATTAATAATAATTAATCATAAAAAAATCTATATTTGATCAAGTATTTTGTTTGGGAACAGTGGTTGAAGCTGCTTCCTCGGACTGGCCCGCAGGTGTGTTTGTGTCTGGGCCGGGTGGTGGAGGTGGAGGTGTGGGGCGCGGGGAGGGCGAAAAGAGTCACCCACCGAGCGGGATCGCTATGGCTCAGTTAGAAGTGCTGTGTCTGGGTACGGGGGTAAGCCGATGGTCCGCCCCTCTGTTTTAGGTGGTGGCGAAATCTTCAAGCACACATTCCAGCCAAGTGCATGTATTGAGGTTGTGCGTGACACTACAAAAAAGGGAGCAGTTGGCTGAATGGGGCGCGACTCGACAGCAACTAGGTTTATGTTGCATAGTGATCGAAGCTTCCCAGGTACTCGAGACTGGCCCGGTAGCAGAACTGGTACTGATCCTGGTGGGACGGAAAAGAAAAAAACATATAATAATAAAGTAATATATAATTGTGTTTTCTTCCAGTATGAAATACAATGTAAGTAAGAAAACCTCACCTCTGTTTGAACGGTGGCAGGCCTCTGTGTGCGCAGCATCTTCACCGTCTGGAAGATGTCCACAACCCCTTCATACCTCATTCTCTCCAGCACGATGCTGAGGGTGATGAACACACCTGTCCTGCCCACTCCAGCACTATTGGAGGATGGGGAACAAATTAAATCAGCGTTTTTTGTAGAACTTGTTAATCAGCCAGATAGCGAGCTTTCACAGAGCTTGAGCAGATGTGCTTCTTGAACTATTGTGGCTCCTGGTAACAAATAATTTTTATAAATAATGAATACTTACTCTTAATGTAAAACAGTTAATAAAAAAGATAGTTGCTTACAATGTAAAACAATCCTACAACAATATTCATATTTATTAAATCCTAAAATACTGTGAAACATGTTTTCCCTACTTTACTTTTCTTATACACATTTCTTTAGCATTTTGGTAAGGTAAAATGTTTTTTGTACAGCTCTTTAAGTGTTTTTTATAGTATTGTATTTTAACTTTGGCATATTCCTTCAGACAGAACTGATTTAATTGAGTCTGGTTTGTAGACTGTGCTTCTACCCCTGTACTTCACATTTGAGATTATATTTACGGGCTTCCAAGCTTACCTGCTTCCTCAAAATCCCACTATAGTCTTTATAGCTGGGTATTTGACTAGATAAGGAAGCACAAAACATTAAATTCATATTTTTTGTCTCTCAACATGTTTAAAAATTCATATCTCCCTTTCAAAGCTGGATTTTGAGTAACAGCTTTGAATTGTTTCAAGTTGCAATGGTACAGGACTCATTTTGCTGTGGATAAAGTGAATATCTCCAACCAGCTTCAGTCAGCATCTTTACAAGGTTGTTTTCTTTGGGGCGGGGCTGGAATCTCAGCATTATATTTAACCTATCAGATGCTTGCAAATACATGACATTGACTATGTAAGCTCTTCCAAAATATGTAAACAAAAAATATACTGATAAAACCATCTATATAAGAGTAAATTTTCTCTTAATAATAATTCTAGTACTTTGCAAATATAATTTTTTATCATAACTGAACTAAACTCAAATGGTTAGTTGAATGTGATGCCAGAAAGCTAGAAAAATGAATGTATCTATTGTTTGTGCAATGTTTGTAGATGTCTATTTTAACTCTGAGATTAAATGCAAAAATTGTGATATATCTACAACTACATGTCCGGAGTGATGGATTGTAATAAGTCATGCATTACAAATCCACCCTACTAAACAGATTACTCCTGACACATTTGGCATCTTTGCCCTTGAGAAGGTCTAACTTAGTCCAGTTGTTTAGCATGTAGTGCCAAGCTCAACTCAACTCCGTATCCAGTCATGTTTATTAAAGTTACAGCTTAAAGCCTTTATTTCCTGACTTTTCAACTGTAAATAACTGTAAACTCTCTTATTTTAGAAATTATGGGGCTGGCAGTAATCTTAGCACTGGTGACTTCAGAAATATGTTTCTATGGTTATATATATATGTTTATATTATTAGAGGAATTCAAATTACAGGTTCCATTATAATCTTTTTAGTACTGTTGCAATAGAATATGACTTTCAAAACTGACTTTTAGAGATCATTTGTAAGGATTTTCTGAAGAATTTCAATGATTTCTAATTGAGTATTACCCTTGATTTAAGGTTTAAAAAATTGTCCAAAATGTGTTTTACCTTCCCAGACTTTACACATGTATTGTAGATAACTAATGTTTAGCTATTTTTATCTATACCACTTTAATTGTGCATCGTTGGCTGTCTCTAATGGCGAGGATTGTAAAGGACTAGACAAATATATTTATAGAAGCCCACATCCTAAATTGTTCAATAGTGATTTGAGGTACAAATAGAAACCACTGTTTACCTGCAGTGCACAGTAATTGGACCATCCTGGCCAAACTGTTCTTTAGTTTTGTGCACTTGACCAATAAAGTCAATGAATCCTTCACCCGACTTTGGCACTCCTTGTTCTGGCCAATCAGTGAACTGGAACTGACGAACTGTCCTCGATTGGCCGTCCTGAATGAAGAAAGTAAGTGGGTTGAGGTTTTTCTTGTCTTTCTGCGTAAATCAAAACACTAAACCAGCATGGATGCACGAAAGCAAACGGGAGACTTACTCTAGCATCAGTCACTTTGAACTCTCGGAGGATGTACTGTGGCATGTTATATTCAGCCATAGGATCAACCACAAAGTACTGGTACCTGGCTGATCTTTCTGCTGGCCAGTACTGGTGACACTTCTCCTGTAGAGCACAACACAAATCAGTCTGTTTACATCTCCACAGCAAGTATCAGGTTTTTACTTTAAAAAACGGAGCAAGCTTTAGATTTGATCATAAGCAATTCTTAACTGCACAGTGCTGTACAAAAGTTTCCCTTTACAACATGGGTGTCAAACTCAGTTTTTGGGAGCCGGTGTTCAAGTCTTTTTGGATATGTGTCAACCAGGTTTGCAGATATAGAGACAAATAGTTTTTAGGCCGGTGAACTTTAAAATATGGTTCAAATTCAAAAACAGCAACTTTCAAGTCTTTCTAGAAATTCAACATTGGACTTAGGTTTGGACTTTGAATGGATCATTTTAACACACAAACATGCCGTGATCTAAACAATTCCTGTGTTAATTGTTGTTCTTCTGCTGGTATAGGAACCAACCACCGTCTCAGTCTAAACAGTTTTTCAGTATCTAACAGGTTTTCTTTCCTGATTCTTCTTTCTTTAGCTACATCCATCTTTCCATCAACCCTGACCAGCTTGCATGTTCATGCCGAAGGAAAGCATTTGAACAGCCTGGTGGTGTTTCACAGTTGTTTGGGTGTTCAGGGTAATGTGTGGTTAGTTTTGTATGTTGGATAAAACGTTAAATTTGGCATCATCTGATCCTTTGTGGCAATCTACAAATGTAACTTCTTTCAGCTTTTTCCATAAGTGACAGATTTTCAGAGCATATGACTAATGGTGGTCCACAACCCTGAACTTGTGCGTTTAACATACCCGTCCCATTTCTCTCAGCTTGGTCAGCATGACAACTATGGTGGAGTTGTGTTCCCAAAGCATTCTCCAGTAGTCCTCTGTGGTCTCAGCCAGTGGGCCCTGGGTTGCTATATAGGCCCGCTGTTGCCTGAAAACAAAAGAACATGATATATGTGGAAATACCTACTAGATACAGCAACAACAGACTCCAGCAAATGCCTGGCTCAAACCTGTATCCATCAATGAAGCTGGCATTGATGTAGTCTGACCCTTCCACTCCTCTGATTGGCTGCAGACACACACGTGTCGTCTCATAGGGCATGATGTTCACCAGTCGGTTCTTGAACTTGTTGCATGGCAGATTGGCACTCACGAACCGAGATGTATGGGCCTTGGCACTGGCCAGACGCTGGAAGAAAACAACATTTTGAATATGAAATCATTGGACGATTACACACTTTTGGCAACGTTTTAGCATAAGAATCTATGAAGCAATGTAATGGTCCAACTTAAATAAGTTTAAACAAATTCAAGACGCCTATTCAAAGGCATTCAACAGAACGTCTCGACATCCTCTGGCAATCTGGATAAATGAGATAGTAAGACCGGCTAAACCAGACAGGCCTCAGGATATTTAGACAGACATCTTAAATTGAATAAACAAAGCAGGGGCGACTCGGAGGGATCGGCGCTGCGGCTTAGGAACGGGGCCAACATAACTGTAAGAATAAGAGGAGGAGAAAATCAAGAGTTGAGGTGCAGGAAACCACAAGGCCCCACACTGTCTCATTTCACATATGTGAACCACACTTGAACCAGCACCGGAACAAAAAAGTACAAAAATAAAAGAAAAAATCCTCACCCTCGACCTTCAAAAAAGAAAAATAAAGACATAAAGTTTTTTTTTTTCAAAAACGAACCACGATTTTATGTAAGTATATATGCAGACGCAGGGAATACTCTCCTGACCCATGACTATTGAATGACACGACCTTTAAATGGGAGACGGAACAACAGAAAAATGGTTCCGAAGGAGAAACCGCAGACGGTGGCAGAACAATGGGGTCTGGTTAAGTGAGCGGCTGTAAGAGAACTAGATGTACCTTGTTTTCTCACAGACAAGATGGGACAGAAAATCCCCCCTGACCAAAGGTCCACCAGTCATCTGGCTACGACTGTGGAATGGCTTTCCAGCATCAACAGCTGTAACTCTTGATGCTGTCTTCCCTGCCTTTGATTTTGTTTTATCAGCAAACAAACAAGACGTTTTTACCACTCGATTTGATACATGCCAATAACGGCTTTGAAAACGTGGAGCGAGGAGAAGAAAAAAAACATGGCGTCTTAAACGTGGAGCCAGGAAACCGCATTTGTTGATTTTCTCACACACGTGCTTCAGCTTTCCTTTGATTTTTATGTGTTTGGATGTGACACGCATCATCCATGAGAAATTCCCTGCACTTTTTAGTGTTTTTCTAGGGGTGGGAATTTCAGACGGCAACCCGCGACGTCTTGTGGGTGTTCTACCAAGATGAAACGCAGCAAAAGAGACGATCCTGGCATTTTGGTTCCCATTCGCTGTTTTTTGGAAGGGGACCACTGCTATTAAGAGGGCTGAAGGATAGAGGAGATTGTGTGGAGTTGCTCTGTGTTGACTTTTCCCCCTGAGCATTTGAGCTGACATAGAACATTTCCTGGAAAAATCTGAAACACCTGCTTTTGCTTTATATACCTGAGAAGGCTATATCGGTAAGGCTTTTGGAGCTCTTACAAGGGAAGAAGTGAATATCAAAGTAAAAGGAAGTTAAAAGAGTAAAACAGCTTCTGATTGCTGCTGGTGTTTTCTCAGTTTAAACCAGCAAGTAAATCATCAAAAGCACAACAGTCCTTAAAGAGACTATTTTACCATGTGCTCTACTAAGTTTCAAGACCTCTGAAAGAATCAGCAGATCTAAAAAGCCTCACATTCCCAAGCTGCAAACCCACAGCCCCCTTCAGATTTAATATCATTTCATATAAAGCCTTCTTTAGGGTGGACTGAAAATACAAGTACTAATAAAAGATCAAAATATATGATATAATAAAAAAAATAGAAACAAACTTAGTGGTTAAGAGTAAACAAAACAAGATTCCCCACCATCTTTCAAGAAGAACTTCTGTAGTTTCTGTAGAGCTCATTTTTATCCTGCCTGGTATTTCACTTAATTAGAATCATTATTTTCAAGTGTTTTTTTATGTCTTGTATCACTTTTAAAATTTTGCCTTTTTATCTGTTTATATATTATACAAATTCTCATTTAAAAGGGTTTATTTATTCACTGTTTTCTTCTGTTTTGGGCAGCGGATGAGCAAACTTTGGCCATTTGCTTCTAACAAATCAAGTAAAAGTTCATAAATTTAGAGGAACCTTGGAAAAATAATGCTTTGTCAAATTTACATGTACTGAATAATGGTAATATTTTTGTTATATTATGATGCAATTCATATGGCCTTTATATTTCAAAGCGTTAGTCATACCTGTCTCATTTTGATCAAAGTTGGTATAACCCGTTGAGGACAGGTTTCAGAGCCACCTGACTCTGGCATTCCCTTCTTTAGGGGTTGGATAGAGAAGAGGGAAATATGAAACTGGAGTATAATACTGATGAACAGTTTGACATTTTGGTTATTAAGTTTAATTTTATTGATTCATTTTGCCAAACGTTTTACTGCCACAAGTTGCATTAAAGTTGCGTATTTTAACTGCCTACAGCACTGTTCTTAGGGGGGGGGAAACAACAACAATCCTACATATTCTCTTTTAAGATTGTGGAAAACTTTTTATCTTATGCAGAAAATTCCATTTTGTTGAGACTTAGAAATTGTTTCTTTACAATTTTCACTCACAACATACACCCTAGTGTATGATTAAAGCAGCACAATATCTTAAATTGCCATTGCAAGGCACAACTTTAACGCAAAAGTTGATAGTTTGTGCAACAAGTTGTTTGTTTTTAACATGTTTGGGCTATTGGATTGACTTTTGGTGCCCTTGATGCCCACACCTGACAAAAACTAAGTGGGAAAGATGCTACAACTAATAAAGATTGTGATTATTACAAAAGTGATTATTAAACCCCAAACTATCATCAGCACCATTACTGAAATAGCATATGTTCCAAATATGAGACAGACTTATGTTTATTTCAGTCTTCAGTGTTGCAGGTATTACCTTGAACTCCACCTCCATGCCGGTGACGTTCTCTCCCGGCTCAATCTGTGTCAGCCTTTGGATGTAGGAGTACAGGCTTCTGGCGGGGACCTCGGTGTTTCCGCACGTCACGGCCTCCAGCAAAGCATCGTGGATGAAGATGTACTGGTCTTCTGTCTGGACCATGTAGTTCCTCTGAGATCGTATTAGCGTAACATGGCCATAAATGTCGATGGTCTTCTCGTGCTTGATGCGCTCTGTCATGCCATCGATGACGATGAAGCAGCCGGTTCGGCCCACTCCAGCGCTGAGGCAATAATAAATAGATTAATGAATAGGCTGGCAGATGGTAACGTGATCGTCTCACCTAAGTTGTGTTGGACCAATGTAAGCACTAAATCTAAGTCTGGAAAGCCTGGTGCCTAAACGAAGCAGAACATGGCAACGATGCCAACTGGCATGTAAAAATCGAAATCAGCAATGAGTCAGCATCCTAATCATATCACCCCTATAGAGACATAATCCAGAAATTTAATACATTTAGCTGCCGACCCAAACACTTCACATTTTTGCTGCGCTGGTACCTAAACGTTGAGACGACCTGAATGAGCAGGATTCTGCAAGCGAATACAAAGCCCATTATATGATTACATTAATATTACTCCGAGTGTGTGCGTGTTGTCCAGGTGGAATGAGATTCGGCCCGTTGAGGCTGGTTGATGCGTTAAGGCACATTATGATGGAGTCTTTCTGAGATAATTAAATTTGACTGATAATCCTGCTGGATACTCCATCTGACTGCGACAGAAGATTAGGAAGAGCTTGTCTCCTTTCAGCCTCCTGCCCTCATCCCCCTGCCTCTTTATCTTCGCTCTAAGTACCCGTCCATAACTCGCACGCCACCATCGCAACATTTCCACTCTCACATTTTGCCCTATTTTACACTCCATTTTCTCCCCATCTCTTTGACTCTTTAATTCATAATTTTCATTTATTTTGACCCGGATTTTACCTCACCTTCTCTCCTATTCTGAACAAATCTCCCCCTCTAACTCCCACTCCCCTTGGTACCACTTTCTCTCAATCATTGTGTCCGATCCCCCTCCCTTTCTTCCTCCACGTCCATACTCCACTAATTCCTCCTCCTGAGAGCTTCTGCTCCATATTTCCTCCACTCAGCTCGGTCTTTTTTCCTCCCCTCGCTCTATCTCCCTTGCGCTCCCTGTTAAAAGCAAATAGCTGTTTCTTTCCAACTCTGGAGCTTGACGATTTGCTGTGACAGTAATGACACGTTTTCAGAATCTTCTTCCATCCAGCAAATGAGCCTCTCGCTGCTTAGACAGCAACTAATTTAAATGTAAACTTATGAACCCAGCCCCATGAATGACCAATTTTCAACACTGGAAAGTAATCATGGGAAATGTTTGAGATGGTGAATTTTGTTAAAAAAGGAACCTGAGAGTCTTAGCCAGTCATGGTGGTTTGGGGTTTGCATGTTGGCAGGTATTTCGAGGCTGTCAAAAAAGTTTCCTTAAACTCTGGCTAAACTAAAACCTCAAATAACCACAAAAACATTTTGAGGATCAAGTGTTTTTCCCTTGATTTTAATGAAATCGGCTTGAGTACACCACAGTACCTGATCCGAGACAATAAGATGGAGATTCAGACACACCTGCAATGCACGATCATTGGCCCAGCATCTGGAGGGTTGCAAGCCTTGACCCGGCGAAGGAAGGCCAGGAAAGGGGTGGGATGTTCAGGGACCCCGTGGTCTGGCCAGGCTGTGAACTGGAAGTGACGAATCTCACGCTTCTCATTAGAGCCACTCTGCAGGAGCAGAGAGGGTAGATCACTGATGAAGCTGAAGAAATCGTTTTAATTGCAACTCCAAACAAAACATTTCAAAATCATTAAGGGGAAAAGCCTAATATTCCTGAAAGTTTAAATAGAAAAAGTACATATTTTTAAAGTAATAAAAAAGTATGGATGCTTCAATTGATTAATAAAGACTTCTTTACTATCAGTGAGCTGTTTAAATTGAAGGAGTATATAGATGTAAGAAGCTATTTTGAAGAAAACTGTGCTTTCTGTATTTGTAACCGTCTTCAAAACTAAACAGTTAAGAGAAATTTATGTCTTAGTAATGTTAGCCAAGCTTAACGGAACAAACACACATGTAATGTGCTAAAGACATTTTAAAAGGTGAAATCTACCATAAATTTGTTTGTTTGATTACAAACCCTGGTTTAAAACATTAACTGACTTATTTATTAGTTTTTCAGTTCATTTATATGTTCTCTTTTTTTTAGCTTTTCAAAAACATCTGGAATAATTATCTTTTTTTAACCTTTTTTTCTGATTGGAAAATCCTTCTCAAAAAGTATAATACAAACGGTTTAAATTATACAAATGTTACCTTGTACAGAGCAAAAGTCCTCATAGAGTAGGTGGCCAGCTCCACTGTGTCCAGCAGAGTGACCTGGATGAGACCATAGGTCTCTGTGCCACGTGTTGGCCAGTACTGATCGCATTTCACCTACAAGATAAAAGACAAGGAGCTCTGAGATGCAGAGGTTGGATCTGTTTTTCATGTGCACATTTCTGTAGAAAAAACACTGAAGAGTGCACAAGTGTAAAAATCAGTGGGAAAAAGAGAGAGCAGTGATGGAGAAGATCAGTTTGACATTTTAAATAGACAGATATATGCATATAGAATCAGACCAGTGGTGAGGGTTTTAGTGAGTGTATGCAGTGAAAGGTGAAAACACACAGAATTAAAGTAGAGAACAAATTCCCACATTGCTGATGAGTTCACACAAGGAACCATCATAAATACCTACAATTCTCAAGGCATACTATATCCAACGTATCCAAAACCAACAGAGGACCTGGAATTTCTTGGTCTAGGGCAATCCTATTTGTAGGTCAACAACTCAGCTTCAGTCTTAGGTGAAGGAAAGAAAAGAAAATCCCATAGGAGATAAAAGAGGTTGGTTGGGGGTGGGCCTTGGCAGACCCAGGCCAAACCAAACGCTATGTGCTGATCCCTCCAGTCGTCACATCAATGACGACTCAGTCTGCTCTGCATTCCACTGCTCCAAACTGGAGATTATGCATTTTGGCCTGGGATGTTCAGGCTGTAATTACAGCTTTCCAACCATTGTTTTCCCACCAGACCTTGAGACATCGCAGGGACACAAATAGTTGTCCGTGGGGGGGGGGGGGGGGGG